>VWZV01009093.1:314530-363947 GCA_013397155.1 Irena cyanogastra | reverse complement strand
GGGGATGGGTACTGATATAACAGAATTGGAAGTGGGGAGAGGCTCCATATACCACACAGCCAGGTGAAGCATGATCCCCTGGCACACCACTGCCTCAGAAACACACCAAATGCACAGCATCCCCTCAAACAGAGCAAGCTTCAGCTTCCTGCCCAGTGCTGCCTGGATTATCTGTCCATGGATTACCTTCCCATGACCTGAAACTCTCATCCTGCCCATTCCCTCATCCCTGGATAGCCTCTGTCTTTGGGAATGCAACCTGCCAGGGGTCACATGAAGAGATTACAGCCTAGACATTTAAGCTACATCAACACCTGTTCCTGTGCCATGCCCTAAAGGCAGGATGGCACCAGGATGTTTCCTCCATGTGTAAACAGAAACCTTCCTGATGGACCATGGTCCCATCAAAGAGAAGGTGCACATTTGCTTTTCAGTAGCTGCAGAATCAGTGCTTAACTAATGTGGAACTGCTGGTAGAGAGTGTTTCTTGGCATGGCCTTTCTATGTTACCTTCAAATTCTTCTGTAATTAAAAAGAAGAAAGGAAAAAACCCCAAACCACAACAAGCACCACTTTTGATTGCTCCCCCTATGCTTAATGAAGTCCTAAAGATTAGAGAAATGTGCAGACAAGACATCTGAGCGTGGCAGACCAGAGCCTGTGGGCTGTACCCAGCCTGCTGCTGGCACTGCATGCAGCCAGCGTGGCTGCAGAGGATCTCTGGGTGGTTCAGGTCACTTCCTATCCAGGACAGCAAGGCTCAGGTACAGAGAGTGGAGAGAAACAGCCGTGGCACTTAGGTTAGGTGCCCAAATGCCCTTTGCCCTGGGCAGAAGGTGTGATTTTGTGTGTCCTTCTGCTTACCCATGTGAAAAGCTCCATCACAACCAGAAGCTGTAAGATGAGGATGGAGTTTTGCCCTTGTTTTTAACCATCTAAACAGCTGTGTTTTGCCTCTGAATGAGTTTGAGATGCATTTGGAAAGCAGCTAAATGGTAATCTCTGCATTTGAGGGCAATCACGTTTATTATTTCATTTTACTGCTTAGTATTGTGTGACGTTGTTCATTTGGGGCAGGGGGAAGCATTTCTTGAGAGAAGTGCAGCATTCCAAACAGAAGAATAAGTCAGATTTCCATGATATAAATGTTCTCCTACATGCAGAGCAGTGAAAGGAGCTGTTTGCTCAGGATGAATGGAAGTATTTTGTTGGCCTCCTCTCACAGCAACTCATCTCGGGCCATACCTTGGGGGCTCCTTGCTCAGATGGGTTTCTTGATGCTATCAGTAGCAGCAGCATACCTGCAAATGTCTTAGGGATACAAACCTTGGCCAAGCTACCCCAGGAGCCCATGGAGTTACCCTGACACACTCTGTTTTCCAGCTTGGCCTTTTTTGGGCAACCTGGGTGACTTTGTGGGCAGATTCCCTCAGGCTTGTATGTGCTGAGCAATATTTAATGGGACATCTTGAGAGGCCATTCAGTCTGAGTGGGGACTTGGCACTGGCCATGACTTGGAAATATTGCATATAGTTAAGATCTGCACACTCCAGTGAGATAGTTAATGTGGTTAAAATCAATGGGCTGTGCTAATTTACCTCAGCTGAAGTCTGCATTTCACATGGCTTTTCAGTACTTCCTTTAAACTCTATTAATTCCGGTGTTTAATTGCAAACAAACTGGATGATGGATCAGTTAAAGAAAAATCTACTGTAAAGGGTCAAGGATTTAACCTGTGCTATCTCTATGACTCCCATGCAGATCTTTCAGACCAGTTATTTGCATATGTTAAAATGTAATTTGAATTGTTCATCACATAAAACTAGGTAAGCTTTTTTTTTTTAATGAGAGATGTAACTTCAGGGCACTATTAAATTCTAATTAAAAATCAGTCAAAAGCACCCTTTTCTTAGTGTTTGTGCCTGCAGCAACACTTCACTGTGGTATCAAAAGCTCAGTTCATTACTTCTTAATTAATTTTGCCTTGAGAAGCTCTGAGTTCTCGGAGGACCTGTTGGGTTTTTAGAGTTGTCTACATAGTGTTTGCTTGTACACAGCAGCCACAATGACATTCAGATCAGGAATCCTTACCCATTTAATCCAATTTGATACAATGTCTGCAGCCTGCCAGCTTTTGGGAACCTGAAAGATGCCTGAAGTTCACAACACCGAGGATATCCTGCCTGGAGCTCCTGGTGCTTTAGGGATTTTCCCATTTCCCTATTCCCAGTGTGCCTGTTTTACAGTTGAAAAGGTTGGTATACAGGTTGAGTTTTTTTAAAAGCAGCTACCAGCTGACACGGGCATCCAGCTGAGGTCAGAAAGCTGCAGCCCAGCCTGTGTCAGGGAGAGATGGTCATTATTTCTTTCAGTCCTCAGAAATGAGCCAAAGCCTCAAGCTTTTGATGCTGCAGTTGTAGATGTGCTAAGTCAGCATGTAGTTGTCAGCTGTGGCCAGAGCTGTGTGGTGCCAACATAGACATGTCAGTCCTGGGAGGAGAAGCTGAAAGTTTCCTCAGTTTTGATCTTCAGGTTCAGTTTGCCAAGATTTTGTTACTGACAGGCAGCAGACCTGAGCCTTATGTGCTCCAGAGATGTCTTCATTCAAATGTCAAGAGCCACAAGGGATGTGGAGCTCAGAGAGAAGACAAGGGGGAGGAGGGATGTATTCTTACCTGACATGTAGCAGCAAAGCTGGCCTGGCTTTCCATGGAGGAAAAATCACAGCAGGACTGTGCCAAGGCCATAGTGGTTCAAAGCTGGCAAGTTCCAGGGGAAAACATTGAGGCCTTTGCCTATTCCATGCAGCTGGATAGGACAGATTTTCACGGCACACTCCAGGATGTGACAGCTACCAGTAATAAGTTTATAGGGAGGTGCAGGGAAAGGGCTGGGCAGAGTGTGAAGAGTTCGTGGATGTGCAGCCAACAAACCTGAGCAGCACTAAGGAGAGGGATGAGCCTTACACTCAGTATGCAGGAAGAGCCTGAATTTCTGCCTCTGTGCCTTCCCATAGTGATTGCTCCCACTTTGCACCGAGTGCTGATGAAAGAGGAAATACTCTTTGCTCAGGGAGCCTTGGAAGATGTTAGTGGGAATTTTGGGTGAGGAGGTGAGCAAGGCTGCAGAGTAGTTTTAGCAGAAATCTAAGCTGTCCAACTGTATAGCTGAACCCACCCCTCTTCTTTTTCTGCTGAGAACACCCAGCCATGAGGCTGTCACTGCAGTCTGTGCAAAAGCTCCTGGCAGGGAAAGCAAGCCACTTGTGAAAGACATCCTAAGGGAAATGTTTGCATCCACCGAGGTTTAGCATACTTGAAAATGTACAAAAAGGAAAAATTCTTGTGTAGGACAGAGGATGGCCTGGATAAGATAAGATAAACAATCTTGTCAGGCTCTCTGAGCCTGTTTGTTTGTACACCACTTTGCATCAAGTGAGGATATATTGGCAGCATCTTCCAGCCTGCACCTCCTCACCTGCATCTGAGCAGAAACCCACTGAAGAGACAGAGCCTAGCTGCAGAGCTGAGAGGGCAAATGGACTTTCTCCCTCCTCCCCTGCTCCCCTTCCAGTCCCTCTCCCTCTCTCACCCCCCTGCTACCCCTTGCACCAGCTGTCCTCAGGAAGAGCTGGCCTTTGGAGTACGTGCCTCTGACCACCCTGCGCTCCGTGCTCTGGGATTACCAGGAGCAAGTTTCCGAGGAATACATTTGTCATGACTTGCTAAATAAATGGAGTGTGATAAGAATCTGCATTCTGCTTCCATAAGAACCTGTAGATGCTGTTGCTGGTGTCCCAGTAGTTTCTCACAAGAATGCCCAAGTCACTCATTCTTCTCCATAAAAGCCGGAAAGGGCTGCCTGGCTCGCCTGGCGTGGTCAGTTCTTGGGAGGGAGCCTCTGCACTTTCATTATCAGCAGTTGCCACGAAGTGTTGGACAGGGAGGGCTCAGCAGCACAGCAGGAAAAGGGTTTCATATCTGGAAATAATCTCGTAGAAGTCTCTCCTAGTCCTGAATTCTTGGCAGTAGCCTTTCATCCAAATCTCCTGAAACAGCAAGGGGCTTTCATCCTTTGGTAAAGCCTGGCAAGTTTTACATATTTTTGAAAAGCAATTTTTTTTTTAACTCCCCATGACAGGAACCATAAAAAGAATCCATCTAGTCACTTTTTGTGATTGACATAAACCAACATATTCCACAAGTGATTTCCTCAGTTGTCTCCTTAGGAACAGATTTGGCTCCAGAGCACCTGAACACCAGATCTGCAGACACCTGATTGCTGCTGAAATATTTAATTAGCTGCCTAAATATCTCTTCAAATTAAGCCTGTGCTGCTTTGCATGCGTTAATACATTAATTCTCATAAAATAAAATCTCTCTGAAGCAGGACTGTATTTCAAGGGTTGAGGCACAAGGGCAGAGTAACATAAGGTCACATTTTCTGAAGAGCCTGGAGTAAATCCCAGCAGACTGAAAACCCTTCCCCTGCAATTTGTCCAGTGTCTGGGGATAACATTCATACCTCCATCCTCCAAACTTGGATTGTGCAGTGCCAAGCAGGCATCAGCTAGAGCTCATTAGCTCCAGTAGTCTTTTTAATTTTTCTATTATTACATAGAGTGTTTCCATTATAGAAACACCCTGCATTGGGGAGGGAGGGGATGACTTTTGTGCTTCAAATAGGTCTTTACAAAAGGGCTAAAAAAATCCCCACAGAACACCCAAGATAACATTGTCGTCTGAAATCTCAGTAATGCACCCAAAATGGAAAGCATTCCTGTTGTGAAACTCTCAGGTTGCTGTTTTGTTTGCTCCTTTTTAAGAGTTAATAAACAAAAGTGTTTGGGTTAATTTTGTCATGTGTACTGTGAGTTGCTAAGGAACATGGCTCCACTCTGCCTGAAGTCTCTGTAGTGAGACAACTGAGAGAGGCATTAAAGTGCTGTAAAATAAATGGGATGGAGCATGTTAAAGTGTACCAGCCTCTGGCCTGGCATTTGGAGCATTTTCTTTGTTTTAGGTGTAGAAAAGCCAAAGATACAGAGTCCAGCTGACACAGCAAGGGCAAAGGTTGGCAGGTGGAAGCTGTGCAGCTTTGGCTGAGACACGATGCCTTGCTGGGCTGGGTGTGATGTGCAGCAGGAGGGCAGGCACCAAAGGGCCAAGGTGGTCAGTGAGGAAATGATCACAAGATCTGGGAAATTTATGGGTAAGATTTTTGGTCAGCAACAGGTGGAGAGGGCTTGGTGTCTCTGAAGGGTCTACATGGTGGCCCATCATAGCAGGGAAGGCACATCCCATGGTGTGAGGTGATACAGGGGCTACAGTCCCACCACATTTCCCTGAGGCTTCCCAAAGAAAAGGCTCTCTTGGATAGCTTTTGGCTCCCAGCAGGGCCAGGAAGGCCAGGCTGGCAGAAAGGCAAAGCTGGATTAAATGGTGACTGTGTGAGTGCCCTGGACGGAAGCCCATGGAGGGCTGAGGGAAAGGCTGTGATTTTGCCACAGCTTTCAGACAAATGGACTTTTCTTCAAAATGGTGATTATCACTGTCATATGAAAGCAAATTGAGAATCATTTTCTGCAGACAAGTACAAAAAGAGGTACTGTGTGTAAGCTCTAATTTCACACTGAAAGCAAGTAGCAGGGAACAAGACACTATTTGAACAGCAATAGAGATGGAGCATGTTGCTGAGCTGGGAATTACCAGGGAACTCTTAAAGGTTTTATCACATCTCTTTGCAGGCATTGTTCAGTTTTGAAGAAATCCTAATCTGGATCAGAGAATTTCAATCTTTCAAAGTGACGTTAGCAGCAGAGTAGTTTCCCTCTGCCTCAGTCTCCTCTCAGGACAGGTTTTTCTCAAGAAAGAGGCACACATGTTTGGGCTGAGGATGCTGAAGGAATAACTGCACACATGTTTCTTAGGATCTTTTCTGTTCCAGCACTGGAGAAACAGTCTGAATAAAGCAAATCAAGGTCCATTTGTAGAGTGAGCCACAAGTGTTCAGCATATGTCACAGCTTTCAGAATTAGTTTCAATGCTAACACTCAAGTGTTCAGGGTACAGCTTTTCAAATGGGAATTTTCCCCTTGAATTCAGTGACTTTTGATAGTATCAATTCTACTGTAAATTGAGGAGGGGTCAGAGGAGAGGGGAGAGAAATGAAATCCAGGAATACCAATCAGCCAAGACAGATGCTGAAAGAATGTGAGCAGTGGAAGTTCCAAACTTTGAGGGTTTTCCAGATTTCTCAGGGCTAAACTAACACTTGTCAGTGTGGGGAAAAAAAAACAAACAACCCCATCCCAAAACTCCAAAACCTTCCAATTTGGTGAAGTGTGGATGATAATTGCTGGGTTTAGGAATAAAATGACTTCTTTCAGTACATACCTAGAGCTGTTTCCTTCCAGTAGCAAACCAGACAGCCTCCAAGTGGCCACAGGCATGACAGGAGAGAGCTCTGGGGTTATGGTTAAAAGCACCAGGCTGGAACTTCTCAAGATCCCACCAAGAATGCTTTAAAATATACATTTATAGAGCTCATTTATGGCTTCTGCAAGCAGAGGCTGGGCAGGATGCATTTCAAACAGCTCATGTGTAGAACACATATAGATGATGCATATCCAGTCTGTTTTATTTTGCCTGCAGTGCCTGACATAGCACTGTCTGACAGTGAATCACACACATTCAAACAGTCCAGCATGCCACAGATTTAAACATGTAAGTGCCATTTCCTATTGTCCCCAGTCCAAGGGGCTGGTGGAACATCATGTTAAATAATAGGGCTGCTATTAATAAAGCTGGAGAGTCTGTGTTCAGCACTGCCACATGACAAAACACATCCCTGAGGCTGAGGTTCTCTTCCGCTGACACAGGCAGCTAAATCCAGCTGTGCTGGAGCTGCTAACATGCTTCTCAAGCTCGCTGGAGACCATCTAGAAATACCGAGATGATTCAAACAAGACAGAACAATACGACTAATGCAAACCAGGGACCCAGACTGCTTGTGTGTATTTGTGCTGGTGGAAGGCAGGCCAAGTCACTGAAACTGCATCAACTGCCTTATGTCACTGGAACTGCCTTATTTGTATGAAATTTGCTCTGCCAAATGAATGCTTATTCCAGGGAATACATAGACACCCTCAGATCTCAGAAGGAGGGGAGACGGGGGACACCTATTTTAAAGAGGAGCATCTTCGGAAAGTGGCAAACACAGCAGGCTGAGACAGTGAGGTGTCAGGGCACGGGCAGCAGACCTGCCACCTCGCAGCAGGAGGAGGAAGGAAGCGTGAGTGACACAAAGCAGTGCACTCAAAGGGCTGCTTGAGTGCTGCTGAAGGTGTCAGGTGGATTATAGCTACTCCTGACTGCACATTGCATGAGTATTTTAAAATTAATTCTGCTCTGACCTGGAAGGGCAGATTTGGTGTCATGGGTTGGCAAAGCTGAACTTCCCCAGAGCGACTGTGGCTGTGCAAGTGATGAACTGGACCTGCTAGCAGGAGCCAGGAAAACAGCCTTGGAGAGAAACTGAGGCCCAGCTTCCTTTCATTTGGCTGTAAGGACTTAACTGAGTGCCTGAGCACCACTGCATCCTCCAAAGAGAGGCAGTGGGAGACACCTAATCCCCACCTCAGTAATGCTTTGGGGCTGTCTGTCTCCTTGAAGGTTGCTTTCTGGTGCTTGGCATTGTGGGGAGTGAATCCAGGACTGAGCAGCACCTGAGACAACACAAGGAAGGTTCCTCTCCTCCTCTGGGAGCACGGTGTCTCCCCTGGCTCTTGTCTTGTGCCACTTTTCTACCTATCTTGACTTTTCACTGCATCCCGACCTTGCTCTGTGCTGGAACTCCTTACGCCCAATCTCCCTCCCAAAAAGCAGACTGGGGAATGCTAGTACTGGGCCTTTGAAATGCTGACATTTCAACATCAGTTTTTCCTTCCTCACCTATCCCAGAGAGAGCAAGAAGCTGCCATATCCTTCTCATGTTTTGCTTCCCCAGACAATGGGGATGCTGGTCTGCTTCTTCACCCTGTCCTCGTCATTGCTTGCCACTGCAGTTGATCCCACCCACCTGGTGCAGACAGGTCACACAGGAAAAAATTCATTTAAATTAGGGCTTGAATCATGCTTTAAATGGCATGTTGGCCTCCCAAGGGTCTTTCTGAGACCAACTGAATCTCAATTCATTGAAAGTTTCTTCCTGAGCATTCGGGAGAATTGAATGGGGCTGTGCTCTGCTACATGGTGCTGAGGTTGATATGGCAACAAAGGTTCTAAAAATGATGAGACGCAAGTGATATTCTCCTGTGTTATAAATAGCTGTGTCAAGTTGTTATGGAAACTGTCAAGTAAACTGGGTTAAGAAGGGCTACTTCTCCTGCTCTCTTTTGCCAAGGCTTTCTGAAACAATCTGTGCCAGCACAGTATGAGGAGGAACTACAAAACCTGGGCAATGCATTGATGGGAGTCTCTACAAATGAGGTGGGATGGCATCACAGCCTCTGTCCTTAGAGGCTGGGACTTCAAATGACATTGCTATGTGCTCTGCTCCTTCTGACCAAATCATGATGTGGTCTCACCAGAATCCCCTCCTGGAGATCAGGGCCTTGATGCTCTGTGAAGACACGATTGTGTGGGCAGCTTTTTTTCCCCTGAAGTCTCAGAGAAAACACTTAGGTGGGTGAATGCCAGATGGAACTGCAGTCACAGCTGTGCATACAGTAAAACACTTTTGGTGCAGGCAGGTGGAAGAAGCTTCCACCAAGATTAAAATGCAGTTCAGAGGGTTTTGAAACCAATGTACCAGCTGTGAACTGGAGGGGGCATCACGTATCCTTTGATGGGAATATAAAAAGGTGACAATCAAAGCAAAAATGTTGAATTGCACTTTGGGCACCAACCTTTTGTCTTAAAGGTATTCCAGCAGCAGACAGACCCAAAACATCCAAATACTCTCTGAAGGATTCTTCTATTCTTCAGCTGAAAGGTGGCTTTGACATTTTGTTTTCAGCCCCAGTCCCTTTTGTGAGCTGCACAGAGGCATCAATCAGGTTAACCTCCCCTTGTGAGATGCCCACTGTGCCGTGTTGTCAAAGGGGAGATAACACACTTGTTCTTGACTCATTTTATGTCCTGAGGAATTTTCCAGTAATGAAGCACAATTTGATGTCTTTTAAAGATACCAGGCAGGTAAATGAAGCACTCACCTATTAGTGCTGTCCTGTTATTGTCACTGCATCTGTCCAAGGCCATAACTCAAGCAGTACAACTGCTTATGATATGCACAGCCTTCTTATCTTCATTTCCACAGACACAGCTATCTGGCACCTATCCCTCTCAACACGATCAAGATTAGACTCAGAGGCAATGAGGTTGTTGAAAGGTCTGCCTTTCATACTTCCAAAGACATGATAGCACAGAGAAGTTTGAAAGGGTATTCCTGAGCTGATGTACAGTGGGTATTCAATACCTATAAAAAGCTCTCTGTCATACATTCAATGCACCTTTCCAGGGCTTAGCAGCCGGCATGTGGAGTTACGCCACAAGGGGTTAGTGGAATGTACTTTGTTCCTGTGTATAAATAGCTGGCTTTTAATAAAGAGCATTCAGAAGTATGCAGAAGCGGACAGGATGTTAAGGCTGAGAAATCAGTTTCCTCTAGAGCTGTGCAAAAAAAAAAATTATATAAAAATTCACACATACAGAGGAAAGAAAGTAAAACACAGTAAATTGGCTTGGTGCCAGCATTACAAAAAGGGGCAAAAAAAAAAGGACAAAAAAAGTTCACCTTTGTCTCTGGGAGCAAATTTTTGCTTTTATCCCTTCAGTGAAGAAAAATTTCCATTTTCTTGGCAAAAGAATAGAATATGTGCACAATGAGGCAAGGCTGTGTGACACAAGGGTCAAATGGTAAAAACTGTGCCCTGCAAATCATTTTTGAAAGGTGAATAAGTTACACCACACTCATTCTGGGATGGAGCTGCCATGCAGAAGAACCTGACAGAGCTCCTGGTCAGGAGCAAGAGGTGTTGCTCGTGTCACACTGAGGAGAAACCTCAGCTGGGGACAAGGAGGAATCTGTGAATTGAGAGGTGTAAGCACAGTGGTCAGTCCTTCTGCACCCCAGGTGTCCATCTGTCTTGACCATTTCAATTATCAAAAGCTCAGATGGTGGACTGTTCCTCTGTCTGGGCATGTTTGTGGTAGTGATCTCTGACTCCTACAGAGCATAAAAATATGAATGAGTAATGAGGAGTGATAAGGAACAGATGCAATGGAGATGGGCAGCAGTAAAAAGACCCGAGACAGACTGATAATGCAAATATTCCTACTGAGTGGTAAAGGTTTCAGAAGGAAAGAAGAGAGGATCAAACAGGAGAAAGGTCAAAGTACCTGATCATAGGAACTACCTGAGAGATTATGTCCAAAAGATGGAAACTTGGAAACTCTGTCTACCAGTTTAAAGCTTCTATTCCTGAACTACTCCTGACTTATTCCTGACTATAAAGATGGGGAAGACTGTTAGAACTGGTGCCATACCTCCAGATGAGGACAACTGAATACAAAGCAGAAGCAGAGCTACAGAATCGAACTGAGCATTCACGTTTCCTGTAGTTTTTTCAGGTTGTTCTAACTGAGACTGCAGTGAAAGAGGAACTTGGTGACAATTTCTCAGAAGTCATAGAACTTTTGAGCAGCTACTGGGGAAACAAGAAACAAGCAAAACACCCTCTGCATCTCAGGGCACCATGCAGTGATTTTCCAATCTTTTCCAATTGCTTCACAATGCGTAGGCTGAGCAGTGATTGGGAGCTCTTACATTTCAATGCCAAGTTTCAGAAAGATCTTTCTCGATGTCTACTCCACCTTTGTTTGCTCTTTTCTTTGTGGTTTGGGTCTACCTAGACTCAGAAGTCAAAGAAAAGTGGATGGGCTGATTCACTAGACTTTGCACTTGAACAGCTTCAAACATTTTTCATTCATTCCAATCCTCCTTGGAGGCATTCATAATATTTTTGCCTTTTTTTTTTCCCCATAGCCTTACATGTGCATACATTGCGCTATCAGACAGGGTAATAATAAGAATTAAAAGGAATGTTCTTGTTCACTTCTTCTAAGTGATGTCAGATGTGGCTCAGCTCTCTACAGTTCTGCAGCCACTCAGAGGCTGCTCATGGCAGCATCTCTCCTGCTCCCTGAGCTCTATCCATTTCTCAATTTCATGTTCTTCCTTCCACCATTGTTTCTCCCTGAGATCAGGATGCATTGTCCCACTTTCCTACTGCCTTTATTCCCACTCCACCCATCTCATTTAGCATTTTTTTTCTGAACCAAATCTGTTATCACCTATGTTCTTGAGCATGTGATCATCCCTGGAAATGTGATCTACTATCCTGTACACCAAGGGAAAGTTGGCCCTAGAGAACAGACCCATGGTCCTTGCTGTTTTCTTGCCTTGTGGGAGCTAAAATTTCTTTGTTGAGTCCTCCCAGGAGATACAGTACCCTCCAGAAATATTGTTCCCTTTTGTCTTTTTCCCAACAGTGGAAATGCTTTACATACCTTGCAGATGTGTAAGGCTGTTACGTAAAGCATCACAAGAAGGCAAGGGCCCTTGCAAATAACAAAAGTGCAGGCTAGTTGAAACCAGCCCCTTTCTATCATTTTTCTTAACGAAACGTAAATCTACACCCACACAAACTATGCGTGCTCGGAGCAAAACAGTATTCCACATTCTGCGGCCAGCAGGGAGCTGCTGGAGGGGCAGCTGCCTCACCTCCACCTCACTCCTGCTGCACGGGGCTCCTGCTCCATTTCCACACCAGGGCTGGCCAGCCTGGGCATCGGCACAGGCGCTGCCAGAGGCACTGAGGCCAGGAAGTGGCTTGCCCGTCCATAACTCATCAGAGTTACAGCCTTCCTGGAGGATCTTCCCTCCCCTGTGGGCTCTGCAGATGTGGACTGGAAGGTGCTCAGCCTGTTTTCCTCCAAGAAGTCTTTCATGTGTCCAGGCAAACATGGAAACACAGGCAAGCACAGAAACAGGAGAGTGGTGTCTGTCCAGCCAATGTTCATCCTGGACCTTTTCTGTCTGAGCAGCCTGGGTCTTGTGCCCTCTTCCTCCTACTTGGGACCAGAGCTGTCCCACTTTCACACTAACTTTCCTTTCCATCATGCATAGGTCTGGTTTAAATATGGAATAAAAATAATAACCCTACCTTCCACCACTCCCTCCAGAAAAGTAAAGGCGTGGCAATCTTGGAGCAACACTTAAGTGAGTGGGCATGTCAAAATTACTGCCACAAAATCACTTCCAAAGAAGTGACAGGCCAACCTGCAGGATGAGACATTTCTCAATATGATATCCAGGAAACTGTTTAATGTGACTAGCTTCAATCAATTTAATTGTCTATTATTCAATTAAAAACAAGGAAGTAAAGAGACAAAACCTTATTTAATTTCTTTCTGTCATCAGCCAATGTAATCTTCAGTTTAATGAACCTGATGCGTTGTCTTCACATGAATAAAGAATTTTTCCTCAGGCCACATACTCCAGTCATCACTGGGGGCTGGGAAATCTCAGTTCCATTAACAAAGGAGAAGTCCAAAAGTGCTGCTCTGCAGATGGGATAGGACAATTCCCCGTTGCTATTAAAGTGCCTTAACTGAAAAAGGTGCAGTTGGGCTTGCAAAGGGACAACATACCCCATTTTCTGAGAAAAATTACTTCCTTTTCTCACACATATTTGGTGACAATTCATTTCCTCTCCTCTTCCCAGAGGTTTTATATGTAGTTGTTTTATAATTTGCTGTCAGATCCCAGGAACTGCAGAACAGACACAGACAGAAGCTCAAGAAGAAATTCTTCCACTGAGCAAGGATGTGTTGGCTCCAACTTGGTATCCAGGAAAACTGCACAGGAGCAGTGCAGGGAGCCTGGAAGAGGAACACAGGCTGCATGCAAGCTGCCTCTCTGCTTCTCTCACCTCTGGACAGCAACTCAGGGCCAGGGTTAGTTTCCCTGGAATTATACTCCTTGAGGCAGCATTATAAAGCCTCACCTGCATGGTTTTGCCCCCTGTGATCCCCAGCCAAGTCCCTTTCTCTAACAGAATTAAAGAACATAATTTGAACTGCACCTCTGTGTTTCCTGCACCTACACACAGTGTTTATGGTCCAGTTGGAGAAGATGAAATCCAACAAATGGCCAGTTAAATTAGACTGGAAAAGGGACAGCCAGTGGGAACAGGGAAGATAAGGAAGGGCTCTATTGGACATGGTGCACCAGGGTATCCCAGCTAATCCAGATGCTGATGGACCTGGTGATGGCTGTTGCAGTCTCTGTGCCCTACTGCAGCACAGAAATATGTGGCCAGGAGTCACCTGTTCCAAGAGTATCCCCTCCATTTTGGCCTCAGTCTAATGTCCACTGCTGTTCAATGAGTGCACATTTCACCAAAGTTCATGCCATTTCCCCATGCTTGTCACCCGCCCCAGACATGTGGCCACCCTGCAGCAGATGCTCCAGCTTGTGGGGGCTCTTGGGCCAAAGAAGTGATCCCAAATCCTTCAGGATGCTGAAGGAAGCTGCAGCATTGGCAGACCCCTGGTGTGACAGTCCCAGCCTCCAAGGGGATCCATGCTCTCCTCTGCCTGCATTAGCCTTATAGAATGTTTCAGCTGCAGCTAGTGTGACAGTGGCACCTTTGTGTCACTGTGAGGCTTTTGTGCATCAGCCAAAGTGCAATGCTAAACCAATCAGGGTAATGAGTGCCCCTTTATTCCAAAAGGGGGGTTGTACACTACTGCCTGAGCCTTTGGAAGTGTCTGTTTGTGGCTGGGCTAGGGCAGAGGCCAGGTGGGCTACTCCTGGGACAGGTCTGCTGGCCAGGCAGCACTGGGCTCTCCATGCTAGCCAGGACTCTCTACTGGTGGGCGGTGGGAGCCATCACTGCAGCACTTGTGCCTCCTACACCTTCACCATCCCCTGCTCCAACCCAGCCCAGTGCAAGTGGTGAGATCCAGCATTCTTGGTGGGATATTGCAGAAAGGGAATGCAGAAGCTGTGCTGATTCAGAGATTCCCTTTTCCCAGGCAAGATGCTCTGGTGGAATTTGAAAATGTCTTTACCTTGTCAGAAATCTTTTCTGCCAATGTGGCTCCCAGAGGGGTGGTCCTAGAGCCTGAGAAATGCTTCCACTTGGACCCCCAGGCTGAGCCTGGCCTGACACAGATGTGTAGAAGGGACCAGGCTTTGCTTATCCCTTGCCAAAAATAAAACAGAAATGAGGCAGAACAAAAAAATTGGAGGTGTGGAGGGGTTACTTGTCAGTGCAGGCTTCAAGTCCAAGGAGAGAGGTGAGAGGATTCCCTGTGAAGCATTCAGAAACTGCAGGAGCAGGTGATAAAGGTTCATTCAGGTCAATGTCTGGCAGTGCAGGGTTGCCTGGCCAGCGCTTTGAAGTCTGGAGCAGTGTGCAAATAAAGATAAAGTGACATGACATCCTGTTAGGAAGGTCACTAATTGGCCATGGAGCAATCAGGATGAAGTGCTGTGAGTGGATTTTGGTGTTGGAAATGCCACCAGTGAAGGTGGCTGTTGCTGCAGGGAGGGCCATCTGCCCATGCCCAGGGCACGGCATTTGCTGCTGGGGTGGGCGAGTCCTGACTTCACCTTCACCTTCCTGAGTGTCTGTTTTGCAGCTGAAGAGAGGCTCAGGCATGGCTTGGGGTCACTGCAGGAGTTGAAGGGGCACTTTTGAGTGCAGAACAGCCCTAGTTTAAGAGAGTCCTACCACCCAGGGACAGACCCCTGTTCTTATGGATGGAGGTGGCAGTGGCTGGACTCCTTTCCACGTCTGCTGCTGTGCACAGCATCTCTTTTCTAAAGCAGGGTCCTGATTCAGAAACCAGGCTATATTTCATGGAATTAAGTGTTTAGTCATAAGCTCAGCTGTCTTGGTCTATTGTGGTAGCTACTCGGATGTAACTGGGCTGTTCCTCTGTGTGACAGTCAAAAGAAACTCGGGTTTTAAGTCACACATCTGAGAAACCATTTCCTCAGCTTTTAGCAGAAAGAGAAGGCTGTCAAAGCTATCCACTAAGAATGGTAGTTCTGAAGGCTTTGCATCCTGGGCAACTCCAGTAATTGTTGCTCCAACACCAGCTCCTGGCCAAGCCTGATCCCAAACTGGGGCACCCTGAGCAGCAGAGCAAGGTTTGCACATAATTTCTACTTTTTGTTGGTTTGGTGTGACAGTGACTGCCTCCTCTAGCAGTCACCTGACTATGGTAATTTTGTTCTAAAGCATGTGACTCCAGCTATCTCCTCTGAATTAAGACATGCATTGCAAAATTTAACTTTTTTTCTGTACGGCCTAGAAAAGCATATTTTTGACAGAGTATGACTTGACACCTTTCTGGAAAGCATGACTACTTGTCTCTTAGTTTGCCCAATGCGAAATGTAAATTACCAGTAAGCTAGCATGACATATCAAATTCAGCTCCCTGAGTAGAGCATATTAAAATGCCATTTTTACATCCCAAATTATATTTCATTATACAGTTACAATTTTGACAGTAGCAGTGTGCAGAATGCATTTCATATGCTAACTAAAACAGACTTTTTTTGCTAATTTGCTGAAAAAATATTATGGTATATCTAGGGCATAATGTTTCTGGAGCGAAAAGAACAGCAGCATCAGGGATATAGTCTGTGATCTTTGTTTTGGGTGCTGATTGTAGTTGTACACTCTGCTCAACATGAAGTGACAGAAATTTCACCTACTATTGCTAAAGAAAATTTATATTTTTTGTATAATTTTAGTAACTTACATGCATTTGGATTAGATGATCTCTGTAGGCCCCTTCAACTAAACTCTTCTATTCCACAAAAGCAATTTGCTCATTCAATGGGTTATTATCATAGAAGATGACACATTTTTCCAGATGGCTTTTAAAATCCTTATTTCTTTCAAGAAATAGAAGAAAAGCTGAGCCTAGGGTTATAAACTTTATCTAAAATCTGTAGAGGTGGATGTGGGGTTTAGGCCAGGCGGAGCAGAGACCATTGCTCTTAACATACTTTGGCAAATAGGAGAGATTTCTCTAACTTTATTTTCTTGAGCTGTTCTCATGTTGTTTACTCACTCAGTGAGGGAGGGAAGAATATAAAATGTCATCACAACTCTTGGTATGGGCAGCAACAGGACGAGCTGTGACAGGAGGGAAGTGTCACCTATTTGCCACCTACTTCATGACATTGCTTTTCATGTGCCAATCAGCTCAGCTGGAATTGGGGAAAACCTGCATCCACATCCAGCAACTGCTACTTCCTGACATCCTCGGAAGCCAAATTAGGAGCCAGGTTGTGCTTCATGTGCCTCACAGACTTTTGCTTTTAATACTGCTGCCTAGACCCTGCTGTTATATCCTATATGGGCTCCCTGCATCCTCTGTCCCGAGGCATTGCTCCATAGTTTGGCCTGAGACATCCCAGCAGGAGCTCCTCTGCCTGGCTCGGGTGTTCACCGAGCACTTCATTCCTCTGCTGTTACCTCTGCCAGCTCCCCCCCTGCTCCTGGCTTTTAGGCAGCCTTCAGACACCGATCGGAACAGCAGAAGAGATCAAAGATCTGTTTAGAAAGCGGTGTTTCATTAATGCATGGCCGGTGGGGATGGTGCGTGGTGTGCAGGGGCACCGCGCACATGACAAGAAGCTCTGAGGACTCTGTGCCCGCAGGCTCCCTCCTCCCGGGCACCAGTGCAGCGCCTCTTGGCAGCCCTGTGTTCATTTTGGCTCGTGTCCGGCCAGCAAAGCACGATAAGAGATAATTAGGGATTAAATTGCAACCTTTTATCTCGGCAAACGACAGCTACTTCCTCGTAGGCTGCCTAGGCTGACGGCGAGTGTTCAGGACAAGCCGAACAAATCTGTTTGCTTTGATCCTGAATAAAAACCTGGGAGAAGCTTCCCACTCCTAAGGCAAGGCAGGATGGAAGGTTCTGTCGGCTTTGGCTCTGCAGCCTCTGGGAGCCTCCGGAGAGAAGTTTTGCTGGAAATGGATGCATCCTTGGACCACCTCCTCGTCCGGGGCCGCGCAGCAGCAGAGGGCAGTAGCTCAACGTGATGCTGCCTCCGCTGCAGCCGGCTTCCCTTCGCTCACGGCATCTTTTCCTACGGGTTTTTGCAGCCTCCAGGTAGCTGCGAACGCTATTAACATCAGTCATGCCTTTTAAAATAAAGCTGGGAGTCCTCTGCAGGGAAGGAGGAGGGCTTGCCTGTACCCTCAGCCTCTTGCAAGGCACCCACGGGCAGCAGCGAGTGCCTGCGGCTGACTCACTGACTGCCTCGGTGCCTCCCCGGGAGCTGGAGGTGGCTCGGGGGAATTAAGGTTCTGTGTGGGACGTGTAGGTGGAGCAAAAACCCTGGGAGCTGAGACTGGAGAAGCAGGCCGGCTGTTGCTGCTCGTTAGGCTCTCCTTTGCAATGGGTTTGGGCTCTACAGGAGAGGCCAGCAGTCTCTCGGTATGGTGCAAGTAAGGCTTTCAGCAATACCTGCGTGGTGCCCATGAGTGCTGGGTCAGTGCAGGCTGGTGCAGAGTCCTGGATGTCAGTCTTTGGGAATAAAAACAATTTCTGTCCTATTGAAGGGTGGTTTCTGATGTAGTACTGAGCACCCAGACCGTGCCTCAGCTGCATAAATCACCTTCCTATTTGCAGTTTTCTTCCTTGTGGGTATGACAGAGTGAAGCCAAAGAGACACAGAACGCAGAAAACAGGCAGAGGCACAAAAATGCGATTCTCTCTAACCCTCTCAAAAGCCTCTCTGGAAGCTTCAGAAACCCCAGCAAAGAGAAGGGAAATAAATCATGGAAACCTGTGATGAACCCCACCCTGAAAATACCAGCGCACACACTGCTGGGGCAGAGAGCAATAAACCCGGCACAAGCAGCAACATGGCAGGAGGGTGCTCAGAGCCACATTTTACACAATCCAGCGCAGGTATGCGAGTTATTGCCTGGTGCCCTCCTGCCTCGGCGGGACGCAGCCCGAGAGCTGCACGGACACGCTCGGGGAGCTGCAGGTTCTATCTCTGCCTGCTTTGGCAGGCTCGGCTCAGCCATTAGCCGAGTGAAAGCCGTGCCTCACCGCAGGCCCCGGCAGCCGCAGCTGGCCCGGCAGCGCTGCTCGGCCTGTGCCGGCGCGTTCCCAAGGCGGGCTGGCTTCCCCTGGCAGCTCCGGCAGCCGGAGCTCACCCCTACCCTCCTTGGCTGCTGCCTCGCACGGGAGAGAGTCATGAAGGGGCACAGAGCAATTCTGCAGGAGCACAGTGTTTCCCTTGCCTCTGCTGTGGCTGGATGCTCTCCAGGCCCAAGCAGACCCCCAAGAAGGGCTGGCACTTGTTAACCCCACCACTTCACAGAATCACAGAATCATTAGGGCTGGAAAAGACCTCTGAGATCGTTGAGTCCAACCATTAACCCCACTCTTCCAAGCTCACCACTAAACCATGTCCCTAAGCACCACATCCAGACATTTTTTTTAACACTTCCAAGGATGATTGTTTCCTGCAGAGCTGGAGAAATCACGGGCCGTGCTTGCTGCAGCCTCCCAGGAATCTGGCTTTTCTGTGTCTGCAAATGTCTCACTGTGTGCCCTGAGACTGTTCTGCACACTGGACCTATAACCTTGCACCAGGCCTGGCTCTTTCTTGCCTGCTGCCATTGAGAGAGCAAACACAACAGGAAGGAGAAGTCCATCACATGGGACGGCTTCCTTCTCTCTGCTGCAAGGGAACCCCTGGCATCAGCTCCATCCTAGGGACAGACCTCCTTGCTCTGCAATCCCCACCTCAGACAGGTCTGTACACTTTGCATCCAGACTTTTCAGCTGCAGTCACTCCATGCACCACATGTAGAAACCTGAAGGGAGTCACCCGGGTTAGGGTTTCATATGGGAGCTTCAGAGTGTTCAGGCTGGATCAGACTTGTAAGGCTATTGGTACATTATAAATCAGTACATTCCCCATCTACTTTCTTCACTTCTGTGGGAAAAGAAGGTCCACACAGCACCTTGAGGTTCCAGACACAGTTTAAGTATCATCAGGATTTGTTGAAGGACTTTTTTTGCAGTGTCTGAGCAACAAGAATTAAATGGGTTCCTGTCAGCCTCACTGTCTCAAGGAGTTTTTTGTCCACTACCTGAGCCCTGGCATGAACAATACTCAGCTCTGGACACCCAGCCCTAAAGTCCTGAACTCGTTGAAATCAATAAAAAGATTTAGGATGACCCCAGGCAGCATTTTCCTCGTTTACAGGAGGATGTCACAGCTCTATCCTGTGCAGAAAGCCACCAAGGTGAAGCAAAGTGACTAAGATCATGCAGCACCTGAGTGGCAGAGGCTCCAGTTCCTTTGTACCACACCAAAAAACATCCTCAGACAGGGGATTGATGACACAGGAGTATTTCAGAGCCTCACATGGTTGAAGCAGAGACAGAAGTCTTGTGCAGATAAGAATGAAGAATTAAAGCATGACATAAGAATGAGGCAGGAAGAGATCACTTGTTGGATGGTCCAGGAACTCTTAGAACTGAGGTCTGGCTCCTCATCTCTGCTCTGAGGGCTGGGGACTTGAATCTCCATTAGATGGTTGTATGGTGATCACTTCAAGGACAGTCTTGGAAGAGAAAACCAGCAGTCCCTGTTGCCATCAGTCGTTACCAGAGCTGGAGAAGGCACTGATCACGAAGATTTAAAGAGGAGGATTTGCAATTAACTGGCTGTTAATCCCCAGGCACTACCTGTTGCTTGCTCTGTAGATGGCAGCACAAGGAAACCAACCAGCTTCATGAACTGTGCAAGGCAAGTACAGAGGTCTGTCATTAACAGGGTCAGTGGAGGGAATTATTTCACCTGAGACTTGAACCACTTTCAATTTTTAACAGCAACAGGTTAAGAAAACAAGAAAGAAGCCACAGCTGCAAACAAGTAGTAAAAGTAACTTGTAAAGAAAGAGAGGTCGTGTGTCATGTGGAGATATAGCCTTCAGCTCATAAAACCCTCTGATGGTTACCACATAACTGTAGCTCAAGGGGAGAAAGCCACCTGATTAGGCTTATTAAGAGTCTGTGTTCTTTTGGGCACAAACCTGACCTTTATTCTGTATTTAAATAGCAAATAGGGATTCATTGTCTCAGTCCCCAAATGTTTTTGCAAAAGGGGCTGGTATGGTAAAATTTACCAAAACACAACATGTTCTAAAGTGCTTGGAATTTCCATTTGAAAAATGTGGGTGGCTAATAGTTCTCAATCACCTCCTCTGTGTATCTGCCCGAAATCGTTTTGTTGCATTTTGATAAAGCTTGGCTTTGCAATTTAAAGCCATAAATACGCCCTCCTGTAGAAAGACAGGGCTTTTGTTTTTCCTTCCACGGGGCATGCTGGAAAGGGAGCCTGGAGGGACCTTCATCTCATGAACTCCCAGGGCTGCTATTTCTGAGCACCGATTTCCTACTTGGGATGTAGATCTTGACCTCCATGCCCCCGGCCGACCGGCTTGCATAAACAAAGAGCATCGCAGAGAAGTCAGAGCCGGATGTACCTCCAGCAAATAAATCTCTTCCTCTCTGACAAACAGAGGATGAATTGACCTCTTGCACGTCATGTCTGGTTGTCTGACCAAAACTGTCAGTCACAACTTTCTCTCTGGAAGCATTGGATGAGACAAGGGATAAAAGGCACATAAAAGTGATATCAGTAAGACTAGAACAATGAATGACAGGATTTCCTTTACCATCTCCATTACTTGATTCCTACAAGTTTTCCAATCACGGCTGGTCAAATCCCAGACAGTGTCTGTGTGCATTTGACTCACACAGGGTGAACTAATAAACCATTGCCTGTCACTCCTGTCCCAGCCCCATTTTTGCATTCATTTTCTGGAAACGGTCCAGCGAACAAGTTCACCAGCCTGAGCATTTGGGCTGGAGTGAATTTTAAAGCAAACATCTGGGGTCTCTGCAAACAGGAAATCCACCCCACTTCTGGGCTGGAACATTTGTAGCTGAGAAGTGGGTGCATTCTGCCCTACAGATGAGAGATCCCTGAGAGACACCCTGCAATCCACGCATCCAATCAAGCCCTCGCAGTTCTCCTCAAATTTCAGGTGGTGAATCCTGGAAGCACAACACTGGGAGTCATACCACGAATTACAGCAGGAATTATTATATCATGAGTCATGGGAAATTAATTTGTGAGTGCTGGACATTGCTCCTGGGTAATTTGGCAATGCCCAGATCGAGGCAGACATGAACTCCAAGGCAGAGCTCATCTCCTCTCCAGCCTTGTGGAGGGAGTCCTTCCCTGGTGAACTGGGGAGACAGGACAGGGAATCATGCATGGCCAGCATGTCCTGGCGCAGATTTGGGGCTCGGAAGAAGAATATTTATCAGTCTCATGCTGGCTTTCTGAGCAGTGATGTGTCTGGATGATTTAGGGCGAGTTATTTGCTCAGTTTCACTAACAATGTGACGTGCAGTAAAATGTCGCAGACAATTCCATCCCAGTGAGATTTTTCTGCAGTCACACAGAGCCTTGTTTTCTGGCATACACCATCTGGCCCCATTGGGCCTGCACGTGTTTATGCCAGCAAAGGCTCTGGCCCAGCAATCTCTGTAAGATGTGTGTGTGTGTGTGTGTGTGTGTGTATATATATATATATATATATACATACCCACACAGAGACACACATGTACATATATATATATATGTAATCTCCAGTTTGCAGGGTCAATATGCAGGGCAGCCTGTAATGAGAAACACCCTCACGTGGGTCATGGAACTGTGGTGTGAGATCTTGGAGTACAAGTGCTGCCCCTTGGATGCTGACTGAAGCTTTGGAACCTTTTCCCAGCCTTTCAATTAAAGCCATGTGTGAAATATGAAAATACAGGGTAACCTCCTCCCCATGGACTGAGGACTAACCAAGCCCAACTAAAGCCTCCTTCCAGACCTCTTGGGAATGGGGAACCTGAGGCAGCAGCTGCTGCAGAGGAGACTGTGGACCCTTCCCTATCCTGTTCATGCTGAGTTGGTCCAAAAGAAGCAGCGACATTGGGCCAGTGGGGCTGGGCTCCTGGATGGCTGCTGAGCTCAGTTCTCATCTGGGCTGACCTACAGTGCTGGGGTAAATCCAGACTAACTTGTCCACTGTCCTTTCTTCTGGGAATGGTGCCTGGAATGCACATCTGTATAATTTTTGTCCTTTTTAAAGGCAGATTCCAAGAGTGTGAGGAAACAGCGCATCGGGCAGGAAGAGTCTGCACCATCAACCAAAGCACAGAGAGGATCAGTATTCCTGCTGGGACAGGCTGAGTTGTCTCCATTTGCCAGTCCATCCTGGAAACAGGGGCTGTTTTCTCAGACTCCAGAGGGTAAACTGGGAACTTCATCCAGAGCTCTGAAGTTCACATCTGAAAAACTCCACATCTACCTCTAGAAAGGATGTGCCTTTTGTGGGGAAAAAAAAGAAAAAAGTAGTTTGATTCAGATTAGAAGGCAATGGGGCAAGTTATTTCCTAGTGGATTTTCCAGGAAATTTTCCAGTTGCTTTATATCTAAGAGGAATGTAGCTCATACATTTATTTTCACCCTTCCCATTCTCCGAATACTTCAAGGGCTTTCCTTTGGAAACACCACATATAAAGCGAACCAAAGCTGTAATTCCTGCAGTGCCCATCGTGTTTCTGCAGCAATTTTCGAAAGCAGGGTGCAGGTTGCTGTCGAGCTCATCACAGGCCATTCCTTCCTTTTGGATTTGGATGCTTGAGCCCTGCATGGGGGCTAATGGGGAGCACACCTGGCCTTTGGGTACAGGTGACCCACAGGCTGCACTCAGTTCCCTGGGAGGGACCCAGGTGCATCCTTTGGGCTTTGTGTGCCCTTCCCCACATCCAGCCTGGTCCCAGTCCTGCCCTCCAGCCCCTCGCTGAAATGGAGGAGGAGAAGAGGAGAAGGAAGGGGAAAATATAAAAGAATGATGGAGGCTCCACCCTAATTCCAGGTCAGGTACATCAGCAACCTTCCATTTTTGTGGATCCTGTGTTTAAGAATTCATCCTACTGTCATGCAGGTTTCTAGTGCAGCACAGCAGCCCACAGGCTGGAGGACAGAAAGTGTCACTGTGCCTCCATTCAGTTGGCTCAGATCTCCATGAAGACTTTTTCTGGCAGCTGTGAGCTGGGAAAGGGTTAGGAAGGTTTCAGATGGTAGGGAAGTCTCTCACTCCTTTGTTGGTTTGGATGTTGTTTTAAGAGCTCTGCTGCCCCAGTGGCCAACTCCCAGTGCTGGCCTGAGGTTTACTCTGCTAGAAGGGCTTGGAGTGTACACCCTCAGGCATCCCCTATTTATCTGCACAACATGGCTGTGGGAAGGGAAGTGCTGTTAGCCCTGAAAAAAAATAAATTAACGTGGAGTGACTGACAGGCAGATGAAGGCTCTGGACCCCAAAAGGACACAGATAAAAATCAAAGGAAAGTGAGGAACAGGGCTGTGTGATTTTCCCAGGGGTGGCACAGGTAGGACAGGATTCCTGACAGCCAGGTGGTTCCTGGTAGATTTGCCAGTCCTCAGGCTACCCTCTGTGCATGTCCTGAAGCTCTTGGAAAAGAACCCTGAGAAGAGCAGGGGGCTGGCAGGCAGGAGAGGCCAGGCCTTCTCCTGTGTATCTTAGGATGCAGCTCAGCCAGTATCACATCACGCTGGGCTAGAAATCACATTCACTTCAGTTCCCAAGATAAAGCAGCATATAATATCTCAGTAATTTTCCATCCATCCATTCAAGTCTCATACACTCAGCATTTACTATCATCAACTTTATTGTCTCTTCCAATGCAAACAGCCCTGCAGCACAGCTTTTATCTTCCCTTCCTTATCTCCAGGCTTCCAGGATAGGGGAGCCCTCTGGAAAAAGTGAGATTTTTCTCAAAGAGAAACATGATTGCAGGCAGTTGACTTCAGATAGGCTCTACTGCTTCTCACTTTTGTAGTGGAGAGGCAACCTCATTAGGAGTCCCTGTATTTAAGTGGAATATTTCAACCACTGTGAAAAACCCCATCCTGCTACTGAAAGTGAGGGAGATTCAGATGGCTCCAGCAGCCAGGAAGCTGTGTGGCCTGACAAAATGGGGGCATTGCCTGGTATTTATTTGGAGCAGG
This sequence comes from Irena cyanogastra, assembly GCA_013397155.1. Classification (NCBI taxonomy): domain Eukaryota; kingdom Metazoa; phylum Chordata; class Aves; order Passeriformes; family Irenidae; genus Irena; species Irena cyanogastra. Next base: position 339,722 of record VWZV01009093.1, on the reverse strand, counting down.
ACTTTTTGTCAGGAGTTTTCCCCAGTCAGAGGCTCCCTTCCTCACGGTGCTGCATTCACCAGCAGCCAGGACATGGGAGGGGCACCTCACATTTTTCCTGATAAAAGCAGACTCCAGGGCACATGAAGCCCGGAAACATTTCAGGAAGATGCAGGGAAACAGAGCAGATGCTTCTTCAGCCCATTGCTGGTGGCCATGAGGGCTCAGGGAAGGATGCAGGCACTGCCATGCTCAGAGCAAGACTCATGGGGCATGAGGATCAGGGTGCAGAGTTTGTACTGCTCTGCATGTTGAAAATTGTATCCACTTGGTTCAGTTTATTAAAAAAGTCATTCAAAAGTATTTGGTGAAGCTGAGAGAAGCCTTGACTTGAAAGAGGAAGTGTGGATTGAAATCCTAAATGCTTTCAATACTCTAAGTCCACATGTGAAGCATGATTTAAACCGAGATATGTGTTGCCTAACTCAAATGATTGCAGTGACAGTTACATTAACCTCTCTGGCACCAGAGAGATCACATCCTTCTAATACCAGCTCTAAACAACAAAATACATGCCAGTTTGAAAGTTAACACACAACTGGCATTATCTCTGTTTTCTCTCCAGGCTGTGCCAAGTTACTCTTTTCTTATGAAGATTTGATCCAGCTCAATTTAGAGGGGAAAAAAAAAATCAATTCTCTGAGTCTGAATCCCAGCACTTGGCAAGCTGCACCCTGGTGAGTACTTCTTGAAGCAGGACACGTCTTGTTCTCTGGAAAAGCTTAAAACCCAACACCTCGGGGTGCATTATTGCAGGAACTTTTATCATGAGGGAGCAGTTTCCTGAAATCACACGGTGAAAAGGGTGTGGGAAGGTATGGAGTCTTTTTTCCATTCTGCCCTGGTGAAAACACCTTCTGCAGAAGCATGATTACTTGCAGGCAGGTTAGACTTCTGCTGCAGCTCTCTTGTTCTATGGTCATATAGCATCACAGACCACAGCTGAAATCTGACCTGTTTGGATGTCAGTGGAAGTGAACCACCTGTGATTCTGTTGTAAGGAGTACTTTGACCAGCTACTATATCTGGAAAGGGCAAAATTAAGCAGGGCTTGAAGACTGAGTACATCCTCAAGATCTAGAGTGCAACAGGACCTCCAGGACCGGATCCCATGAAAGCAGAGATGCCATAATACAGTGCTGAGGGGTGCTATATAAATATGTCATTTCCAGTGACTCACTCTTCCCACAGATTCTTGTCTGTGCCGTGTTGCTATTAGTGTTAGAAGCAATTTGTGGGTGAGACAGTGTTTCACCAAGGACAATATCTGTGATTCAACACTTTCTCCCATCCTACTTGTTTTCAGAGCACGTTAAAGATTCTTGGGTAGGAGACACGTTTCGTAGTTCCTCCACATGCTGGAGGCTGAATTCTCCCTTCCCTGACCCAAACCTTTTTGCTTTATCAGTACTGTGGATCTGGCTGGGAGCTCCAGCTGAAACTCAGGTATTGGCTGTGCTGGGTGCTGTACACAAACATGCCCCTGGCATCACCCTGGTGAGAACAGGCACAGGCTAATGCATATTTGCAAACTCTTCTTCTCTCTCTATCACACCCCCACCCCCACATCACCTTTTTTTTGGAGTAAACATCCCCATTGCTTGTTCCCCACACTCCAAAAGGTCCCTACTGAAATTGCTTGACTTTGTGGCTCTGGATGAAGCTGTTGCTCTGAGCAAGTACAGACAGACAGAGCGATTGCCATAGCAACAGAAGTTGTGTATGAAATCCCTGGGAACCGCTCCTCCTCCTCCTCTTCCCCCATCCATTCAGGTGCCTTTTCAGATTTCTTTCCTCTTTTTTTTTCCCAAGGCGCTAGTGCCAATTCATTCCTTGTGCTGCACACCTAGGGAGATGCTTTGAAAGCAGCCTGCCGGGTTGTGATATCACGCCACCAATTACCGCAGCGGCAGGACAACTTTGTAGAGCATCCTATTGGAAAAATGCACCCCGCTGGGTCTTGAGAAAGTCTTAATGAGGAGAATTGAAAGAGGGCAGACAGTGGGAGGGTTGCTGCCTGCATTTAGGACCTCAGGGGCACATGCCAAATTCGTTCCTGATCAGATCTGAGCTGAACTATTTACTTTTTGAGATGCTAAGTCAACAGATGCGCATCAAAACAAATTAAAACCATTTGACATCAAGCTACTAATGGCTGGAACCACACAAAATAATGCAGGTTATTAACCCCATAATAAGGAGCTCATTAAAATGGGAATTGCCAATTAGGTTACTTAGGAGTTCCATTAGGAGAAATACAGGCAACAGAAAAACCACAGAATATTTGCCAGTTGCTGGGTGCAGCACACTGTGGAGACTGATGGCCAGGGAGATGTGTCCAGCTGGTGCAGACTGGAAGCATTGCCAAGGGCTGCAATACAACCAAGCTGTCTTAAAGTACAACAGGATAAAGTTCAAATGTCTCATGAGTGCAACTCAGACCTCGATGAGGTGCATTTTATGCAGGGAGTGCTGGAAATTTCATTGTTGGTGAGGGTTAAGGATACCAGTGCTACCGCTCACATTTGCGTTTGTATTGACATTTAACTTCCCTTGGCAAGCAGTGCTTCCTTCAGGTCAAAAGGGACGTTTTTAAACACCCTTTGGACATGACAATCAGCCTAAAATTTACCAAAAGCTTTTTGTGTTGTAATCTCTGACAAGACAGACATTAAATAGGACAGCTACAGGCAGCATGACCTTGCACATAGATATCCCCAAACTGCTTTGGAGAAGAGTTTTTCTACTCTAGTCTGTGCCCTGCATTTTACTATTTCTCACAGCTCTGGGTTTTTAACTTATTCTTCCTAGGTACTGGCATTTTTATGTCATCTGGAGAGAGCTGGCAGCCTCTCAGAGCTTGCTTTGCTTTAAATATGTAAGAGTATATTTTCCCCAACATACTGAAAATGGCATGCACAGAAGAGACCTTTAAGCTTTATTTTGTTGCTGTATAAAAGTAGCACAGTAATGTCCTCATGTTGAAATCCCCATTTCCCAAATGGCATCCGTCTTGCTTTCCCACTCACACTTGAGCAGATTTCAGACATCACAGAATCACAGAATATGCCGAGTTGGAAAGGACCCACAAGGATAACTGAGTCCAATTCTTAGCCCTGCTCAGCACCATCCCCAAGAATCACACCATGTGCCTGAGAGTATCACTCACACTTAACTCTCACAAAACCAGATTTGAGCTGAATGTCCCTAAACAGGCTTTTAGGCATATTAGGAATGAGACAAACATTTAAAGGTTTCTGATTTAAAAAAAAAAATGCTTCAAAAAAGGAAAATCCTTATTTTCCCTTCTAAAGTCAGAGAAAGCCCTAAAGTGTGAGGTGCTTCATAAGATGAGAGAAGGAGGAAGGGAGCAGGAAAGGCTGGTGTGCTGCCTGAGTGCAGAAGGAGGTTTTTGTGGCAGACACACTTCCCTGAAGCACTCTGAAAGCATCCAAAAGGGCACTTTTTCCTCAGGAAAGGATCCAGCACTAACCCTGGGAGGACACAGCTGGGATAACCTCGTTCTGGGGCACACCTGAAGGGGCCTACACCACCTACGCCTGCACCTAAGGGGCCACGCCATCTGGGAATGAGAATTGCTAAATTCTAAACCTAAATGCTGGTCTTCCCACAAGGACTGAACTTCCAGAAGGTACATTTAGTCAAGTAAGTCACCTTCCACTTCGACAACACCCATCTTTATCCGTGCTTTACCTTCCCCCCCTCACAGAAATGGGAAATCTCTGCAGTGCCAAGCCTGATAGCATGTCAGGATATATCCCACTGTGGGTTTATGCTGCACTGCCCAGTGCTGGGGTGAGCTTAGCAGGGAAAGTGGATTTTGCTGTGCTGGAATGCTGCCCCTGGAGCTGACACACCTTTGGGAAAGCTCCATTCCAGCCCCTCCTTAGGCCAGGCTGCAGTCCCTACTGAGAGCCCCGCTCTTGATGCTTGGTTTCACTCATGGTACCAGCAACCATCCCAAAGACACCAGCAGAAAATGAGCCCAGGGTAGTGGAGAACACAGGAGTTAACTGCTGCATCCCACAGCATCATTAGCTCCTGAGAGGGGCTGGAGATGAGACACCACACAAGGGACCACCAGCATGTGGCCACTCCAGGCAAGTACAAAGCTTTGCCATACGTCTTGGGTTAGAAATGCAAGATGTGGCTAAAGGTGTGTGTTCTATCACCATGTACTGGAGGTGGGGCAGTTATCTTCTGTTAATTGGGACACCTGTTAAAACCAGGTGGGGCAGTTTTCTTTATATTTTCCACAACCAATCCTCCCTCTGGGAAATATCTTCTGTTAATGGGCCAGTGAGTGTCACTTCATGACTGATAAAATTACATCACCCAGCAGGAGGAGCCAAACATTCCTACCTGGATAGAACCTGACCCTTGGAACACCAGAGTCAGCCTTTTCCACTGGATTCCCAGAAAAGCAACTTCCTTTTCCACTGGATTCCCAGAGGGAGACCAGGTCCATCTACACCACCACTGGACCTTCAGAGGAAAACTCCCCCCTTATACAGGATCCCTGCTCCAACAGAACCACACCTGTCACTGCAGGAGGGCTGCAGCCACCATTTAATGGCACTGCCATCAACACCCTGACCAACAGGGTATCAGGTTGTATTCTGACTCTGACAGTGTTGTTTTGTATTACTACATTTTTATTTTACTTCTATTTTTTCCCTAGTAAAGAACTGTTATTCCTACTCCCATATCTTTGCCTGAGAGCCGGAATTTTAATTTCAAAATTCAGAGGGAGGGGGTTTACATTCTCCATTTCAAGGGAAGCTCCTATCTTCTTTAGCAAACACTTGTCTTTTCAAACCAAGACACTGTATCAGGGCTTTACATGGGCTCATGAGAACAAAGTGTGTGTACTTCTTTTTGGTATAACTAGACTGGCACTTCAAGGGGAAGAATTATGTGAGCATGTCAGTAATAGCTTTGTGCAGTCCAAGGTGAGCATTTGAAAGTTATTTAATAGGCAAAACTGCTTTGAACAGTCAGCAAATCAAGGTCATCTCAGTCAACAAAATCACAAAGAACAGCAAAAGTGCTAAATCAGTATGGTCATATATTTACAGTGAATAATTGAAGAAGCTCCAGAGTTGAAAGCAAGAAGATTTTCTTCAATGCTTTGATTTCAGAACCACTTAAAATGGCAAATTATGTTCTTTTATCCCGCTGGTCTTATGGAAACTCGGTCCCTCTAGTCATGACTTCATAAGAGATATTTGACTTAAAGTTTGAGCAGGGACAGGTCCTGTTCTCTTTCATCTCCTCCAAGATGTTAACTTTTGCACATACTCTTACTGAGGACAGAAACTGAGATAAAACAGGTTTTACTAGCATTGTCTGAGAAAGCATTAAAAAGATGTATAAGTAACTTTAAGTATGTTTAAGTATATTTAAAATTAGAACTGTGCTGTAATCTCAGCTGGTATAGACTGACATATTTCCAATGGTATAATGGATCTATGCCAAATTACATCAGCTGGCCACAGCATAAGATGTTAAAACCAACTGGAAAACTCATCTGATATTTAAAAGCAACATATGGGAGCAGCAGAGACTTTAGGAAGATACTTCATTTGGGATATTTTGAAAACAGAGTATGTTCTACAATAGTGTGGAAGGAGGTGTATTAACTTGTATCTATGTCCTGTGGGCAGTAATTATAATTTAAATCTTATTAATATTGCTCCACATCTTACTTAACAGTATTTTTCATTGTCTTCTGGGGTAAATGAGTAGAAAGTGAATGATGCATTGTCACATGTGTGTTTAGTAAAAACAAATTTTAAATGAACGAACAGAAATGCTGACCCAAAAGCAGGACTTGCTTTTGCAACTCAAATTCTACATCTTCTAAAGAGTATGAACAAAATATTGTAAAGAATGTGTACAAAATATATACATTGGAGAGAGACTATTTACAAAGGCATGTAGTTACAAGACAAGGGGCAATGGACTCAAACTGAAAGAGAATAGGTTTAAATTAGATATTAGAAACAGATTCTTCCTTATGAGGGTGCTGAGGCCCTGGCACAGGTTGCTCAGAGCTGCTGTGGTTTCCCCATCCCTGGGAGTGTTCAAGGCCAGGCTGGATGGGGCTCTGAGCAAGCTGGCCTGGTGGAAGGTGTCCCTGTCCATGGCAGAAGGATTGAAAGTGGATGATTTTAAGGTCCCTTCCAACCCTGGCTCTTCTATGATTCTATGAAAAGTAGAGATAGCCACCAAATTTGAAGAAATCAGTGTTCAGTGGGCACAGAGGCTGTGCTTGGCAAACAGAATGGTCACTGTGAATAGTCCTACCTACCTGAATGTCTTCATCACACCCATATTCAGCAAAGTAGCCTCAGGAGGATATCAGTATAACCTGGACTACCCTGCTGAGCCGGGGTCTGTCTCACCTCTGGTTTACACAGGAGTTCCACCTGCGAGCCTGTCGATGCTCAGACACCAAAATGGTGCTGTTTGTAGAACAGACACCATGAGAGCATGATGCAGACAAACATGGGAAAGGAGCCTGCTTTCTCACTCTCCTTGGCAGCAGGTTGAAGAGCACAGTGCGTATTTTGTAGTGATTCAGCATTTCACTACCTAAAGAAAAAGATAAAACAGTATTTCCAATGCTGTTTCCCTTATGTCTTTTTAATTCTTTAAAGAAGATGCAGTGGTGAAAGCTTTATTGTAAAGATTGGTGTCATCTGTAAATGAAAAGTACAACTGATTGTTCTCATAAAATCTAAGCCTGCTATTTCTGCAGGGTTTACAAAGGAGAATTAAATAGTTCCCATGAAAAATTCGGATGGGGCATAATATTAAAGGATATTTTTTCAATGGAAGTAATGTTGATGTAGATCAACATTTGGGATAATTTTTCAGCTTGGCTGAAGATCTCATGCTTTATCAATATACTTTGGTCTACACATTAAACCCATCACAGACCTGCTGTGAAACCCAGGCATTTCAGAGTGCTCTGTGTCAGGTCACTTAGCAGCTTGAGGACAGAAACAGAAAGGGACATGTATCAAGCACAAATCAAAAGTGGCATCAATACTGCCAAGAACTCCTGGTTTGCAAGCACTGACACCTCCCTTTCCACCCCACTGATTAAAATAAACTCATGCAGGCATGGATAGGAACCACTAAGACTGAAATATTAAACTCTCCTTTCCTGTTAGCTGGCGAGAGAGGATGGAGAATTTGCCTCAGAGATGTCTGCAACTCTGCCCCTGCTGCAGGCTGAATACAAGGGCAGAGTAGATACCTAAGCAAGAACTTCAGGCTTTAGTTCTGTATGAACCTGAAATCTGTGTGTGACCTGGTGGGAATGGGTTGTGTGGAAGGACATGGATCACTCTCAGACTGCTCCCTGGTAACTGCACACATTCCAGGGGAGCTGATCACACTGAACCTGGTGGGTGCAGGGACAGCTGTGTGTGAAGCCCTTTGCACTCTGGCAGAGCCTTTTTTTCATAACCAGATTGTCACACTGTGTAGGTTCTCCAGCAGGAAGGGTTAATTGGCTGGTTGGCAACACTGGTGATTCTTCAGGTTCTGACAACAGCCACAGAAGGGCACGTGAAGAATTGCTCTGCAGAGTTGTGTCTCCAATGACCGTGGTGACTAACATAGATTAAGCTCCTGAGTTTCAAGCATCTGAAATTGTATGAGATTTCTTCAGGCCTGAGTGTGGCCCTGGGCATCCTCCAGGCAGCAGAACCTGCTCACCACCACCACAGCACTGACTCAGGCCTACAGCACACAAATTCTACATTTTTAGCCTTAAATGGCTAAAACCCAGTGAAGTTTAAAGGCATATCATATGCATTATGTACAACAAAATGACTGGTTTATACCATTATGTTTTGATTTCCTCAGGAAAGCTAGGACAATTAAAGGCAGGAAGGAAGATCATAAATTTGAAAGGAGACATGGGGATCACCACTCACCTGAATAGGAAGATTTAAATAGTCTGTAATTGACTCATCACAGTTTGGAAACAGTATAGCTTACACTTTTACTCTTGCTTACAGAACACAGAATATATGTGACACTTACGAATTAAAATAGACTTATGGTGTGTCTGTGCCAAAACAGTTAAAATACCTGTATTAGTTTTAATTATATGTGTAAGCCTTTTTAGTGTAGATGTACAGTGAATAATAGCTAGTTTTGGGAACCATCATGTGAAAATGAAGAGTTAGTCTTCAGCCTTTCAGCCACAATAAATTCTCCATCACAAGACTTGGTTGCTTACTAGACCACTCAGCCTCTAACACATTGCCCACACCTAGACAGATAAATATGGCTCTTTAAACCAGAGACACAGATGCATGTAATATCTAGTTAACTGTGCACCATAACTGCAGTTTTCTGTAGTAGCCTTCCTCTGTATAAAAGAATATGTTGGGACTGCTGAAATTAATATAAACATCAATAATGTGTAAGTCCTTAATCAAGAAGAGGTACTCCACTGTGCAAGAGGTTGTGCATCTTTATATTAAATCTTCTCTCTGTCTCTCCCCATTATTTAATATATTAAATAGATGAAGTGTGGAGAAAAGTAATATTATCCTTGTCTCCTGATAGTGAACTGTAATACTAGGAGGATTAAGTAACTTGGGTTCTGGAAAGCTGGGCTAGGACCAGGAACTTACCCTGGACTGCTTGTCCCATCATCTCAACCAGAAGCCTGCCTGCCCTTCCTCTCATTTAGTAACACCAAAATGCAGTGCAATTTGAAGATTAGACAATGAAACATTTCCTTGGAAAAAATTCCTTTGAAAATTTTAATTTCCTTTAAAATTAATTTTGAGTCCTTGATTCCAAGTCTCAAATCCAACAATTGTTCACCTATCTGGATATTCCCATTTTGATTGTTTCTCTGCAGCAATACTTAGGCAAGCACTATGTTGCTCAGTCAGAGTAGGAGGTCTGGAGGCTTGGGACACCCCTTAAAAGCTATTTTCAACAGCTTGTTGCACATGTATGGCTTCTCCCTGACAACCAGGCTCAAAAAGCAGGTAGTTCAGCCAGCATTTGAGCAAGATGGTGCCTTACTGTGGCTTCTGTGCAGCCAATACATGCTTCTGAAATTGGCACAGTAATCACAGCTGAGCAGATCCCAAATATTTTGATAGACAGAGCCCCATAAAACATCAAGTTAGAAACCTGGCAGCCCACAGACAGCCACGACTTCAGTGGCTGCCTCAACCTGTATCCAAGCAGCAACCCACACGAGTCAAGTGGTGGGAAGGGGTTTCTCATCCCCTTCCTCCAGAGCTTCCCTCGGTGTTGCTCCAGTTGCTGTCACGGGCACTCAAGTGATGCTGTGTGGTTCTAATGTGCTGTCACCCTCCCAAACACGTGGGTGGATTTCTCATTGCTGAAGTGTGGTGAAAGCCTCTCCACTGAGAAGAGTTGCCAGGAATTCCTTGGCCTGCTGTGAGCAGCACTGCCAGAGCTGCAAGGTGAAGAGCTGCCACCTGTGCTGAAGATCAGATAAGCATGAGGAGTGTCTCTGCTGGGTGCAAACTCAAGAACAGAGGGCCTGCTGCAGACACATCCTGATGTGGGGCCCCCAAAGCCCCCTGTTAATAAGGGCTTAGAAGTGATGTGTGTGCAAACAACGAATTTGCTAGCTGGCCATGCACATTTTGAGATTTCTGGGTCATAATTTGCACTGTGAATCCCAGCTATGTGGGATTCAGTGGAAGACAACACAGAGAAATGGGAACATTGATGGAACAAGTGGTCCAGCAATTTTGTAAGGAAATCAGTCAAATTCCCATTAAGTCTCCTCATATTTTACAGATTGCTTGGTATTTTCAGTATAGCAATAATCTCCTGTCTGTGGTAAATGTCTAGTTGAGGTTGTGAGCTAACAGGAGTTAAGTACTGAGGTACTGAGGTATGGCAGTGTAGCATTTCTTTCTCACAGTTCCCGCTCTGGAGATCTATGATACTAACCCAGGGATATCAAAAAGAAGGTGAGATTAATCTCTCCTCTGGCCCACATTAATTAGTCACCTAGAAAAAGGAACAAATAGCACCACTGCAAAGGACATCTGCAATGCTTGTGCTGAGACTGGGCTTCTCCATGTGATGATTCATGTCTTTTTCTTTACCTGCCTGATGTTTGCCTTGCCAGTCTCTCTCTGTACTCATCTGGAGTATTTAACCCAGTGCCACTGGGATTTTCCACCTTGTCTGCAGTGACATTCCTTCCACTACACTTTTCCACGCCCCACTATTCAAGCCCTGATGATTTTGCTTTCATTTTCTCATCTATTGGCTCAAGGAACATTGCCAAAAACATGACTGTAAACATGCTGTGATCCCAGAGGCAGCAAGATGGTGGCTCCATGGAGGTGGAGAGCCAAACTCAGGAGGTGAGTGTATGGTGGTTTTAAACCCTGTTCTCCCCTACAACGGAGACATTTCCAAGCCAATCCTGCTGGAGATCCAAGTCATCAGGTCATTATCCCCTTCCCAGCCTGAAAGTGGCCATGTGTGTAGCCCCCACCACTGCTTACTGCTGAGCCTTGGCTCTGTCTCCCACTCAGCAGCATTTTTTCATGGGAAGGTTTGTCCTGTATCTGACTATACTCTGCTGCCTTCCTTTGTTTATTTTTTCCAGGCTATATATGTGTTTATTTCCTTTGATGTTCCTTGTAAATAGGTCATTCCTTCCACCCTCTTGTCTATACCAGTTAATCTATACCATTACCTGTTTGCCTGCACTCTTTTCAGAGGGCCCTGCCCCAAGTGGTATTCCTATTAGCACTTCAAAAGAGGATTGATCTGAGTGTTTTTAATGAATTATCAGCTGTAGCTTCCTATCAAATTAGCATCCAAGGAGCTCTTCTGGATTACTCCTCTCCACAGCCTCTGGGGTTACTGCTTTGACCTCTCCTTAGTAAGCAATGTTACCCTGTGGATGTTTGTGCACTTAGGTTTGTTCAATTTCTTGCTATTCCCACTATGTCCCACTTTTCATTTATTGAAATCCCTTTAGGATGGTGCTTCTAATAAATGATTTGCAATTCACACTCCAGCTGAGTGTTATCTTTGAATTTGATTGATGTATTTTTCTTCTCCTTCCTCAGTGCTACTGCAGATGAATATAATATCCAACTCAGCAGGAGTCCCTGAGGAGCCCAACATGGCAATATTTGTAAGCATACTCCACTTTCTATTGTAGGGGCTGATTTTAATCTTGTTCATTGTTATTCTCTGTATCCACCCTACGTGTTTCTTGTAATGCTTTGGGCCCGGTCCAGCCACTGTTAAAGTCAGCTGTGTCTGCATGGAACCCTTTAGGGATGGATCAGGTTCTAAAGGAATATTATGTCTGCAGAAACTGAGTAAAATCACTCACTGAAATCAAGAACCTTTCTGCAGAAGAGTTCTCTGTAAAACCAGTTGTCTTGTCAGCCCGTGAAACCCTTAAGGGTAAATTTACTGAGTGACTCAAGGGACCATATCCCTTCTTCCTCCCACCAGCATGTCCCACTACACTGTACACTCATCCCACATGATGGATAAGCAGCTGCTTATCTTTCACTCTCCCCACCCAACACTTCTCACTTCTTGTGGGTTTCCTCCTCCCATCAGCACTGTGAGTATACTCTGTCTGTAGAGTCTATCACTTGGGTGCCACTGCCCCTCTTAACGTGACCTCTCTATGTGTGTGACACGTTTCTGTTTTGTTCCTCCTGCAGAACACCTAATAGTGCTTTCTGATTATTAGAGACCGAGTTTCACCTGGAAAGGATGCCAAGTTAATTGATCTGTAATTCCCCTTTTGGAAAAGAAGCGTGATGTTTTCCCTCTGCCAGTCACCAGGGCTTCCTCAGTTCTCTGGGAGCACTTGAATATAATGGATAATGGGCCTAAGAGTTTTTCAGCTAATTCCTTTAATACCCTTGGGTTTGTACCATCTGGCCCTCTGTGCCGATTTGAATGCATTGTGCTCTTTATATTTCTTTGCTGTTTCTTTAATGATTTTGCTAACTCCTGGCTCTCAGTTTCTTGGCTTTCCTTTGATTGCTTATTGCACGCAATGTTTTTAAAGGAATGTTAGAAAACTGGAATAGGTGACCTTTTTTCGGCTCACTGTATCCATGGCAGAAATTAACTCGCTTTTTAAATTAACCTTTCATCAAGAAGCATTGTGCCTCAAAAGTTTGAGCTGAGATTATTAGCTTTTATCCTGTCCGAGCAAGACTGCATCTACAGGACATTTCCTGCTATTTGAAAGAGAAAGGCATTCAAGAGAATTTTCTTTAAGACCCTATTATCCAAGTTTTGTCTTCTCAATACTGGTAGGGAATTTTTCCTTCTGTCTATTATGTCCTGTTTTCTCTTTCTTCAAGTGCATTTGTGTGACCCTTCTTGCATCCTTCAGATCCTTGTAGACTCAAGTCTGCTATTTTCTTATCTCTTTGCCAGCTGATATCTAAGCCCAACTTCATCTTCATGAATCAAACCCTCTCCAAATGATCTGATTATGTCTCTAGTCTCCTTTGAGGCCTCTGACTTTGTAGTGTGTGGCATTGAGATTCCAAGAAATTAACAGCAACCTTCCAGCCGTACCTAAGATAGGCAGGTGAGGGTGCTGCCCACTGAGGATGGCAGGGAATTTCGCAATGCCAGCTGGCTGCCAGAAGTTACACGTAGATTCTCCTCCTGTATCACTTCCCAGCTTTCCTTAACATGGCTGCTTCTGAGTGTCCTTTGAGGATATTTTTCCCTGAGTGGTGGTAGCCCATATTATTCCACTTTCATTATGTTATTTCCTGGCCACATTGCTCATTTCTGTAGGTGCCACAGGGTAAATTCTCTGTTCAATTACATTCAAATCTCCTCCCATTTTAGCATCAACACCTTCTTGCTGTACTGTAAATTTTTCCTGCTTACTTGCATGTGACTTGCTTTCATTTTTCCCCAAACTTTTCTTTCTATTATCCAGTATGCTTCCCAGAATATTTTCCATTTTAAATGGCTTAGGATTATAGGATTTCCTTTCCTTTTTAAAAAACAAACAAAATTTTTTCCTCTTTCTACATAGACATATTAGACATGACAGGTTTATTTTATACCTGTCTACCTCTAATACATAGTGTCCCTGAAATAGGTACAGACAATGATGGGTCTACCCACATGCTGAAAGATGGAGTAGAAGGTAAGTAAAATTCCTTAGATGAAGCAGCACAAGTGGGCAGCACAACGACCAGAGCATGGTCACAGGATGGTTTAGATTTGAATGTTAATCAAATCTAAATGTACAATCCACTGAGGTTGGAAGAGGACAGTCTCCTTCTCTCTTGCATTTAGGCATTGAGTGAGGTTGTGGTTGTAGTTGTGGTTGCCTTCCCTCCACCCTGACTCTGGAAGATTTTCATGACATGGATCCCAGCGCTCCATTCCTTCGGCACATCCAGCGAGGTGGTGCCTGGATGAGGACTAGTCCATGCCTGTCAAAATGCTGGATGGGAAGCAGAGCAGGATAGGACACTCGATAACTTCCCTGAGCCTTCAGGCTACAGAGAAAAAATGACCTCCTTTTTCTTTGCAGAGACAATAAACAAAAGGCTGCATTAAAACCTTTGTTTGCAGGAGATCATGAAGATTTCAGTGATACCATACTCCCCTGCAGGAGGAGGGATTAAGAGGGTTACAGAACAGATTTACAAGCCCTGGAGAGAGTAAGTATCCAACGGAAATCTTTGGCAATCCCCTTCCCTTCCTCTTCTGTGTCTCACCCTGGCTTCTGGTAACACTTAGAACAAAACCACCAGCTCTTGCCTATTTTAATGTCATCTCTATTTTACCCTGAACCCAAATGAAACATCAAAGGTCTGGCTCAAGCACTTGCAAGTAAAAATAGCTGTAAGGCCAATATATTTAAGGCCCTTGAATGATATCTCTGAAATAAGTCATCCTAAGCCCGTGAGAGGGGAATGGTGTTGTTTGTTGTGCATGGTGCTGATAGTGGGCAGCACTGACATGTAAAGGGCAATGGGTGATACTGCAAAACAAAAGGAAGGTGAGAAAAGGGGCATGAAGGCTGCATTGCACTGTACTGTGGAAAGAAGAGTAAAATATATTTAAGATAAAAGCCAGTTTCAAGCTGTCTTTATTTTCTTTCCAATCTGATCCTTCTCCTCCCTTCTGAGAAATTTAGATTTGAACGTGTCATTCTTGGTACATGAGAGAATGGTAAATCTTGGTACATCCTTGGTACATGAGGGTATGACCCTCTCCCACAGAGTACTGCAAGTTGTTTATAACCACCCAGGACTCATTTATTCCCTGTGATGTGCCTGATTCTGAAGTAAGATAATTCAAGGCTGTGAAGGCATCAGGCACATCCTATGTAGTCCTTTTGAATCAGCCTTTTGTCTTCATTGCTCTCCGTTTGAATAAAGCACTATGCTCTTATTCTCTGTTACTACAAACTTCTGTCCTAAATTCCTTTGCTTCACAAGTAAATAATATTTTCTCTTTCCATCTTCTAGTAACAAGGTGAATGCACCTTTGCAGTCATTAATCCAGACTGCCTTCACATCTGCAGTCTCTCTGAAACTTGGGCAAGGGCAGTTTGAGTCGCTGTACTACCAATACCAGGTGGGATTTTTCTGGAATAGATCAGTGTAAGTCCTGTCTTCCTTTGACCTGATGTTTTTCACCACCATTCTCCAGCAAATGGTTCCCAAATCCGACATTTCTAATTAGGTTTTCTCAGATGTGATGGAGGTGTATCATCTTGGGATGTAAACACTGGGTATTCCACAGACTCCTGCATGTCCTGGCCTGTCCTGGCCTGTCCTGGCAGACAATTTATGAAATCCCTTGAGTCACGAAGGAGGCTTTATTTACTAGGAAGGTACTCGAAAGAAGTTGGAAAGTATACTTGATTTTAAGCACACACATCCTTCAAAGGCTGATGCATGGACAAACCCACTGAAGTGAATCCTTATGCCTCAGCAGTGAGGGACATGAATGTGGCCATATGGAGAGGCAGGTTTCAAACCACTGTCTGTGAGCAGTGCAGCTGAGTCCCATTAGCTGAACCAGAGAAAAGGACAAGAATGGGTCAAAACTGGCCAGATACACAAGGGGCAAGTGCTGGAGGGTGTGAAAAACCCCAGCCTGATGGCCCTCAAGGCTGCTCTGTTAACATGAGAGCTTGCTGCAGTTATTTAAGCAGGATGAACAAGATAAAAAGGGCTTGTTGGGGTTGGATGCTGAGGCAGTGTTTAAGACATCCCTGACTCACAGCTCACAAGCTGGGACTCGTTTTGCAAATTCAGTCCTTGTTCAGATAGGATCAGGGAATGTCTCTGGGCTGGATTGCGAAGGAAGCAGGCTTGCCAAATATGCTCTGCCCACAGCACCGTCCAGACCCGTCAGATGATATTTCTTCTAATTTCACTAATGTATGCTTGGCCCCAATTCCACGCTACCTGAGGCTACAGCCGTAATAAAAACACAGCACACATGCTGTGGGTGGGTGCATGCAGCTGGTGGGAGTTGAGGCACGTGAAAGTGAAAAACACAACCCTTTCTTAATTGCAGGAGAGGAATCGAGAAATAATATTCTGCTGAATCCTTTCCTTCGCCCTCTCTCTCTGTGGCACACCCTCACCCTGTCTGTCACCGGAGAGGACGACAGCAGGTTTCCTCTGTGCAGAGATTGTTCCACACCTGAGCCATGCTGAGATTTTCAGGCAGAAGTGGATCTGGTATTGCCACACAGCTTGTGTTTGGGTGTGGCTCCTACATCAGGATCATCCCACGCTCCCTCCTTGTGGGTTATGCTGGTGGATGGGGTGTTGGTGATCCAGTCCTTGCCTGAGGATGAAACCTTCCTGCTGCTGTCTTGCTGTGCTCATGCAGGACATACACTCCTGGAATGGAGTGAAAGAACCCTGGGCATGCATTTCTGCTCCCAGGATGTAAACACAGGCACTAGAGGGAGACTCCATCAGAGGAGCAGAACGTGTTGAGGTCCTGATGCCATCCTCACCACTGAAACCAGCCAGCCACCACAGCTCTGGACCTCCCTGCCACATGGTCCCACTAACATGTACCCCTGATATCACTTGTTGGGGCCACCCTGTTCTCTGACAGCTATTCCTACTGGAATCTCTTGCACAAAGAATCAGCATGGGTTAGAGAAACCCGTAGGTAGTATTGAGAAGGCAGTTTATGTGCTGGGAAATTTGGGATTTTTATGGACTTGCAGAAGTTTCAAGCTTCTGACATTAGTTTAAATCCTTTTTTTTTCTGAGCTTGCAGTGAACACTGCAGATTTTAAAAGTACTTTCAGTCTAAAAATTTGTATTCACCACACATAGCGCAGTCTATTTGTGTTGACTTTCAACAGCAGTGTTTTATTTACTGGCAGCAATTTGTTGGCTATTTAGCAGCTTCACCTGCTGATGCCCAACCCTGCAGGATGATGCGCAAGTAAAGATGATGCAAGAAATAGAAAATGGTCACTTCCTTTTTCCACTTCTTCTGCTTCATTTCACACACTTGGCATATTAATGATTGCTTTTTTCGCTGGTCTGTGCTGTCTCAGATGCCTTAAAAACACTGGCTCAGGCAATGTACTGTCACATCAGAAGGAGTTTCTTTCCCTTGCTCTCTCCAGGGAAACCTCCACCCCTCTCTAGGCAAAACACATGAGATGCTAAGGCTTAAAATTTATGGAGCCTGATTTAAAAGCCAGGATGTCTCCTGGTCTCAAGGGAAGGGAAATGACCCTTGGCTTATTTTGCAGTCACTCCTTTTCAGAGAAGGAAGTGCTAATAAGCACTCACTTGAGGCACAACAGCTTAGCACAAATGAAGGCCAAAAAACAGACACATAATTGCTGTGAGTGAGAACGGAGGAGCCAAGAAGAACACGTGAGAAGTCTCCCTTGTGAGCAGTGCTCTGTGAGTGATGCACATCAGCAGTCACAGTACCAACATCCAGGACTGCCCCAGGGATCCTGCTTCCCCTCCCAAAGAAGCTCACTTGGAGCTAGGGATGGGTCTATGGTTGCAGCATGGGAGAGGAGATAGGAGAGGCAGCCCTGGAAAAAGGAAATGGCTGAAAAACATCACAGGTGTTGGTGGGAATTTCACATGGAGACAGTCCATCGCACGCCCTGCAGATACATGAGCCCTTGAGCAGTTTGAGAACAGCTCTGAAAACCCATCCTGCTCACCCAGGGGAAATTTCAAGTGGCATTTCAAAGCAGAGCACCCTCAGGCTCTCAGGAGCCCTCCTGGAAGAGAATCAGGGCATTTGCGTCTGCTGCAGCCAGCACCTTCCCCTTGAGGTGAGCCTTCCCACAGCCTCCCTGGTGGGGACATCTCCTTGGCTGTGACACCTCTGAGGGACCCACCCTGGTTTCCCCTTCACACCCCAGAAGCGACCATGCTGCAGGCCCCACAGAGCACCAACCACGAAACAACATGAACAGCACATAGGATGCAGCTGGGAACCAGAAAGGGCCATTAGTTTGTCTTACCTTGGCAATCACAGACCATCGGATTTCACACAAGTACTGCATCCAGCGACTTGGTCACACAAAATATCTTGATCCTCTCAAGACTACAATGTCTCAGTCAGAATCTGGGAATGGAATGGACTGATCCTCAGCAGTGGCAGGAAAGGGCTTGGGTAAGTTGTGCCTCTGTGACACCATCAGGCAACCTGCAACTCACTACCATCGAGGAAGGCAAAGTGAATCAAGATTCTTGTTCTCTGGTCTGAGGATAAAAACAGTTTTGAATCTCAAACGGAGTATTCACTTTGACCCTCAGCAAGTTAGAGTCTAAAGTCAAAAGGGGATGAGGAAACACTGCCATGTAAAACTGTTGCACCACTTTTCTTGTTGCACTTCCACCTTATTGCTCAAGAACAGTCCACGACCTTTTTGGCCAGGACTTGCCAGTGTTTGTGACTAAAACTTCAGC
This sequence comes from Irena cyanogastra, assembly GCA_013397155.1. NCBI lineage: Eukaryota > Metazoa > Chordata > Aves > Passeriformes > Irenidae > Irena > Irena cyanogastra. The sequence continues at coordinate 321,681 of VWZV01009093.1, read as the reverse complement.
ATGATAGTGGCTAACACCCTTATTAGTAACTTTTAATAGTTCCCAGACAATGTGTAAAACGAACATAAGTTTCTTCAAGACTTGAAGCACAAAGTCTTGTGCATGCCATTTGAATACTATAAACAGCTTATAAGAAAATCAGTTATGAGGCAGTAAATATCGGAGTCCCAGAAAATAAATTCTTTTTTGTTCCTCATTTCTGTGGCCTTTTATTTCTGTTACAAAGTGTCAGAAGGGTATTTGCTGTCACAGATGCATACAAACACACATTCCCACCTGATTTTTCAGAGATGATTCTCCTCTCTAATGTCCTTGTCTTGGAACAGAGAGGGAATGGCAGCACCTCAGCCTCTCCCCAACAAGAAATCTATGAATCAACAGAGGGGGTTATCCTGCTGTATTTAGCATTGGTGCAGCCTCACTTTGAGAACCAGGTACTGTTCTGGGCCCCAAAATTTAAGGAAGTTGTTAAGGTACTTGAATGCATCCAGAGGAGGGCAACAAAGCTGGTCAAAGGGCTGGAAAGAAAGTCCTGTGAAGAACAGCTGGGGATATTGGGCTTTTCCAGTTTGGAGAATAGGAGGCTGAAGAGTGAACTCATTGCTCTCTGCTGCTCCCTGAGGAAGGGAAATGGAGAGGGAGGTGCTGATCCCTTCTCCCTGGAGTCCAGAGACAGGGTGCATGGGAATGGTTCAAAGCTGCTCCAGAAGAATTTCACTCTTGACATTACAAAATATTTCTTTACTAGGAGGGTGGTCAAACACTGGGATTCCTTGAGAGTTGGTTGATGCCTGCAGGCTGCCAGTGTTTAAAGAGACATTTGGACAATGCCCTTAACAACATGCTGTAACTTCTGATCAGCCCTGCGGTGGTCAGGCACTTGGACTGGATGATCATCATTGGGCCCTTCCAATTGAAATATTCTATTCTATTCTATTCTATTCTATTCTATTCTATTCTATTCTATTCTATTCTATTCTATCCTATCCTATCCTATTCGATTCCCTTCGGCTTAGCGTTCAGATGCTGGCAAAGGCCCCTGCTTGTCTTCCACACAGGCCACAAAGTCTGGCTTTGCTGGGTAGTTCAAACTGAGTCCAAAAGAAAGAACTGCTTGGTGATTGTGCTTTGGTGAGTCCAGACTGCCAGCTCAGCTGCCTATGCTCGTGCTCTGTCCAGGGGAAATGACACCTGGGCATTTCCAGTCATCCCAGCATCCTTTCACTGGCTGCTGCTGGGAACTCCCCACTGAATCATCCAACCCTCTGCAGACATCACACATTTCCTTCTCTTTCCTTCTGGAGAAACCAATCTGTGGGCATGCTCTGAGAGCATGTGAGGTCTGACAGCAAGGCCAGTCAGCCAGGTATCAGAGAGGCAGAAGTGTGTTTTCAGGAACACTTCAGTTTTCAAATTTTCAAAATTTTCAAAACTTTCTAAGTGAAAGTCTGTCACTTTGTACTGTCATATTGGGAACTGGAAGTATTAACCTTCAGAGGCAAGTGGCAAATGAGCAAAAAATATACCTTTAGAATGCACCTCCTCCTGCAGGAGCTGTGAGCTTGTATTACTGTCATATCCTGAAGACTCAGCCACGTGTGTGATAACCACATTGAGGAAAATTGCAGCTGGCCTTCTTTTCCATAATGTCCAGGAAGAGGGAGAGCAGGAGTTGGATCAGAGGGCAGCGTATACGCCATGCCATGCAAGGTTGCTGTGTTGCACATGATCACTTCACTGAAGAGTAGTGACAGTAGCTGGATCAAAGCACATCATGCAGAAAAATATCCTTCCTTGTTACAACAAAGTGGGAAGGCGAGGTGTCAGTGAACTCCTTACTAGGTTTGCCAGGCTTCATGCTGTTTGCTCATGTTGTGCCCTCACTAGCAAGGCTCAAAAGAGCCTCCAGTTCCCCTTGTTCAGTTCTCTTCCAGGTGGAAACACCCACCCACCGCGATTAAATTGCTCCTGAACCTCCTGTCTGACAAGCAAAGACCATCCTGGCCCCCAAAGCTCATTTTCCATCTGCAGCCTGACTTCACTGATCCTCCTTTACACCCTCTGGTGCCTTCATGTCCCCTCACTGCCCTAGCATGAGCCACTCTGGTAAGAGATGCGAGACTGCTTTCCTGATTGCATGTCACTCCACCTTCCACCCCTCTGTGAAAGAGCCAGACATTTCTTGTCACACCTGTGCACAGAAAGCATCTCTAGACATTGCTGGCACCACTTCCCTGAGCAGTCTTCCATCCTGTGGGCAGACCTGGGGTTTGTTTGAGATGGAGAGCTTGCAGCCATGCCAGGCTTCCCAGGTAGCATGTGCCAGAGCAGATGTAGTTTAAGAGAACAGAAATGTAAAGAACAGGCTGACTATCCTTCCCCCCTGCCAGCCAAGTTCTGCACATGTTCCCCAGTAAAATTTGCAAATGAGGTAAAGGCATTTAACTCATGATCATCATAGAGTTCCCCCACCAGACTGAAGGGTGTCCAGACAGATGACAAACACTCCATCTGAGCAATGTGGATCACCAAAATCCACCACTGCAGCACAGCTGCTTTGGACTGGAACACAACAGTTCTCTCAAGCCAGGAGTGTTACACAACCATTGCCTAGAAAGGAGGAAATCAACAAAACTTCTCTAGTTTGAATCGCAGCAGAAAATTAAGTAAATTAAAAGTGGGCTCGGTCAATGACATTCAGACTCCAACAGCTGGGAACGGAAGGTCCTGGTGGTTCTAGTGGCCACAAGCCACCAGGAAATTAGAAGTAGATTTCTCTGTGGGAATCTGGAGGCCAGCAACACCATGGCCCCTACCAGCACTGAATTAGTCCTAGGTTGACCCCACCTGACAGCACTTCCTGCAACATCTGGATATTCTTTGGATGTCTCTGCTAAGTTGCAGCTTGTTCCCAGCCTGCTGAGTTCATGAGAACTAAAGACAAACATCTGTCTGGGAGCTGGCAGCTTCAAAGGAGAGCACTGTACTGAGAGCTTGTCTATCCCTTTGCCAGCCATCACATGGACACAGATTGGGCACAGGCTGCTGGGGATGGTCCAGGCTTCACTGGCAACAGCAGCCCCACACTGGCCATGGCAAGGTGGCTCGAAGGTGGCCAGGTCCTGTCCCCATCCCTAACAGCTCTGCCAAGGGGGGTGACACACACAGAGCAGCCTGTATCCAATCAAGCTCCAACAGGATCCACTCTCAGGGAAGGATTTGCCCTTCCTTGCACAAGCTGACTGTGCGGGATGGTGAGTCATGGCACCTGGGGGGCAGCTGAGGGAGCAGGGCTCCCCGGGACAGATGTGCCTCTGTCTGTCCAACACATTTTCTACAGGGCCTTGGGCCAAGCTTGCCCACAGACACTAACTCCAGAAGAATTCTCCCTGTCTCTTGTGCAAGCTCCCACCCAAGCATAGTACTTTCCTATGGATTCAATTAAAATTTTGGTGCCCTCTGCAAACCACAGGGCATCTGCATGGTAACAAAACACCAGATCTGGTTTGAAAAAATATCATCCTGTGTCAGAGAGGCCCTACAGGACACAGAGGTGATAAGGACACGAGCAAATGCCTGACAGTGATGGGTCACGATGGCTGGCAGGGCCGATTGTGGTGTCCGTGCTGGCGGTGGCACAGTGGGTGACAGGCATTGCAGGTTTCCTCAGTGGCACAGCTGCCTGAGCTGAGCAGCATTTTTGAACAAGCCAGCGAAGCCCTGGTTTGGTGTTTTTGTGCGTGTGGAGGGTGTGCCGTGGAGCCAGAGTGTCTGGGACAGCCGTGGCCAGAGGAAGCCGCTGCGGCCGCTCGCGGAGGAGGAAGTCAGCGAGTGCTGGGTTTTGTTGGAGAGCAGGGGAGGTGGCAGGGGGGAGCTGGAGAAGGGAGTCCAGTCTAAGGAAAGAGCACGGAAGGAAGAGGCTTGGAAAGTGCTCTGCTGATGTGGATGCAGAGGAGAGGGCCGGGAAAGGAGCCTGTCCCTACAGAGGGCTTTGTGACGTGTGGGAGAAAGGGCTGAGGTTTCAAGATGGAGGGACTGGAAGGAGCAGGAAGGCACAGCTGGGTGAGGTGGAAAATTGCTTCCAAGTGGAAAATTGCCCAGGAAACAGTGGCTGGAACTGGAGGGTGAAACCTAAGCATACTAGGAGATACAGAAAATGTCACTAGCGCTTGAAAGTCATCATTCAGAACTGCTGGAATAGTTTGTGAAATGAGAGGCATCCTGGAGCAGCCAAGATGAGCAAAACCCAAAACTTTGCCCTCAGGTATCTGTAGCAAACACACAATTGGTCTTACCTTGTAGACTCATGGCTTCACTTCACCATCATTTTTGTTTTGCTCGGTTGAAACCCTTAAGATTTACTTGGCACCATTTAAATGTGATGAAAAGGAGCAGAAAAGCAGGGAATGGGCACATGTTTTTTTGCTGGAAAATCCCCAGGTGTCTGTACACAAGCACAGAGCAGACCAAAGTCATGCAGTCAGGAGCTGGCTGGAAGCATCCAGCCATGAGGCAAAACACCAACATGTGCTGCAGGCATCTCTTCCACTGCATGGAGAAGCCAAGCCAGCAAATATTGGTGTACACAGCTCCAAGGGCAATGGCCACTGGCCATGGGGCAGTGCCAGGGCAGGATTTTAGGGAGCTGGGGCAGGAGAAGAGATCTGCTATGTCACAGCCACAAGACAGCCCCCATAAAGGAGTCAGGTAGTGATGCTCTCTGGGTATGAGTTTTACCAGCCAGTTCTGCTAAACCAGATAAAAGTGTGCATGTCCAGGGTGACAAAGCTGGAGAAGCACAAGGCCTTTGAGGAACAGCTGTGGAAACTGCAGGTGTTTGGCCTGGAGAAAAGGAGGCTCAGGGGGCACCTTATCCCTCTCTACCACTCCCTGAGAAGAGGTTGTAGCAAGGTGGGAATCACCTCTTCTCCAGGGGAAAAACTGAAGGACAAGAGGAAACAGCCTTGAGTTGTGCATGTATTGGATGTTAGGAAAAATTTCTTTACTGAAAGGCTGGTCAGGCACAGGAAGAGGCTGTCCGGGTAAGTGGTTGAGTTACCATCCCTGGAGGCATTTAAAAGGTGTGTACATGTGGCACTCAGTGACATGGTTTACTGGTGGACTTGGCAGTGTTAGGTGATCATATTAAAGTTCTTTTGCAACCTTAACAATCCTATGATTGTTAAGTGCTTCCTGCCCAGCCCAGCCCAGCCCGGGATTAAAAACTGTGTTTGTTGTTGTGTCCCAACACCTATATCCCTTTGAATGTGCCCTGGAGATGTCCTAATCAACTACTGATTGAGTAAACTCCTTACTCGAGGGCAGTGCAGGATTTAGCAACAGCCTACAGTGCAGCTGGCAGCACCCAGCAGTGCTCTCCAGTGCATGGCAGTCCCTTGGTTTATGCTGCTTGCTCCCTGGCACTTGCTGCCATCAAAGGTTTTGCAGAAATCCAGAGGGGAGGTGGCTGATGACACAGCTCAGCAGTGCCAGGACTCATCTGCAGAAATGCTGTGCTGGGCTCAGGCTGGCTGCAGTTCAGAGGAGAAGTGTGAGTGAAAGGAGTGAGTCTTGCTGATGTGGTTCCTGACTCCTGGGCTGCGGGCTGAGCTTCTCATGTTGGCATCTGATGTGTACCTAGTGAGGTTTAAAACCAAGTAACTCCAAGAACAAACAAAGAGGCAGAGCTGAGCTGCCTGGGGTTGCCTGTCTTGTGACTGGAGACTCCAGAGTCCAGCTGTGGCAGGGCTGTTACAACATCTGTAGGCACCCTTTGTGCCTGCTGTGGTTGAGGTCCTTTTGCTGCTTTTCCCTGCAATGAGTTTCTCTCTCCTTTAAGCAGAGGCAAGAATTCACAGAAATAATAGGAATGCAGGATATCTGAGTGCTGTCCCCTCCTGCCAAGTGTTTGTTGCAAGCAGCCAAAACCATCAAAAGTTGACCTGGAGGGGAAAAGAATGATACGGACACGTTTGCAAATCCTAAAGGCACTGCATGAAGAAAAGTTACAAAATTGTAGCCTCTTTTTAGTTAGGTAGAGTTTTAGTAAGGAGTGGCGTGTATTGTGGCTAGCACATACAGAATTTGGATGTATTAAAAATTTTTAAAATTATATGGCACCCTGTTGTGTGTTATTATAGGTCTGTTTGGGGGTTTTACCTGCAACGGCCCTAACAATTAAGTCTGTATAATTCTTGCTAAACCATCCTGCAAGGTCAGAATTGTGGTCTGTGCCGAAGCAAAGAGAAGAGCTGAGGTTCGTGAAGAACAGCTTGCCAGGCTGGAAAACATGTAGCACCTGCATTCTCTCATCACACAAGGGAAAACAGACACTGTTTTTCTCCACCAGCACTTTTCCTGGGCTGCAATATCTGTACTGAATACAGTCAGCCTGTGGAAGGAGGTAACAGTGTCACAGGCACTGAAGTAATTTCTAATAGCAATGGAAAGTGTCCAAAAATGGCTTCCTGCAAACACAATCTAAGTTCACCATTTCTGCTCCTGATGAGCAGTATCTTAGGCAGTTCTGGATGTCTTCTTGATTTTTAAATGTGACTTGGAGCGTGTTAATGTTAATTACAAGTACCAAGAGTGTTGCAAGTTCAGCTGATTTGGATGGAAAAGCAAAGTATATCCTGCCTTGTTTCATGATTCAGCCCTGTAATTGGTAGTTTCAGTCCTGATGGCAAAAATCACCATGGTAGTAGAGATGCAGAAATAGTAAGCTGCTGTTCAGATTCCCAGCCTGATCTTTACTGTCAGAGTTGTAAATCTGAAACTTGTATAAAATAAAAGCTGTATCACCTTTCTTAGCAGACAGGGAATTTATGGAGCATAATATACAATTACCCTACAACATACATTTCTTTCTTTAGTAAGTCTGTCACTAGAACTTTCCACTAAATACAGAAAATGTAGTGTAAATGTATTAAACATTTGTAATAGAAAAACATTAGCAACTATATAGGCATATATGTGTATGTATAGATATGTGTGTGTGCGTTTGAATGTATATATATATATATATGCCCACATACATACATACCTAAAAGCACATATACATTTTTTCATAGGTTGGCCATTTCTCACTGCAAGAACCTTCTGTTACTGCTGGATACAGGTATTTACCTGCTAAATATATATATATATAT
>VWZV01009093.1:3470-314487 GCA_013397155.1 Irena cyanogastra | reverse complement strand
ATATATATATATATGGTGTTTAGTCAATGGTTCTTATCAGCCCTTCCTGCCCATGACTTCATCCCCCAAAATATCACTAAGCTTTTGCAACCTGCTTGAATAGCTGATAATAAAGGTCTTAATTATGAAAAGTCAACCTGGTCTGCTTGATCTTAGGTACCTTTCTTCCTGCTTTCAACCTGAAATCAGCTTTCCATGAGGCAGGGAGGAAAAGCCCGTGAAAAGCTGGTAAATGATGAGTAATGCACTCAATAGAGAGACCCAAAGAGAAATAAAGGCAGGGCTTGTGTCTCATCTTAAGGCATGAGGTAAGGCCATGGCCATGAAATACCTCAAATAGAGACATTATCAAAACCTGAACCTTGTTTTGTCTTACAGCAGCCTTTGCTCAGGGAACCTGACAGAAAGGTCTAGAAATGAAAGTGATGCTGAGTGTATCCAAAAAGGGCTTTTTATATCTGTAGACTCACTGCACATAGTGGACAATGAGCACATACAAGTGTTGGACAGCTGTAGATATAAAAACGTCAGGTTTTGCCCAGGCGCAATAGAGAGCCATAGAAATGAGCAGGAAGTTGCCCAAAAAAGCCAGTTCGGTTTCACTCGAAGAAGACTACGTGGACAATTGGTAAGTAAGCACATTTCTAGGGAAATGGCATATTCCTGCAGCAGTTTGGAGCCAGGAGGGGCTGAGGCACAGGGTGATGTAACCCCACCAGCTCGGATCAGGAAGCTGCACTGGTCCAGTGCATCCAATTTCTGTGTTTGACTTCATTGCAGCACGCGTGGTTTGATCTGCACCATGCTTACCAGTGAGAGTGTTCCTTCACTGGAACAAACTGGGCAGGGAGCTGCTGGTGTCTGCCCCTTTGGTCTGGCTGCTTGGAAGCTTGACTGCAGCCTCAATGTAAAGTTATAGGGCTCAGCTCAGGGCTCACTGGAAGAAACACCGTGACCTGCAGCATTCAGGAGGCTGGCCTAGGTGACCCAAGTGTCCCCTTTGGCCTTATGCTCCATGAATACTCCTGCAAGACCAACTGCCTTAATCCCTTACCAGAGAGGTGGGGGGATACTGATCTTCTCTCGTAAGACTTTCCATCTCTATTATGGCACATAGTCTTAAGCAGCTCACGTTCACCCATATGGCCAAGCGCATACTTTGCATTTGTCTTCTGCTCTGGTGTTAATGATCCTACCAGATGCATTCACAAATTCACCCAGCATGTGCAGTCCTTTTGGAATTGTGCACCGTGAGAGACACCGGCTTCCAGGAGCTTGTGTTGACTCATTCCTGCAATTTGTGGAGAACAAAAGAAATAGGTAAATTCCCTTCTTCCTTGCAAAGTTGCCTGCCACCGACACAAGTGTTTCTTCAAACAAAGGATTTTCCCCCTCCTCAGATGTCCTCAGACACTGAATTTGCTGTATCTGATAACACACATTTCCATAGCAACAAACAGTGATGACCCAAACACAGGATTATGTGACTTCACTCAGAGTTGAGCAGAATATTAACAAGGATAACTGATAGCTAATACTTTCCACTCTGTGCCACCTCCCTGCAGAGGATTTCAGGGAGCTTTATGCACATCGTCCCAAATTTGCAGATGGAGAAAGGCAGAGGAGAAGTAAGCGATCTATTCTAAGACCAAGAAAAGAGGCTGGGGTCAGAGTGCCCAGAAGGGAGGGAGAGAGTAGAAGAGTCACAAAGACCAGGTCTTCTGGACTCCAAGCTGCAGTGGAGCTGTCAAGGTCCTGCTCTGCCCAGCTCCTGAGAGCTGCTTTCTTTGGGATAACACATCCACCTTGCTGCTTCCCATCCCCTCTCTCTGTTCCCTCTGAGGGTTCTCTGTGGTAAATTGGCATTAGTAGGTCCAGCTGCCTTCTGTTAGTATTCAGTGGGCTGGTGTTACCCCTCCCTAACAAGCCCCAAAAGCTTGGAGGTTTCCTTCACTCAAAGTCATTTTCTTCAAGTGATGGGAAGGCAGAGGCTGTTTACAAACACAGGGTCCCTCAGACCTGAAATACATGAAATGCAGCTCCAGGAGTTTAAACTTCAGCAAAGGGACATTAAAGAAGCAACTGGATGAGCAAGCATCCTGCAATACTCTACTGGAGTCAAGGGAGGAGGGAGAGATGCCACTGTCTGAACTTGCACAACACATTGTGGAAAACAACCTGTATCTCACTGACGGCGAGTTGAAAAGACTGTTGCATCTTCAGAAACTCAAGGAGCCTTTTAATTTCAAAAGAAATTTAATGAAAATGATAAAAGGAAGTGCATCCCTATCTCTCCTCCCTCAGATAATTGGGTGTAAATACCAGCTTCTTTTCATGCATCAAACCTTTTATCTGTAATTAGAATTGGCTTCATCCAGATCCACTGGTATCCCATGCTAAGAGAGTTCTGGTGGTGGAATAAACTGCCATGTGATTATTTATTTACTCTTACAGTACGTGTCAGAACAACTTTGGGAGATTTGCCTGGGTTTGGAAATAGAGCTCTCACTGGCTGCTCTGGCTGAAGCCCAGGAAGAGATCCCTTAGCACTTCTCTCTGATACCCTGCTGCCAGGTTTTCTCCCTGTGCTCAGAGAACAGGGAATTCATTCAATGAAGCACTTGGGCATGAGTTTACATCCAAGTATTGTAGAAAGTACCTTTAGAAACCAGGGGAAGTTAAACACATTCTTAAACCACGCTTGAAAAAAAATGAGGCTTTTTGGTTTGCTGTGTGTTTCAGGAAACCAGTAAAACTTTAAAAAAGCAGACCAAGTAAAACATTTTTTTCAGTCTTGGTTATCTGTTTCACCTGGGACTACTTGAAGACTTCTTTTACTGGAAAATACATTGATAATTCGGAGGGAAAGGGACTAGTGTTGAAGACAGTTTTGGATGTGTGGGTAGGATAGGGAAGCAGGGACTGGGTGCTACCTGTATGCCATAGCCCATTGAGTAGGATGCCCACCTACTGCATGGGAATCCCCTTTTGCTGTGCTGGGGGAACCACATAAACCTTGGTTCTTCCTTCCATCCCTCTGGACGAGTGCCCAAGCACTGTTTTGCAGAGCACTGGTTGCATGAAGCCTGTTTTCCATGGTCCCTCTCAGAAGACTGTAGCTTGCAGGGAAGTTGTCAGCTATCCATGTGATGTGACCTCGACTGCTACAGCAAATAAATTTCTTAATATTAGTAATGCTGAGACAGATAAAATGTGAGAAGGACTTTTAAGACCTGCAGATGTGTTATATAGTATGAGAGCCCAGAAAAAGGTGTCCTGTACTCAGTCTGCATCTTCTCAACAGAAATAAGCCTTCCATCACCTTTTGTACCTCCTATTTGAGAGGAGTTTGGTTTTGATTTTTTTTTTTTTAAAGTACTTTGTGACTCTCAAGGCCTTTTAGAGGGAACTAATAATACTCTGTGACAAAGACCTGACTGGGTTTAGGGTGGAATTTCTGAGTGGCAGACCTTGCCGAGGATTTGAGGCAATCCCGTATCCAGTTGCTGTCCTGGTGCACAAAATGCTATGTATAACACAAAAAGGTGCAGAGTAAACCAGCTGAGTGTTAAAGCTCTAAGCAAGCTCATAAATTAACATCCACTATGAAAGAAAATACGTGTGTGTTACTGCATAGTTATTACACATCTCTGCTGGAGAACAGCTGCAAAATCCCTGAGCAGCTACTGGAGCCACGGGCTGCACTGCACAACTCAGGGAGGTTTTAGCTATGGCTCATGTACCCTCTAGGGAGACAGACTGGGCTCTGGAAAAAAACTGAAACCAAACCAGACCCACAGTAAACCAGTCTTACTCTGGGCTTTCTGCATGTGACATGAGCAGTCAGCCTGTAAAAGGAGAATTCCTTTAGGTTATAACTCCAAAACACGTTTTCTTCTGGCTTGTTCTAAAAAAGAGACACTTGCAATTTTTGAATAACATAGGGTGTTGATGGTAGAATTTGCAGAACACTGTGATACTGATGGGAAGTAAATTTGTCTTTTGTCCCTGTGGCTGGAATAAAATCAGCAAAAAGTGCTGCGTCCAACAGGATCCTGTCACATTTGTACCTGGATGCTAAAATGTCTCCAAATCTTCAAGTGAATTCAGGGAGAGAAGCATTTTGCATGGCAATCCTTTTCCTATCACCTGACACACTCTTCCTACTAGGGCCAGCCTAAAAAAAAATTAGGGAAAAGGGATTTTGTGTCAGTCAATGAGCTACCTAAAAACTGTAGAGCAAAGCAGAGCATCTTCCAAATAAACTCAGGCCAGCAGTTAGAAGTGACTTGGAAACCAAAGCACTCAGGTTGATGCCAAAAGCAAGCTGCAGTGCATCCTGCTGAAATCCAGAGGGATCATCACACCCTGAGCTGACTGGAATGGCCTCGCAAACACCCACCACCCCCAGCAGATGTGTTACAAAGAAAAGGCCTGTCTGGAAACTCAAGTGCATCTCTGTGTCCTCTGATACATCCAGATGAGTGGACCAAAGAAGCCGTCTGAATTCCTGGACAGATGTCACCCACATCCCCATGAATTCCACTGTGGGCTCACAGCAGTCCCCACGCATTAGGACAGTGTTAGCAGACCTGTCTCTAACTGTTTTCTTCAAGTAAAAAGCAGGATATGACAGGCTGAATTTTGCCCTAAATTCTGTGGATAGGATGACTCAGAGACTGGGATATTTCAGAGGCAAAAGAGATCAGTGCTTGCTGGGCAAGGGGAGGTTTTTCAACAAGGAAGCCAATGCAATCAGCCCTCGCCTTTAGGGAGCTGACACTCACCTGCAGTGGCAGCCAGAGACTTCTCCTCACCTCATGTCACTGCAGACATTGCTTTAGTTAATTTGGTGAAGAAACGCTGCAGGGGAAGTGACTTTAATGTCTTCTGCAGGAAAGTACATACAGACCAGCCAGTGCCTTGTGCTTTACATGCCTGGCCAGGTCAGGGTGGATTTTACACTCAAACACACAAGAGTTGTAGTACAAGGGACCTGTGCATGAGGAAGGGAGGGACCAGATGCTCAGATGCTTCCTTCCCCACCCTGACCCAGTAGTGGCATGCACATATCTTGCTTCTTCTTCCTAAAGATCATGGTCATTCCCAACTCCATGCAGCACTTCCCAAGGGCTCAGCTCCAGGCTGCCTACCATGCACCAGGCTTCATTCCCACCACTTACATTACATAGAATATTCCTTGATACTAGTTGTTTTTGGGTTTCTTTGTGTATTTTTGGGGTTTTTTTGATGAGATGGAAGAAAAAATAGCTTGGACCACTTAGATCTTCTGCAGAGAAAGTGCTTAATTTCTTTGCAAGCCCTTAAGAAAAACTTAGGAGGAGGGGACTATGAAAAGAGGCTGAGAATGGAGTGAAAAAAAAAGTGTTTCCAAATGAAACAAAGAAAATTCAAAATCTAGTTTGGCCTTTTCATCATCATCTTCAATCTCCCATATCTGTCTTCTACACCACATCCCTACACAGAATGTGTTTGCATTCAGCTGGCCAAAACTCTGGTAAATTCCACATCTTTGCCTGAATAGAAACAGAAACCCCACCCAGCTCTGACACTTCAGTCAGCAGAAAGCTATAGATACATTTTTCTTCCCTAAAGTGATTATTGAAGCCTTTTTCCATCAAATCCTCCCAGGAGTAGAGACTAAGGAAAGGCTCAAACATGGGCTGAGCTGTAATATCACCATTGCTCAGTGGGGAGGCTTGTCCCCAGGGTAACTCACACTGGAAAAGTTTGTTTGCCATGAAAGTAAACAGTGCTATAGTAACCTGCCCTGTGCAGAGCAGCCCATGCCAGCAAATCTAGTAATTCCTTGCATTCACAGAAGTAACTGCAGGGCAGATGCACCCAAACTGCCTTTAAATGACTCACCTTTGAGCAGCACACTGCTCAGTGCTCTTGTTGGAGGCTTATGCCACTGTCTACAGCTCTTGCCTGCACTCTGCCCCGAACAATCCCAGCTGCTCCTCTCCCAGCTCCTTATCTGGGTGGTTTGTGTCTTCCTCATGTTTCCCACTATTTCCTGACCTAGTAGGCAATGAATCCCAGTTTCATGCTTTTTGGAGCCTTCACCAAGACTGTATTTTTCTTGCCTTGTGGTCAGTGTCAGTCTCGCTGGCTTCTGGCTTCTACCTTGTATCAGGTTTGCCTCCTCATCTCTTTCTGCCACTTTTACTGGCTGTTCCATCTGCCTGGGCCAACCACCCACCATCTCTTGAGCCTCTAGAAAGGGAATCTTTGCCCTCTCATGTCCTCCAGCCCCCTCTGCCAGGGGCTCCCTGCCTCTCTGCCCCACCAGTCCTCTCCTCACACAGTTCTTGGAGTTCCTGCAGCAGGGTGTTGGAGAGTTCAGCATCTTCACAAAGTCACCTCCAGATCACAACACAAGAAATTATTAAGGGCTACGTGGGTACAAGTCCTGGCCCGGGAAGTAGGAGTGCCATATAATCCCAGAGGAAAGCAATATTCCAGAAACATATGCATCTGCCATACTTTTATCTTTTTACAAGAACCACAACCAGTAGGTCAAGGCCAAGAATGAGGTTTCAGAGCACGATATGTCTGGTGACTCAATTGGTAGGCCCTTTCTCATGTTTTGATGAATTTGTCCTCCACATCTTCCATTCCAGAGTGAACTCTCAACCCCCTGCACTCACATCAGTTGTCCACCATGTCCAGCTGAAAAGAGAAGGAACAGATTCAGCAAGTTCAACCACTGGAGAATGCTGAGGCTGCTATGGGTCTGGAGGAGGTCAGCTTGCCCAGACCTCTCCTTGGTGGGCTCGTTCTGCTGTCCCAAGCACCAATGAGAGCAGGGGGACTGTCCTGTCCATGCTGCTGTTCCTGTCCTTGTGCTCTCCTGGTTTAGGAGGCCACTGGCATTTCCCCTTCCACTGGTCTCTCCATCTGCCACAAATTCCTGCAGCATCTGCTCAGAGGGACTTAGATCTTTTGGACTCGCTCCTCCTGATTCCAGAACCACCTTTGCTGTCTTTTAGGCATCTCTAAGAAGCAGATGAGCTCTGGGAAAAGCTGTAGGGTCTGTGAATATCCTCAGTAGCAGTCACTTTATTTTACTGACCATCTTACACAGCCCAGGTTTGTATGACTTTTAAGACATCCCTCCGCACATTGCTATAAACACAATCCTCAGCCATTCAAATTAGGAGCTGTGGAGAGGCAGCCAATTCCCTCCCTACCTCAAGCACACAAAAGGTATCGCTGCGTTAGGACACCTCATAAATAAAACATATGTCAGAAGTTTTCCTTGCATCAAACACTGTAAACAAATGCATTCAGTCCTGTTTGAGTGAGGAGGCATTTGTGACAAGAAGTGCTGCAGGAAATCATGTTTATACCTGCACAGAAATTACTCAAGATCATTATGTCCTTGAGAAACTATTACCTCTGTCCCCTCCCTCTCTCCTCCACCCTCACCACAGCCAAGGACTGGAATAGCCAAGGCACAGGATTGAAACTACACAAGTGCAGCCTGCCTGGATGCCACTGGTCTGTTTGCTCAGTGACTCAGAGCACTCTTCTTATTCCTCCTTCTTCCCAGTTATTCTGGTCTCCTCTCATTTTTTCCCCATGCCCAGATTGCAGGGGAGCAGAGCACGGCTTTGGGAGGGAGCAGGGAGATGCACTCCACTCCCACCTAGCAGCTGGAGCCTGCTGTGAGCAGCCATCACAAGGAGAGTGTGGAAAGGGTTGACGAAAACACCAAGATCAGCAGCTGACCATCTTATGAAGTATCGGCATAGAAATCCCATCCAAACCATGTATGGTTTTGTGTGCTAACCTACAGCAGCCTGAAGCAGGACCCCAGTGAGACCCCATTCAAAAGCTCAGGATTCCAGTGACTGATATCGATATCTGGAGAGAGGTAAAGATGGATGTGACAGAGAGAGACATCTGACTTCTCTCTCTCATTTCATTTATTAGGAAAGACAGCTGCCTTAATTAGTTTTTAGGTTTAGGTTAGGAAAGTTTAGGAAGGTTTTTTGTTTGATTTTGGGGTTTTTTTTTGTTTTTTTTTTTGTCCTCATCTGAATATGGCCATCCACAGTGGAGTATGAGTGAGACTGAGCATCATCATTTCTCCTCTGTTTCTGATTCATTGCTGAGCAACTGCTTTGCAACAAAACTTATCAGAGCAGAGACATTATGAGTCAGGACCTCTTTGCACCAAGAAGACACTCATCCATGTGCACAGGAGAGCTGGAGCCAAGCCAAACCTTTGGAAGGTCTAGCAAATCAGGTGATGTGTCTCTAGGAAGAGGACACTTTACTCAAGAGGGGCAGGTGATCAAATACTGAAGAGCCCACAAAAATGAAGAGGATGCTTTCATTATTATTGGGAAGGAGCAGTGATGATAATCACTTTCTCTGTTCTCTTCATGGCAGAGAGCAAATGTTCATCACCAGTTTATCACTTGCACAGAAACAGAGGCCAGTGTGAAGTGAGAGGACATCACCTTTCCCTGGACTGCTTGTGGGAACAGTGTGAGCTGTCACAACACCTCTTTAAGTTCATATTCCAGCTGCCACTTCGTATTCCAGCTGCTGAACCCTTGCTGTGTTTAGTAGCCCCACTTGCAATGCTTGGGTAATTAAGTTGATCCTTAGAATCTGTATAAGTAACACAGCTGAGTAAATGAAAAACACGGCTTGCAGGCAGCCTGTGCTGAGTCTGTGAGGGGGCCTTCTGAAACAGAGCTGCTTGTCAGATGGGGAACAGGTAAACAGCACAGCACTGTACACATCCCCTTTTACTGAACTCAGAACTGAATCAAAATCAATGCCTGATAAGGGGCCAGAAAGATCTTTCTGATCATTTACACAGGGCATGCAATTTCACTTCACTGTTCCTGCATCTGCCCTAATTTTTAGCTGATTTAAAGGAAGTATTTAAAAAATTATCTGATCATGATTTACCAAATTCAAGCTTTAGGGAGTCTGTTGCACCTATTGGCAATGCCCTGCAGTGAGAATTTGCCTTCTCTGATCAAGAGAAAAACAGTAGTTAGCTGAGAAGTCAGATTTTTTACAGGGAGCTGTTGGCCATCAGGTATGTATTTTGCTCTCTAATTATTTCATATTTTTAAAATTGGGCTAGGCAATTGGGAAAAAATGGAAATAAGACTAATTGTTTCTTTTAAAATCTGGAAAATTTGTAAAATCAAGCAGAAAAGTTGTTGAAACATCCTATCCCACCTTTTGAGAATAAAGTACTTTTCAATTTCCACCATAGAAAAACTTCTCATTTTTATATCCTACTGTAAAATGGATCATAATGTGAGAAAGTAGTCATAAAATATAGTGCAAAATAGAAACATTGAAAAACAAAAATTAATCAGATCAAAAGATTGAATTTAAATCAAACAACCTCGGGTTCGTTTGTGTTCTTTCCCCCAAAGGTTTCCCTTACAGCAATTTTGAAGTTTCAGGTTTTCAATACCGCTCTGAACAAACTCTGGAAACCTCCCTGAGGCAGAATATCAGCATTCAGTAGGACCTTCCAAGATTTATGTTGCTGACCCCGCTCACATTCCCAGGGGACACAGCATAGCTGTATCAGACAGAATCCTGCCATGAGTGTGTACACAGCCACATCTGGGGTCTCTGCCAGCACAGCCTCTGAAGGAGAAACTCGGCTTCCATCACTGCTTGTCCTTCTGTTCCTGTTTAGCCTCACAGCTCCACGCTGGCTCAAAATTGTGCATTTATCTAAAATAAAGTTGGAGCTTTGGATTTCACTTGGCTCATGAAGTTTGGTCTTACCCGCTTTTATTTTGTTTGATTTTTCTTAATGTACACATATATATGCATATATATACATGTGCATTCACACATACACAGAAACATGGAATGGTAAAGACAGAATACAGGCTTCTTTTAATGTTTTCCAGGTGGTTTTCAGACCCAACAGCTGAGAGTCTTTTTTTTCCTTGCTAAAGTACTAAGAGGATAAATATTGCCATTTAAAAAATAAACTTCCTCAAAATTGTCCTTTCTGTTCTGAAAGACCGTCTTGTTCTTTAGGTGATTTATGATATCAGTCTGTAACTACACATGTATTGTTCAGAGTGTTCAGCAAACAAGACGTGAGTGTTTGAAATACTTCAGGGCAGGAAGACGCACAAAACATTAGAACAGTCTCCCAGTTCTAGTAGGGGCACTTGAAATCTAGTGTCTTCTTTCCCATTAATACATCTCCTGCTGTCATTGCCTCTTCATTTCCACATAAGGGAGCATTGACAGGCCAGCTAAGCCAGGCGTTTGCTGTGCAGAGACCAAAACCAGCTTCAGCTGAGTACATTACCACTTCTTAAAGTGTTAGGCCATTGGCCAGCTAGGCCAAAATATTCTGATTTTTTTTTTCTTTTCTTTCTTTTTTTTTTTTTTGGTGAATGATTACTTGATGCCCAGACAAAATGTCAATGTAGGAGCGTGGGCCAAGTAAAATGCAGCAGCATGATGAATATTAGGAGGCTGGTGTAAGATTGGTGTACCATGACCATGGAAACCACCATTGGGTGGCAAGATGGGGTAAGCCCTTTCCCTGGCCAGTTAAATCCCACCATGGACCTGCTGCCTGAGGAAACCAACTTCTGTTTCAAGGGGCTGGGATGGGAAGGCCTCCAGAGAGAAGGGCAAAAATGTTAGCCTTAAAAGACCGGAGCCCTGGGAGTATTATGGGAATCTTGAAGTCTACAGCCTGAGGGTTTCTGGGCAAGAGGGGAGACCCATCCCCCTGCAAGACCAGCCACGTTAGGCAGAAAGCAAGACAGTGGGGAGGAGAGGGAAGAAAGAGAGGAGTAAAAAGAAGATCTGGTAATTTGCTTAGAGAACCTAGGAATAATTTAGGCTGGGAGGAACTTCTGGGACAACTCAGTCCAACTTTGACTTGGACTGAGATCAAATTGCTCAGGGACTTATTCAGTCCAGCCTTCAGCATCTCTGAGGATGGGAAATCCCACAGCCGCTCTGGGTGACTTGTGCTATATTTGACCACTGTCATGGTAAAAAATTTTTTGGCCCTATATCTGACTGGAATTTTCCATGTTCCAACTTGTGACATTATAGGGCACATCCCTGCTTGCACCTTTTGTTTATGAATTTGTGTAATCCCTGGCTCTGCTGGCACTCGTTGTCTCCACAGCCTTCTAAAGCAACAAACTCCCCAGGCTGAGTACCAGCTGTGCAAAAAAGGCTGATCCTGGTGGTCTAAGCCAAGAATGACCTTGGAGTGGTGGTGGTGAGATGGACAACAGATAGGTCTCTCATCACACACCTTCTTCCTTTTAAGATCCGTTTTCCCATCATAACCTATTTTCTAGGCTGAGGCTCTGGGACCAACAGTTCCACAAACATTTAATTTGCCTAAAGAATATTGCAAGGGTTATGAATTTAATCAGTGACTGATTTGCATAAATTTGTTCAGCCAGCACTACAATAGCTCTTTCTGGCCAAGTCTGAATGAGTTACACATCTAATATTATAAATCTCACCAATGTTATGTGTGTATTACCTACGTGCACATGTACTCACGCATACATTCATCACCTCGATACATCCTTTCATGTCAGGTATGTGAATTATTTTGTTTATAAGAAACAAAGTTCCCTCCCTGTGCCAGGATTAAGAAGACCTGCGTGCCTCTCCTTGGGATCCCATGTGATCTGGCCAAGTCATTTCATGTCTCTGTGCCTCTGCCTCTCATCTGGAGAGCAGGGGCAGCGCTTGAGAAGGAACCGCGCGGTTCGCTCTCCTCGGGGCTGCGCCCCGGAGATGCCGAGCGGGAAGAGCGGGGATGTGTCATTCTCTGCAAAACAATGGCAATTCTGACATTCCTAATGCCATGGCAATATGAATATTCAAAATAGCAGGGCCTTTGTTAGAGATCCTGATGAATTGGTGATTAATACCGCTGTCATTTCCTTAGAATAACGTGTGCTGTGCTATTATCTGGAGAAAAGGGAAAGAGAGAGGGCAGGAAGATAGTGCCTGAGTGTACCGGTACATGGACTTCAGTCGGGTCAGACAAAGCCTGGAGACTCAATTAAGAACAAACACTGGTTCCCAAACCATCTCTATTCTTGTGACATTTATGCTGCTCAGGTTCATGTACTTAACACTCAGCTCCAGGAACCCTCTCTGATTCCCAAGTGCCGCTGGTGTAAAATGTCAAACCCCCCAAACTCCAGGATGACAATTAGACACTGCAGTTATTTTCACCTTTCTCCTATGGACATGCCATACCTCTTGCCTGATCCAGCTTGACAAAACACTCTTCTGAGCCACAGAATACACAGAAAATCCACATTTCATCTTGTCATAATATTGGTCCCTAATTAAGTTGTTTCAACAAGAAGGCATCTTTGAAGGACACACATATTTTAGTGGAAAATTACATTATTAAGCAAAGTATTTGGGATGTTTCTATTTCACTGGAACATCTGAAGATGACTTTACCATCAAAGCGACCATATCACGTAATTGCACTCAAGCTGCTGGCCACAGTACATCTCCAGAACACCTTCTCATTCCATTATGTGGCTCAGACAGAAGAATTTTTCCCTCAAATTCTTGTTATGCACACATATAGTGCGTATTTTCCCACTAGACAAAGCTTAACTGTATGCAATTCCTCTGCAATGAATTACTTCTCTAGGATTTAACTACAAAGGCCCATTTGGAAACCATAAATGCAGGATTGAACCCAAAGGACAAATCCTACACTTTCACCAAGGCAAAACATCAAAATTACATAACTATGGCAAATCATGGGCCAGAGCACCAGCACCATCTCTTCAGAAGGGGTCTACCTTTGACAGGCAGAAATGTCTACTTCAATCAAGGAGCTAAGAAAAGAGTCTAGTTCAGTATTTGGAATAATCAAATGGGGTGCAAATTTCATTCACACCTAAGGTCTGTAAATTAAGATGGATATGAAGATGTGTGTTTCTAAGAGGACACTTAAGCAAAGATAAGTGTTTAAGTGCTCACAGCTTTGCTTGTGTCAATGTTATCTGTAGATACTCTTTTTCCATAACACTTGGAGTGACTTTTTAATGTATAGATAATATGTTCCTTAAATGCAGCCCATATACATGCACTGTGAATGGCTCCACCATTAATAATGTAAATTTTGCCATTTAATAAAAAATATTGCCCCTTTCAGGATTCTTCTTTCTGGTTTTGTTTGATGAAGGCTCTTTAAACATGCTGAATGCAGGATTTCAGCAATGGCTTTTCCATCACTGCTGCACCAGACTGCCCTGTCTGCTGAGAAAGGTGGTGGCTCTGTTTTGGTAGCAGGGAGGGAAGTTTCTTGCCAGAAGTCTCACACTTGTAATTCTTAGAAAGGTCAGAGATGGGGACTAAATTTTAAACAGATGCAGACTTTGCTTCCCTGTTAAAAACAGCCAGATCCTTCTGGGTTCTCCAGGCCAGGAATGTCCTGGGGTCTGAGGGAAATTCTGATGTCCTGGTTGCTCATGTTTTTCTTCATGAGGAATCACTATCAGCAATGGCCAAAGTTAAACTCCCTGTTTTCACTCCCAGTCCAGTCTTTTTCCATCTTCCTCCACCACACTTGGCAAAATATCCATCTACCCTGTTCTTAGTGCTCTCCTGACTGTGTTTCCTTGACTTTGACTGTATGATCCCATCTCTGCCAGTCACTTTTCTGTAAATCATCCTTCAAGCCCATTCCTGCTCCATGTTCATCAGCTTGTGCATTCACTATTTTCTCTTTACCTGATCCTAGTCAAATGGCTCTTGCAAACAAGGACTAAACAAACATACATATATTTATATCATGCACAAATAATCTTAAGTATTGCAGCAACAAAACCAACAGTAGAAATTTTTTTTCTTCATTTAATCACAGTGCTTCTCGCATCTGAAAAGTTGAACAACACCTGGAGTAAATCCTGTATGAAGATGAGTGTATAGAGAGATATTTACCAGTTTAAGGAATTTGCAGAGTACAGAAGGAGGAAAATGCACACTGCAGGGATGGGAAATTGAGAAATGGACGAAGCACAGGCACTTATCAAGGTCACACAGGAAGCTTGTGGCAGAGCATGGTATAGACTGCACAATGCTCCGGCACCAGCCCAGGCCTTTGCCAAGCAACTATCCAGCTTTTTAAAATATTCATGGAAGAAAGACAGGCTTGTGCAATGCTCCACAAATAAGACAGAACAAATGACAGGTCATTATTCTGTAGAGGGGCAGACTGCAGAAACTGAATTTGAGGGCTTATTATCTGCTGGTAGAAGGTTGTAGATATTGCCAAATGCTAATTTAAATTTTTTTCTGGTTTACACTGCTTAGGAAAAGAGAAGTTTTATTCTCAGCCTTAAGCACTGCAGCAAATTCTG
Organism: Irena cyanogastra; assembly: GCA_013397155.1. Classification (NCBI taxonomy): domain Eukaryota; kingdom Metazoa; phylum Chordata; class Aves; order Passeriformes; family Irenidae; genus Irena; species Irena cyanogastra. Next base: position 300,076 of record VWZV01009093.1, on the reverse strand, counting down.
TCCAGTGGAGTTAAACTGGTCATGTTAGCAATCCAGAATTTATATGTCAGTGTTTTATCAGATTTCCAGAGACATATAATGTCTCTTTCTCCTGCCAGTAAAACCAGATGCAGAAGTATCCTTGTGTGTTTATTTAGCCCAGGGTTGTTAATGGCTGGGAGTAGCACACACTGGGGTGTGGCTTCCATGTCTTGCTCAGAGAAGTCAGTGCTAAGAGACCAGAATTAAAACAGACTGAAGCAGAAGTGAAACCGACTGACCTTGGCGCCAGCAGAGTGGGAAAAACATTATGAAAATCTGGACTCAGCATCCAGGTCAAGGCTGATTTTTACCCCTTGAAATTCAAAGGTACTTGATACAAAGCATTAATATAAGTCAATTCTTTGCTTTCCGTTTCCTTGAGGAAACAAACTTTCAGGCTGCAGGCAGTCCTTTTCATCTCAACTTGAAGGGAAGAAAGAAAATGCCGGGTTGGTCTTTTCAGTGAAGAACTTTTTGCATAACTTCATTAAAACAAAACAAGATGGCATTATAGATTAAAGTAAAGACTTCTGTTAAGCAGGAGGTTAAACAAGTCTTCAAACACAGCTCCTGCTTCATGTGCTAATCCTGATTTCATGACAGTTTGGAGGTGCAATCTTTTCCTCTGGCTCTATTTGGCTCAGATTCAGTCTGAGTATCCCTGCTTGGAAACAAGCCTGGCATCTGCAGCAATAGCTTTGAGCAAAAAGGGGCTGCTGCTCTAAGATGCCTTTGGTGGGAAAATTATGGTGTCTGTGGAGTTATCTCCTCTCTCACCCTCACAAATCTCTTCATCCACAAAAGGCAAAGCACCCTGAGCTGTCCTGCAGCACACAACCGAGGCAGCACAGAGGACCAGTGGGAAGGCAGCCATGTGCCCAGTGAAGTCTTTGGCTGTGAGAAACGGTGTGGTTGTTCCTAACACAACTGCACAACAGTTCCAGCCTTGCTGAGAACCCAGCAAGGGGTTAAAGTAAAGGTGAGGGCTGAAATATCAGTTCCAGAGAAGGGTTAAGTCAGGAGAGCAGCTGGCCCATCAAGGGCAGTTTTGGGTTAAAAAACCCAAACCCAGAAAACTCCTGTGCACAGAAAATGCCCGTGTCCAACCAAGGCAGCATCCTTACCAGTGTTAAAGTCACATTTAAAGCAATAAAACTCCTCACTCTGCCTCTGAAGAAGCAGCAGCAGAAATCTCTGATAAGTGGGAAGGGAGGAGAAGAACATTTTACATTCTCATGGTTCCTTGGCTCACTCCAGCACTGTTTGATTAACTGGAAGCAAGATTTATGTGCTATAAAGTGCTCTGGGGAGCTTGCCGAGCCAAACCTCTGCACCTGGGTTTTGAAAGCCTCTCTAAAGTTATGAGAATATCTGTATATTCTCATCTAGGAAAAGAAAGCCCCCCTGAAAACCAAAAGTAACTACTACTTTTTGGCAGAACAGCAGAGTGCAATTTCACCTGGGAGGGAGATTTGCAAAGATACTGACAACCACTAAATGGCCTGGTCCCACAGAAATTGGATGGGAGTGAGCATTTCATGGCCATTTACCCCTGGGGAGAGGTGTCCCCTTACCCCTGATTAGTTTGGATTCTTCCATACAAGGAAGATTAAAGGAATATCCCATTAAATTATTTCAGGATTGTTATTGTTTTTCAATCTTAAATTATTCTACTCATGAGATTATTCTAGTATAATCCCACGGAAACTTGCTTCAGAAGACAAAGGAGCTCAGTGTCTCTTAATGGTTAGTGGAGTCACATTCTTGTGTGACATCTGCCTCTAATACGATTACTTGGGAATGAGCAGGACGAGCAGTGCAACCAGGGATGTTATCAGCCTCTCAACTGACTTGGAAATTGATTTTCATCAACTATTGTTTAAAACTGTTGTGCTGAGCATTGAAATTGGCCCATTTTGTGAATAATTATGCTGTGCTGCTGATGTTTTCAACCCCTTTTAGAAGCCATCAACAGTCTGCAATACTTGGGTATTGTGCAGGCTTTGTCTGGAAGTGACATCCAGCCTTCAGCAAGCTCTGACCAGGTGGAAGCTGTTCAAGGGGACCTGTTAACACCAATTTCCACCAAGGAAGGTTTCTTTCAGATATGTGCTTCTGTTTATCACCAGTTGATGCCACATGTGGTCAGAGCCCTCATTTGATTTGATTCTTGTTTCAGGGTTGAACACTGTGAACTGGGACAAACTTTACAGCCTGCAAGAGCTGTGGTGGCTTCAGACTATCCATGAACAGGATGGGAGAAGAGAGAAGGTGTCTGTACTTCAACAAAGGTGGAGAAGCAGCAGAAGCAAAACAGCCTTGAGGAGGGGAAGCTGAGGCAAACTGGATGCCCAGAGACCAAGATTGTGACAAATCTTGGAGGTCAGTGGCCTTGGGCCACTGAGAGAGGGAAGGGGGAAGATGATACTTTAAATGGAAAAGATGCAGCCCAAGGAATTTCTTTGGTCTCATGCCTCCACACCAGTGTTCATCCATGCCTGGATGGCCATGGAGCACAGCTATCTGCTTGCAGGCAGGACAAGGCTCACCCTCGTGCACTCCAGGAGTGAAGGTGACAGCCAAGCAGGTGGTGGTTGAGTGGGAAAATACTGGGAGAGGAAAAGGGTTTGGGATGGGAGAAGATGCCTTGGAAGGAGTTGAAGGTCTTTGAAATTGAGGTGGGAAAAAATTGCTTTTTCAGAATCATTTGGGGTCTCACTTCTGGCACACACTGAGGAACCTGCAGTGTTGGAGGCAGTCCCAACATCATTACAAGAAAACCTGAATAGCAACTAGCAGGACTTTTATCTCCTAGCCTTTTTGTGGCTAGGTGCTGCCATTACTTGCTGCTGATCCCTCAGACAGGCAGGCAGCAGTGCCCCCTGCACCTCCCACCTCTGTACTCACGCCAAGCCCTTCAACCACACAAGGTACAAGAACAAAATTTGCATTTAGCCTTTGAAGCAAAAACAGTATCTCCAGGGCTTCACGTGGATTAGGTCATTAGATCTCTCCTGTTGGATAGGAGCTCCCTGAAGGAATGCAAGGAAGTAAGCACTGTTTTGTCTTTGAAAGAAGTCAAGAGCCATGGATTTAACTCCCACTTGATCCTTCCAATTATGCAACCTGGTTCAAATGTAGAGAGGACTCAAGTAAAAGAGAAACTATGGCTCTGTATGCAATTTGAAGACACCCTCAGTTCAAATTACGTGGTGTTTGACTCTGACAACAAGCTGGTCTGCAGGCACCCACGCTGCCTGACTTGTTTCTGGGCATCCAAGCTCCCTGGGACTTAATGTTCGTGTGAACAATAAGTGCATAAATTATCCAAATGTCAGGCACTTCCTGGCACTTACACGTACTGGATGCCTTGTACTCTCTGTTCAGTGCACAGAGCTCCCTGCTAGATGATGCTGATGCCATTGGAAATGACTGCAGCCATCTCCAGCCTGTCATCTAAAGGCCTTGTGATCACCTCACGTGTCATCTGAAAGCTTTTCCTGGCATACTGGAGCAGAAGGGCAAACCAGGTTTACCTGCATTGTCTCCAGACCTTTGCAAGTTCTCCTCACAGGAGCAGAGCTAATTGGCAGCAGGATCACAAGTGCTGGTAGACCCCCTGGGAAAAAAATCACTCTTGCTGGCACAGGCATCTGCTTTGTTTTCTTTCCAAAGGGGTGCAGAGCATAGAGTTTGTTCAGCAGGTCTGGAGGCATCAGCTGTCCTCTTTCTGAGACTGAAGAAAGACTGATTTTTAAATCTCTCATGGTGCTGCAGATATACCTCAAGACCAGTTTTACAGATAAGTGGTCCATCTCATTTTGAAATGCAACATAGGTAACTGTACATGCAGAAGGACTTTTCCAGCTAAACAAGTAACCAGCTGATATGTTGGAGTGAGACAATCCAACACTATGCCACAGCCATGAAGTGTGAGGAGTTAAATGAGATTTAAGATATTAATCTAGAAAAGAGACATTTCAGATGATGAGTTGATGGAGCCAGTAGTGCACTCTGGGCCTGTGACAATCCTGTTAACATGCTAGCTATAAAATTGCACCCACATCCATACACACATTTACGCATATGTATGTATATTAATCTCCTAATTGGCCTGTAAATGAGATGTTGGTATTATCTAAAAATGAGACAGCGCACAGTAAGAAATGCAAGGATTTTATCTGTGGACTTACTTGCAAAATGCTGACATTTAAATACAATGCGCTTCTAATTTTTTGTAATTTGAATGCCCACGTGGGGAAAAGTTGTGGTAGTGCTGCTGATGGAGCTGCAGCAGCACAGAAAAGCAGAGGACCCAACCCATGCAGAACAGTAGGAACATCAGCTCCTCCTGTTTCCTTGTGAAAACTGGTGTGATTCCTCTTGCTGATGAAGTGGCAAACCCGTCTTCCAGGATTCCAGCTGGCATGGTGTAAGTCTGCACACTGGTCTCCATTGATGGTAATTTATGGAACTTTAACAAGAGGAGATTTAACTGGTGCTAGAGAGCTCCATTTCTTGAACCTCAGACCAAATGTATGCAGAGAAGTCTGGCTATAAATAATTCCTATGCTGTTTTATAAACTATTCTAAGTAGCAAATATCATCTGTTAACCTTATTTGCAATTGGTACATGCAGCTAAAGGAAACAAATGAACTGCTGCTGAATTAATTCACAGCCTATCCAGAAACTTTTTTGCACTTTGTCTGGAAAGTTTCCAGGCAGCAGAGCATCTGGCATGCAAAAAGTGGGTGGCTTCCTAGGAAAGGAAAGGCTTTTTTAAAAATTTAATACAATTTGTTTACAAAAATATCCACCTTTGGCTAGATTTAATTCTGCCAACCTGCCTGGAGTAGCCCATTTTAAAGAGAGTGTGTTGGTTCAGACAGGCATTTCTTATTGATAGGAGAAGCTATAAGCCAGTGAGAAAATACAGCCCCTGCCTCTCAATAATCCTCTCAGGATGAGAAAACCTCCTGGTAGTGTCCTCCTCTCTCCTCTGCCACAGATGGGACTAAAAGAGCTCCTCTAAATGAAGCACTGAGGTTTTTCATGATTCCTGGGAGGGCAGGAGGACAGTGTGATAGTTTTGAGGGTTGCTGGTGCCTGAAAGTAAAGGAGCTCTCAGCATGTGCCTCTCACGTGGGTTAGCAGGGAGATCTCCACTGGGCTGCAGGCATCTCCTGTCTAGGGAAGAGCTTTATAAATAATCCCTCTTTGCTAGGAACGTGCCCAATTTCTTATGTCAGTTGCCCCACTGTGTTTGCAGTGAGAGTGAAACAATAAAAGGAATTTCTAAAGTGCTCCTTCTCAAGAAAAAACACTTGTCCCAGAAAAGCAGCTACAAAAATTCTCCTTCATCTCTTCTGCAGAAGTTTGTTTTTTGCTGTTGCATGTCTAGGTCAGGCCTCCCATGGCGTGTGCTGCAGGATGTGCAGAATGTGGCCCAGAGCCCTCCTGCTTCCATGGCCCTGAGCTCATGCTTATTCCCGTGATAATAACAACACTGCTAATAAGGATAATGACTGCAGAGCTGGAAGAGTGTATCAGATGTTTTCACAGGTGATGTAACTTTTCTTGATATGGAGATGCCTCTCAAACCCCTTCAGCTATACTTTTTATTACACTCCATTTTCTTTTATCCTTTTTTTTTTCCTCTAAATACACTTTTGATTCTGGTATAAAACAGCTGATGCACTCATAGACAGACAAGTTCCCACAAGCAATTAAATTTTGTGTTCAGACATTGGTGTCCTATAAATGACATTTCTTTTGAAGGAGGGAGGAAACGCAATGAAAAAGAAATTATTTTAACTTTAAAAACAACAATAAAAACTTGAAGTAATTTCCTAGAAGAGAAAATAATTAAGAGCCAAATCACTGCTTTAAGTACAATATGAAGCCTTCATCAGTAATAAAAAAATCTAACAAAATGTCTTGAAAACCCTGCAAGACTAAAAAGACCCTTAGCTGTGGGGCTGAAGGTGGCACTGGAGGGAAGATGGCACATGTACCATGCCTGGTCCTCTCCCAGTGGCAAAGGACACAGTGGTGCTACTGTTGGGGCTGTTTGGAAAGGTTTTAAACCAAAGTGCAATCTCAGTTACTGTGTCTGAAGCAGCTCCACTAACTTCACCTTGAAATGCTACTGCAAACTTTGTCATGCCTGTGGATGGAAGGAGTTTGGTCTGTTTTCCCTGGAGTCACGCTGCAGGTGTGCCTTTCCCTTCCCTGCAGGAGCCGGTCCTGCATGGCTGTAACACATTGCCTGCTGCTGCTGCAGGAGCGAGGGGAAAATTGCACTTGTGATTAATGCCTGAAGTTTTTATGGATGTTCATAAGACATCACTTTCTGTGACCACAGGAATTCAAAGCTTAGTCAAGCTATTAGATCTGAAATGTTTTCACTGAGATATTTTGCTTTGGAAAACAGAAACAAAGCAAAATCCTTATTCTTTCATCTGCTCCAAGAAATACGCTCCTGAAGGAGCTACAGGAGAGTGTAAAACAGAGCAGTTTGCTTCCCATTCCAACCCAGGGGCAATGCTGAAGTCTCTGCTCTGGGGTGGCTCCATGTCATCCTGGGATGAAGGAGAAACAGTTTGGAGCTGCACCCTGCCAAGATGTCCACTGGGAAGGCTGCCCTTGGGTACACAGCTCTGAGCCTCCTCAGGGATATTCCATGGAGCTTTCCAGAGCTCCCAGGGGATGGCACCCTCTGCTTGGCTCCATTGTCAGTGCTTGCAGGAAGCACTCGAGACAGCGTGGGCAGCGTGGGCTGGCGTGGGAGGGAAGGCATGGCCACCATGAACGAGGCTGGAGGTGCCCCAGCACGCCAGGCCTGGGCACACTGCCGGGCTGAGGCTCACTAGGGGCCATGGGGCTGGCTGGGAAAATCCATGGGAAGTGCTACAGCATCACGTTGGGATGGACCAAAGCAGTCCCACATTCAGTCCTCACCTCACCTTGGAGGGGGGCCATCCAACAGCTTCACTTGGTGCTGTGCCTACCTGCCAAAGCCTGACTTTCTGCCCCGCTCACTTGGGGCAGTGCAGCAATTGCAAGTGAAGAGAGGAAGCCACATCCCTGCCTTGCTGCGGCACCCTGTGGCCCTGCCTTGGCCATCATCCTCCCCCTCAGCAGCACGTGGGTGAGCATTGCTTGGATTTCACCCAGAGCAGCCAAACCTGCGCCCTGAGGGAGCCCACTGCTCGTGCCCCACGAGCCAGCTGAGTATCCCTGCAGGAATCAGGCACCGCGGGGCCGAGCTGCCGGGCACGCGCCGCTGCCCCACCAGCACTGTGGTGTGCCGGGCCTCTCCCAGCACCCAGGAGCCATGGAGAGGCTATTCCTGCCGGAGCCAAGAGTGAATACCAGAGGCATGAATCCTGCCCTGACAGCTCATGGTTTGCAGAGCTAAATTAAAATGATAAAGCGGCTGCAAGGCCGGGCAGGCTCGCTGACACAGGGCTGGCGGCAGCGGCGGGGCCATCAGCTCCACTGGGTTCTGGAGTTTGAGCCAGGCAGGGGCTGCTCATGCCCACTCCTCTGCTGCTCCTGGTGTCTTGGGAAGGTGCTCATCTGCCGGGACAGAGAGGGATTCACCTGGTGCTCAGGTGCCACCCTTGCCCAGAGCTTGGCTGAGCAGCTGTGGTGCGTTGGGCCTTGTTTCTGCACAGACACAAACACACCCGTTTGGAATACCCACGGTGGTCTGCAGCAAGGGACAACATTGCCATTTTTCTCTTCATCTTGCCTTTCTCTTCAGCTTTTGACGTTGAAGGTTCAGTCTGTTTTTGTGAAGGGATTTGAGGGATTTGCCTTTTTCAACACCAACCACTGCATTGACTGGAAGGATTCAGCTCATCCTCCCTTGGTTTAGGAAAGCTTCAAGATTCACCTCTTCCCTTCAACCAAACCCAATTTTCACCCATGCAGAGGTCCTACTCTTACACATTGTGTCTTTGGTCTGCCAGGAGAGACCTCTCCCTTCCCTTGGCTTCCACAGCCAGAGAGAGTTCCTATGAAATTTGATGGTTTTCCTACACCCCAGCTTGAACTGATAGGTTGCTGAATGTGCAAATACTTGTGTCCATGCAAAATTTCCTCTGAGCAGTCCCAAGGATAAGAAGCCTTTCACAGATCTGGTTGTACCTCACCACCAGTGCTCCTCTTCCATCTTTCCCACAACAGCTCCCCTCCCTTCTTGCCATCCACACCCATTTGTGGTTTTTGGTAATCAGGAGTAAATGCCATAGGAAGCATGTTGATATGGTTGGAATATCCCTGTGATCCCTGAGCAACTTCTCCCTTTGCTGCCTGTCTGTAGGAATAAATGCTATTAAAATGCAAGTGGTTTTCAAAGGGCCTGAATTTTTACTCATTTTGTATCAGGATCCTTTGCTGTTCTTAGAATTTTTTCCTTTCCAACATCCAGCAAGATGTCACAGGAGCCACAAAAGCATAAGCTACACACATTTGTGTTTCCTGGAGCTTGCTGGCTCTTACAGTGCCCCTGAGACATTCTCACTGCTCTTCCTCTTCAGGCACACATCTGAGCTGCTTCAAGGACAAATATTCCAATTATAGACAAAGCAGGGGCTCTCAGAGGCAGGTGTTAACAGCCAGCTTACTGCTCCAGCTTTTCCAGTGCCTCTTTTGAGGTTTCCAAGCAGCAAGTGCAATCCCCTCTGCTTCCCTTTCTGTCCACAGCTCTCGCTGTTCTCTGAGTTCACATCACTGTCGTCTCCGGGTAAAATGGGAAACACCTGAATGGCACCTCTGCAATAGCAGAGCAGGGGTGCAGACATGACAGGTGTGTGGAGCACCCTCAGCTCACAGGAGAGCATGAGTGGTCACCCCCAAACCCACCACCAGATGAACTAAGGGTAGGGCTGCAAAGCTGATGGCTGAGGGGAGCAGCTATGGGACTTGCTCTTCATCCCCACTCAGCTGGGGATGTTGGAGACATCCTTGCATCACCTATGTCTCCTCCGTGGAGTTGGAATACCATGGATATATCACTTGTACCCACAGAACAGCAGTGGGATCTGTATCAAGCACTCTTGTGATGAATGTCCCATCCTGTGTTCTCCTATCCTAAACTACCATTTCTCAGTGGAAGACAGAAAATAAAAATTATGTCAAAGAAAACCAACTTTTTTTCACGGACCATGGAATCCTGAGGATTAGTTCCTCTGTAATAACTGCTCCTGTAAACAGGTACCAGGTAAAAGCCCCTGTCATTCACTGATAATATTCTGTTCTGCCATATTTTTCAGTTAACTTTTTCCATCACCAGGGATAGCAGTGTCAGAATTGGATGGACAAAATACCTGACAGGGAATGGGGCATGAAGAGAAACCAATCCCAGTTTTAATACTCGACCTCGGGCAAATCTCTTATCTGCCCCACTGTTTCTGCTTGCACACTTTGTGTGTCTTTTCTGTCCAGACTACGGGTGCTTTGGGACAGACACCATATCCCAAAATTTGTTTGCAACAATTCCCCTGGGACGGCAAAGAAGAACATAATAAATGCTTAGTGTACCATAAAATTATTTAGTAAATAGTAGGCAGTTGTGAGTCACTGCCCTGTAACTCCATGTCTGGTTCTTGGTGAGTATTTTTATACACAACTAAGAGACACAAGGACTTACGCCCTACCTCCAAAAGGAGGAACTTAAGGGTCTTGACTCACATGGAGTTAAAAATGCAGCGGCTGAGGCAGGCAGATGTCCTGCCTCTCTGGATGGGGAACACGAAGAGGACAGCTGGGACCAGTCTCTGACTTCAGCTGTCCCTCTGTGTAGTGGCAACCACAAGTCCCTGAGCTCCCATTACCTCAATCTTTTTAGTCCCTTCTGAAAACAGCTTCATTTCTTGACACTTAAAAACTTACTGGTCTTTTGGCACTAAAATATCTGTTTATTTTGTTGTGTTTGTTTTGCCTTGGTTATTTTTTCTGGCCTCTGAGCAGGATTTTGTCATCTGGATGATATAGTTTCATGATATGAAAAGGTTTGTTGAGGAGCAGCTGTGAATGAATCTGCAGAGCACTTGAGAAGCATCCAGCTGGGGACAGTTTAATCTGTGATCACCTTGAGAGTGATGTGTCCCACTGCCCCTTCCTTTCTTCACCTGTTGTTCAACTTCATTCATACTTTGTGATAGCTTGGTGAAAAATATTGGGTGATCCTGGCAAATGCACACCACAGGAAGTGAGGTTTTTTACCCAAGAGCCATTTCAATACCTGGTAATGTTGGTGGTTCTCAAGCCCATGCTCGCAGGTCTGTTGCACTGGCTGTTTCAGCAGTGCAAGTAAAACTGCTGCCAGGTAGCCTGAGGTGGGATAAGGTGGGTTTGTCTTGATGAGCATGAAGATCTGGTGTGACAGCTGGATCAGCCAGATGTTTCAGCAGGTTCTGAGGACTGTTTGAAGAGGTGAGATGTGGAACCAACATGTTCCTTCTCTCATCAAAGAGCTTTGCATATATCCCCACAGATAAGGGAGCAATCTTAAGCATTTTCATGTAATAATCTTGTCTGACCAATTAAACCAACCTCCAGATTTTGTGTCCTGTATCAAAATGAGAATGTCTGTGCAATGGTACCAGCAGGAGGACAAATTAGAAATTGGAAATGCACAGAAACATATGTTACAGTGAAAAAATGGGGTATATTCAAAAGAAGGCTGTGCTTCCTAGATCAGATCCATTCCTTATCCTCCACATATCCGTGCCATCAAAGCAGCATCACAACCTGACTGGCAGGGCTCTGCTTCTATGTTGTCACCCTGCAAAAACCCTTTGCAGACAAAGCTAGAGGTCCCAGGCCATCAAGTGCATTTTATTCTGGCAAAAACGACAGGGCTGTTCATCCTGGGTCCCAGTGCATTCCTCCTGCCACTTCTCCTTAAAAGGCATCGCCCACCTGGCCCGATTATGAACATGAACTCAGCAGCCCCACACTCACCCTTGCATAGCAACTGCTGGATAGTGACAGATTTTCAGGGAATTGGTGGTTATCTGATACATAGTTGAGCAGCCACGTTCAAGGCTATAATTGATCCTTGCTCTCTTTTCTTTGTCACAAGCCCACCTGCTAACTGCAGCTCTTTCCATCAGGTTGTCCTCTAAAAAAACCAAGGGATTAATCTTGTGGCATAGCTCAAATTACACAGGAGTTATTTGGCAGAATAATATCTGTGCACTGAGCTAAAGAGCCAACCTGGGAGTAAAAAAAAAAATCAAACAAGACTGTTCTCTTAATGTTTAAAACCTAGAGAGATGGAGTAACAGGCAACACAGAGGGCAGATTTGCATTTTTATTTTCATTTTGAAGGGGTTCTCTTGTGCTGTGACATGTGCTCCAGGCTAATGCTGCTTTACCTTAAACTGCTCCCCTCGGGTGAAGTCTAACAGCTAACAGCTCTCATGTTATTCCAGCTGTAGGCAGAATGTGTGGCACTGTGCTTTTTATTTGAAAGAGAAAGTCACACTGGTGCAAATAAATGAGACTGGAATCACTGATACTACAGATTATTTGCAGCTTGGGAAGTACATGAGGTTGAAAAAATACCTTATTTATGGGCAGGTCACTATGGAGGTTAAGACCTGAAATGGAGTCATTAGCCATGTTCTATAGCTATGTTTGGTAATGTTTCTTAAATTATTCTTTCTACAGAGATAAAATCACTTCTTTCTTTTCTCCCTTTTCTGGTTTTATGGTCCCAGAATACATTAACATATATTCACTTTTTTGCACTTTTACAGTTGCCTTCACATGTTTATGAACACAAATGAATTTAGCACAAAGGCACTTGGAGAGAGACAACATTTCACCAGCTTAAAGGTGAGGAAAAAGACCTGGGGGTAAATAGCAGGGAAGCAGAAAGTGGCTGGAGGCAGCTGAGAATGCCAAGGAGAATCCAACATGCTTCACAAAACTGCCACCTGGACCTGCTGGTCACCAGCACATGACCCTGAACTCAGACATCAGCACAAGGGAATTCCTTAGGGAAGAAAGGACCATGGAAGCATGGCCTGGTAGCTGTGATTACTGCTTGGCTGCCAGTTCTGCCAAACTCTGGTGTTAGGACAACACAATGAAGGGCAAAATCCCCACTGGCCCTGCTGCTGCCTCGTGCCTCTGTCTCCCCATGTGCAGAATCCCTCTTTTCACAGGTCTCTCTGGGCATCTCAGGGAATTCTCATAAGGGGAACAATCCTGCAATAACAGTGACCCATCTATGTCACAGGGACAGGAGAAGCACTTTCCTTTTAGAAGAGGAAAGTGCTTTTTTCTGACAGCCCTACTGACAAATTCACTGACAAAAGAGCTGTTTGTTGGACAGGAGGTTGCAGACATTAAAGCCTGACCTCAGCCACGATTACACGAGACACTGCTGCAGTTGATATCACCTCAGTTCATGGCAATTGGGAGGTAAATTAAAGCTCTGTTTGCAGAAGGGGCTGTGCATTCATATGCCCCTATAAGCCAGGGACGTATCGATTTCCCAGCTGGAGTAATTTCCAGATTAATGAATGACTACTAAAATGAGAAGAAAGAAGGTTTCTCCCACTCACTGCAATCACACACGAGCACTGGGGCTCAGCTGGCCAGCCAGAATCTGCGAGGTGCTGTTAGACACAGCAGTTCTGCAGTTATACAGGGGAGTTCCCCAGATTTTGAGCATTATTGCAGGTCAGGTCTTCTCAGGACAAAGCAGAAAGGTGCAGGGCCTGAAACCCCAGACTGAGCACCTTATAAACCACCTCCAGTCCACACCTGCCTGCATGGCACATGAAAAGAGCTGTGCACAGAGGCCCTTGGAAGGGGCAGAGTGAGTGGACAGGCTTTCGGCAGCAGAGCACCCCCATGGCATCAAAATCCACATGGCATTAATAGCATTTATTCCTCAGCCATCATTTGTGAATGATTTGGGGTTTTATCTAATGTGCTCATGTTCTTCCCTCCCCCCCCCACCCCCCAAGTTTATGAAGTAATTTATGCATTTGTGGTGAGATTGACATTTAATAGGATGTTGGAAAAATGGCATTTAAAATTTCAGAAAGGAAAATCAGCTGGAAAATTACATTTGATCTTTTAATTGAGACAAATAAGGAGAAATGAAGAGATGTCAAGGGATGATGTGGAGGTGACAGGGAAGTGGAGACAGAGGCACTTAAACATCACCTGAAGTTCTACAGATTTGTTTTACTTTTTGAAAAAGAAGAAATTACTGGAACTTCCTTCAAGTTTTAAGTAATTTTCTGATAAATTTAATACCTGGTTTGGCTTTATGGTTTTTTGTAGACAATGCACCAGGGCTCCAGATAAAATGTGTTTCTGATCCATGAGTTGGGTTCCCCTGTTGTCATTGGAGCATCTGTCAGATCACAGAACACATCTGCTCCCTGGTCAGTGACAAATCTGCTCATAGCTGCTAGAAGATTGCTCTTGCTTAAAACATTCTCTCACCCTTCATGAAGTATTCAACTACATGCTGAGGAGGTTTAGACACATAATGTCTATAATTTTACTAAATCTGGTTTGTACTTTTCTGCTTAAAATGCCCTTTTTGCCCTAAATTTGGAATACACGTGAAAAGTTTTGGATTTTCCTAAACATAACATTTTTTTTAAAAAAAATCTCGTTTTCTGACAAGTGGAGAACTTTGTTTTTCTACTTTTTTTCCTTTCAAATTATGGCACGTCTTCATTTTATTCCTCCTTTTGTCCTTGTAAGCCCAGTATTATGCAGTTATTGGAAAGTCACAGATGACAGAGCTTGTCACCCTCTTTCTCTGCCTCAGATTTAGATGTCCAGTGAAAGCTAAGCTCAGCCTTTTGCCCCTTCCTAGAGAGCGTGGGACAAGCTGCCAGCTGGGTCTCCCTCTGCCCGCTGTAAAACGAGCCCAGAAGATCAGCCCCAGTGAGTACCTGCCTCTCAGATGGCTGAGATTGCATCAGATGATTTGCACCCAGGGTGGCTGAAGAGAAATGAGACACAGGCAAACAGATGATTGCAAGAAAGCTGAAAAGAAAATGCAGATTATCACAAAAACTATGTGACGTTGAGTGACAAGTGAGGAACAAAAGGAATTGGAATGAAGAGTAAAAGGGGAAAGATAAGGAAGAGAATTGCAATTTCAAGTACTTTATTGGATCAATATCAATAGCTTAAATTATTGATTTTTTTTGGTAAAAAATTCATGATTTCTCACAAGTCTCCTTTCATCATTATAGGATTCATTTCTAGTTTTTCCCAATTTCTGATATATGTTGCAAAATAGATGAAACCCCTGCCTCTACCAAAATAGATTCTGGCATTACTAACAGCTTCCTCTGTCTTTCTCTGCTTCTCCCTTCCAGCTTCAGCTGTTGTCATCTGCCTTCACACATGCTTTGTGCTGCTTTCCCTGCTTCCAGATGGCCAGAGAGAAGACAGTCAGACAGATACCACAGTGCAGGCACTATGGAGCAGCCCCAGCAGCCCGTAGCAGAGACAATCCATTTTTCCCTTTCTGGGAAAAATGTTTGCCTGTTTCCTGACTATGCAGGATGTGGTGTAGCTGACACACTGGCCCTTATATAGGTGTTTATATGGATAAGCCTGTTCAGCTGCTTATTCCTGCAGCATGGAACATGGCCCTGGGTGCTTCCATCCTCCCAGAGCTTCTCTCCAGGGCACACCATGCAAACCCTCCATTTTAACCATTCTGACTGGTGACACTGGCCTCAGTGTTATTTTCAGCTGTAATAATAGGTAAAAAATATTCATGTTGGAGGGTCATCTCATGGGGCCCAATGAAGACCTGCTCCCAAATACTGTGGAGCACAGACACAGTCAATTTGTGTCACCTCATCACTCTCACAGCCAGGAATTTCTTCCCAATATCTAATCTAAACCTGCCCTCTGTCAGTTTCAAGCCATTATCCCTTGTCCCATCACAACACACCCTGTAAAAAGTCCCTCTCCAGCCTTCTTGAAGCCCCCTTTAGGCACTGTAAGGCTGCTGCCATTGTAACCACTGCTTCATTGGCTCCCATTCTTGGTTTTCCTAAGGCTGTAGTAGATTTTCAGGAAGCTGCATCATTTGAAAGGGTCACTGGATGAAGGGTTCAACTTGTAGATGCATATTCAAATCTGGAAGACTAAGTGCAAAGCAGACTCCTAGACCTGTAAGGGAAACGTGAGCAGGATATACATGATTTCAGGCTGTGCCAACAAAAAATCCAATCCTTATCAGCATTATGACTTGCCATCCTTCATAGTACTGTGAATTTGGAAACTGAAAGAAAAACAGGGAACTCTGGAAGTTCTCTAGTAGCTATTACGGGAAGTGGTATAGCTGTAGTCAAATAAATGTGTCCCACTTCCAACATTCTAATATATTTTGTCATTTTTCTGGAAGAGGCGAGAGAATATAACGGAAATTAGGTTTCGTTTTCCATTATTCATTTCTAGCAGTTCTAGTAATATCTGCAGAAAACCTGCTAATCCCAGCTATACACCCACAGGGACACTCATATTAGAAGCACATCTAAAAATATTTCAAGCCAACCCACAGGTTATATTAGCATTATGATACCTCCTACAGATGCTAAGATTGGGCACAGTGGGGTAGTCCTTGAACAAGCATATGCTCAGAAATGGTGCTTGTGCCACACCACTGGCAGACCCAGTGCCCAGGAGAGTGTAAAGGTGGGCAAGGATTGAGAAACAGTGCCCAAACTGGAGTCAGACTCCTTAGAGTTGAAAATAAAATCCAGTTCTAAATGCACTTTTCCTCTGGCATACTGGGCCAAGTTGCCTACTCTCTGACATTCATAAACACTTTACGTCAGTCAGCCATAAAGTGCTTTACCCGTATCTTCTTCCCTTTGAAATGGATATAAACCCAAATACCAGCGGATCCCTGCAAAGGCTCTTTGGCCATTTCTGCTGGCTTTGTGACTTCTGATGTCCCGCTGAGATCAGCCATGACCAATTTGATTTGGTGCTAACACACACTGTTGCCATGACTCTTCCTTTTGCAAACTCTTTTCTTCTTTTCCCAAAGTCAAATATGGAAAAGCTGTGACAGCAGCATGAGCAAAAGGATATTGGAAATAATCCTCTTCATTCAGCCTGCATGCAAGATTTAGTGGTGCAGTAGCATTGCAAGGATGATTTCCACGCATCTGATAACACTGTGACACCCTATAATAAAACATATACCTTCTGTTTCATTTTATCCATTTAAGCCCTTTGAGCAACCAGCAGTTGTTGAGTTCCCCACTCCTGCTATTAATAGTCGGGGCAGACCACTCTGCCTACTTAGATTTATTACATTTTAACTAATCTTGATTGAAGTCTTTGCATGTAAGGGCTCCAGGGCAGTCACTCACCAGGGTTACACACAATACACACACAGACAGAGTTTGCCCTGAAATTAGCTCATTAGATGTCACATAATAACCATTTAATGTGAAAAAAACAGGCTTTGGTTTCCCCTTTTCCTTACGAAACCTGGACAACTAAACAGAAGGATCCCTTCTTTCACCATGATGGATGTATTCAGGACTTTTACCCATGCGAAAATTCCTCTGAAGTCTGTGGGGAGATTTCCCTGAGCAGGGAAACTTGTGCAACTCCACAAGTTTTGCCTATACTGGGTAGCCATGATTCAAAAGATATCACACACAGGGAAGCAGAGAAATTCCTCCCCAGCACTCTCTATTTTTTGCTGAATATTTCCTATGATCGATTTTATGTTGTGGGATTTGTTAATGACACGTGAAAACCCGCTCAGGGGAAAATTTGTGGTGAAGTTTCTCAGCTGCAAGATGAGATCGAACAAGCCCCACGTACATATTGCACAAGGATGATGAAAAGGGGGATGCTTTCCCCATGGCAAGGGGGGTTTGGAGGCTGCCATGTCCCTCTGTCCCTCCTTCCTCCCCCAGAACAGCATGAGTAAGCTGAGTGCCCGGCTTAGAAAGAACTTCTGAAGACGCTCTGAACACACTGCTTTAAATGCAGCTTTGCAGCTCCTGTAGACAAAATATTTTGTTGAATGTCCATGTTTCAGTTTCTTTTACTGGAATAAAATGTCATTCATGCTCATTTTCTAGGTGATATATCAGTTTTAAATGTTTCTCTGAGAAGCATCCGAAACCTTAAAGTAAAATAAAATAAAATAAAATAAAATAAAATACAATACTTCCCTTTCTGGGCAGGAACATCACCATTCTTAGATTCAACCCACGAAGAGTGTTTCCAGGAACTGAATTTGCTGGTGAACAAGCAACACAACAGCAACGTACCCTGACTGACACAGCCCTCTCTAGGTGAGCTAGGCAACCTTGGGAGCTCCTGCTCCAGGAGAATAGGCTGCCAGCCTTTAAAAACCCTCAAGATGTAGCTTATTTTGCCTGAAGCTGATTTTCTCTGGATGCCTGCTGCAACTGGTGCTGGGGGCAGGCATAGATGCAGTGGCATCAAGGCTGGGTTAGTAAATGCTTCTTTCGCAAGAATAGGATAAATCTCTTGGGTTTTTGAAGACTGGCTTCAAAGTGCCTGCAGCTGGTGATCTGCAGCTCAGGCAGGGTAGGGGGTTTGTCCTAGCTGAGAACATGCAAGGTACATGGGCAAGTTGCAGTGGGTATGGCCTCAGAAATTGCACAGTGCAGGGAGGTACAGCAGCAGTGCTGGGTGCAGTCAGCTCCTGGAAAAGGCACTGTACAGGAAACCTGATGGGTTCAGAACATGTGGAGCTTCCTGACCGCACACAAACCTCCTCCACCCCCTGTGCACAGCAGGTCTGAGGCAGGTCTGAGGCATCCAGGGTGCATTCAATGCATGTACAGGGTGCAGCATCCTGCTGCATGTACAGATTGAAGATGACCGAGGCCGGACTGTGGGATTTGAGGATGCTGTCAGCACTCTGCAGGCTCCCCTGAGGGAGTGCACATGAACTGCAGAGATCTTCCCGTGTGTTCCTGGAAGGTGTGTGGAAGAAACTTGGCTATTGCCAAAATTCTGCACTTCGGGGAGGGGCAGCAAGAGGCTGATAAGAAACTGTTTTCTTGACAGTTCAGCAAAAATCCCAAGGGGAATGATAACCAGGGAGGGGATTGTTCTCTCTGAGGTTTGGCAATGGGTTTTGGCTCAAACAGGGACTTTCAACCTAGAGAGCCCTCCTACTGCGTGGGCCCAGGACAGAGTTGACAGCTTGTTTCCTCTTGCTTTCTTCCTCTGGCAAACTGGGGTTTCTGGCTTTTCACTGGAAATTTTAGGTGTTGGGCACAGCCCTGATCCTGCACTGCATGGTGGTGACATGCAGAGGCAGCACTGGAGAGCTGCGTGATGCTCAGCTGGTGGGGCTGGACTGGATGGCCCCAAAGATCTTTCCCATCCTGCTTTGGGTGGTGTCTTCTGCTTTGACCCACAGGCTGAAGGATGATCAATTGTGCTGCTCTTACGTGGGAAACAGGTAGAAAATTCACCCTTTTACTGATCCTTCTGCCCCTGGTCTTGCAACACTCCTCTGGCTGCCTGGTCAGAGAAGGAGCCTTTCACAGAGAGCTGGTAACTGGTGGGATTTGTTGTCAAGAACAAAGCTGAAGGGGGATGTGGGAGTCAGTGTTAGGTGTGGAAAGGTGATGTGGACACTGCTTCAACGCTTGCACCAATGCTTTAAATAGAGCAAACTATGTGTTTCAGTGATGTCTGCTGGGAGTAGCCCAGTGTGTTTGGTTTGTGACTCTGGCACACAGCACACATAGCTAAAGGGACCTCTGCATACCCACTTGAATCGTAAAAACATCAGCTGCAGGGGATTTGCATCTAATGTCTTTCTTGGCACAAACAGG
This sequence comes from Irena cyanogastra, assembly GCA_013397155.1. Lineage (NCBI taxonomy): Eukaryota > Metazoa > Chordata > Aves > Passeriformes > Irenidae > Irena > Irena cyanogastra. The sequence goes on along the minus strand of VWZV01009093.1, from coordinate 281,194 downwards.
ACCTCCCCACCCCCAGCATCCAAATAATCCATCCCCTATCAGCTTGTGCCATAATATGTAATGCAGATCAGCATTCCCATCAGGGAAATGTGAATACTTTTATAAGCAATTTCATAAAGAGGTGCTTCTCTGTGCCCACATAAAGCAGAATTTGGAACAAGAGAGACAACACAGTGATGAATCCATCCATTGCCAGCAATGTATTTGGGAAATTTTATGTCTTTTTCTGTCTCACCTATTGCAAAACTCTGTATCTTATCATTTGCTCTAGACAGCATCCAGATTTCCTTTGTAAATAATATTTAATTCACAGCCATCACTTTGTGACTGTTAATGACACTATTCACAAGATATTTTTACAGTCATCAGCAGTTTGATATATGTATCTATTCTGGTGAAAAAAATAGTTGAGCAGCCAAGCAAAGCACGAAGATTAAATTGTTGTTTTAAGACTATTGAGGCACAACAGGAATGGAAGAAGGTTTTGGTGGGAGAAAGAGAGACATCTCAGTTGACATTTTGGAGCAAAGACTTGGGGCCATGACTGTGGTTTCTGCTGTTTTCTGCCAGCTGGAAAACTCTCTCCTTTTCCCTGGGTGCAGATTTTCCTTAAACGTTGTGCTGCAGTGTGTTTTCCCAGGGTTTTGCATGGAAGGCAGGAGCCCATGGAGCAGTGCTGGGGAGGCAACTGCTGCTGCTGCAGCCCTTCCCCAGCTGATGGGGTGCCCTGGTCTGGGATGGAGCACTTATCCCCATCTCAGCCTGCAGGGACCCGCCAGCAGTGCTGAACCCACAGGAAAACCAGACCTTGCCAAGGGCTGAGTGCAGCAAAAACCCTGGAGTTCATGCCTGGGCTGACCTCAGCATAAAGTTGGCCCATAGCAAGGAAACGTGTGTGGGAGAGCGGGCAGGGAAGGGAAGCATAGCTGTGAGGAAGGGGAGAGTCTGGGATGGACTATCCATGGTCACCAAAAGCCCGAAGGAAAAGCTCCAGGGGTAAGCAGTGGGTACTGAGGCAGGTCTGAATCCTCCAAATGCTGGGGGAAGGCTTTTGCAGTCCAGGAGAAAGAGCAGTCAAGACCTGGCAAAAATGTTTGTTTGAGTTGTACTTCTTTGATGCTGCTGTGGCCAAAGTACATTGAAAAGAAAAACCCGCTTTGAAAGAAAATAAAGGGTTTAACAGAGCATATCAATCATATAATGACAATACTTATAAAACCATCTGCTGGTCTCCGATGCCTCACTTAGTCACGAGCAATTACTTGGTGCATTTTACTTTCTAAAGAGTAAGAGGTTCCCTGCAGAAAGCAAACTCAGGGCTGCTTCTTGGGAGAAGCTTCTGTGAAGTGAAGCAACATCCAAGTTGCTGAAACCCCTGCTGTAAGCCAGCACATCAAGGAAAAAGAGCATTTCACTGAGACTTTCCTCCTGGGAAACATTTTGGAGGAAGCTTTCATCATGAAGCCAGAGTGTGCCCCCAGCTCTGGCCCACTCTTTTTAAACATCACCCCAGGCTTTGCAGCAGGCTTGGGTAGGCTCAGTCAAGCCTGGCATGACAGGAATTCCTTAAAAAATTATCTGCATGCTCCCCTTGAGCCTCCTCATGCTTGTGCTCCCCCCGCCCTGGGGAGGCAGAGGACTTTGTGAGGCTGCCGTGGTCCAGACAGAGTTGAAGCAGCCCCACGGAGGTGATTGATGGGCACTGTGGTGGTGAGAGCACTGAAAATAATCCCAACACATGTTTCCCAGTAGCACCTGGCAGCCAACCAGAAGACAGCACTAGCATTTCCTAAATACTGGAAAAATGACCGTCACTGCAGATGCCTGGCTAAATATAACCTGGGTGATGTGGCAGCCTGTGAAAGGCTGGGAGGGGCAGCTACCCAGGACATGGTGCAGCTCTGGTCCCATCTGAGCCCTGGCTGCCATCCCTGCACTGCAGTATCTCCAGCACTGCTTGTGGAACAGGCTTTGAAGGCACAAACCTGATGAGGAAGTGTCACTCAAGGCACAGGTGCCAGTAAGATACTGGAAATTAGAAATACAGAGCTATCTGAGCAAAGCAGGCTCTTATAGTCCGTGGGTGGGAGGGATGATTTAGGGTGTCTCTCCATGTTTTGGTCTCTCTGGGAGGGGATTGTCCTCCTGTGAGGCCAGGCACTTGGGACCATGGGGTCCTCCATGGTGCCTGCATAGCACCCAGGCAAGGCTCTGCATGTAGCACCCAGCTGAGAGCTGGGCAGCTTGCACACCTAAAATTTCCTGGCTCTTGTGAGTGTTTTCACAGAGCAAAGTGCTACCCAGGGCTGGAGCAGTGGAACACAGTGTTCAATTTTTCAAGGAGGTGGGGATTATCCTGCTCAGCAAGCCCCTCTCCCCTTTGCCCCCTGGCCTCACCACAAGGATTACTTTACCAGCAGAGTCCAGTGGTTCCTCGGGTGACTGCCAAGCATCAGTCCTGGAGCTGCTCTGTATTGTGTTACAGGACAAGCCAAGGGGTAGTGCTGCCAGTGTTTGCTTCAGCGGTGCTGGGCCACCAGATGCATCCAAACACATGGTTCTGACTCTGATACCTGAGTCTCATTTTCCCAAGCTGGCTTTTGTAGGAGGGAGTAGAGTTGAAGGGACCTCTCGAGACATTTGTGAAATCTGGGCTCTGGAACAAGCCCTGGTCAAGGTGTTTCACGCTTCTGAGGCTCAGAAGTATCACTTTAACAGCCAAAATGTTAAATAATATGCCTAGGTTTGTGCTTCTAAGACAGAAGAGTTTGTTTGCAGAAGTTTGTTGCAGCTCTCCAGCCTGCTGTCATCCTCCAGAAAGAAGTGTCAGCCCTGGGCTGCTGAGCTGCAGACACAACCCTAAGGACACAGCCGTGTCATGAACCCCACCAGGTGAGAGCAGAAATCAGAATTTTAAATGAATGGTATTTTTCTTTGCTGCTTACTCCCTCCATGGGACTCAGGAGTGACAAGAAAGGTGGTGGAGGAGCCTTCCAGTCTGGGGGCACAGAAAGCCCCAGTAAGGAGGAGTTTCTAGCCAAGAGGTGAAAGACTGGATGAGGCTGCAGAGCAAGCTGGTCACTGCAAATGTCCAGTCTGCCTTCATCTAACTCACAGGAGAAATGGGCACTGAAAACATCATGACCCTGCTTTCACCTGACTTACTCAAGCCCCCAGCAGGGCTGTTCTCCTGTTAGCTGTGCTTGATGTCATGTCATGACATCCTTCTAAAGATGTGATGGCAGTGTTCTAACGTGGAAAATGCCACAAACAAGGAAAAAAAAGTCTAAAAGTCTTTTCCTGGTTTTGTACTCTAGGAAATTACGGAAATGTCTTTTGGCCTCAGTTTAATTTCAGCAATGCAGAAGGAACATCTCAGTGGGAGATTTGTTTTTCTGTATTTGGTCTTGTCACAGAATCACAGAACCTGAGCTGTGTGAAGCTGCAAGTCACCTTTTCACAGCTGTTATTAATAAGCAGAATTAAAAGAAAAAAAGAAAAAAGAGCAGAATAGAATGAAAATGTAAACTCTGGGCTATGTCCTTTCTATATGTTTGCAGAGTGCCTGCTAGAGCAAGCTCAGGGATCCTGAAAACTTATCATCAGACGGTCAACAAAAGAAAGCAACTGCAGAAGCCCATCTCAAATCCATCACCTAATATACTGGCAGAGGGTAATTTTGGATATCATTATCTGAAGCTGCCATCTTTTAGGTGCAGCTCACCATATGCAGTTCCAACCACTCTTTGGAAATTCTCACTTGTCCCCTTTTTTAAATGATTCAGGCTTCAGCCCATAGGCACGAACAATTAATTTCCAACCCAAGGGGCACAGGGTTTCAGACTTGCAGGTGTTCTCTCTGCTAGGAGCTGTCATAGGAACAGTTCCTACAGCAGAGTAGGTAAACAAACAGATATAGAACACAGTCCTCCAAAGGACAGCTGGTGAGAAAAGCTGCAAGGGCAGAAGTGTCATTTAAACAAAAATAGCTAATTTGGGATCTCCTGTACAGGATCCTTATGAGTTGCCAGTGTTTGACCATATTTGAGCATATGGTTGTGGCTGATCCATTTTTGTCTCCAGCATTATCTGTACAATCCAGAATGCACCGTGTGAATTTTTTGCTGCAATGAAATGGGTAAAAGCAATCTCAATACAGGGATGTGCAACTTCATAAGCACTTCCTGAACTTTTGGATTTCCTTTTTTGCCGTGTGCTTGCCTCCAGCCTGGCTGTCTGTGCCCACCTGTTGCCTCTGCTCTTATGTTTCGATTGTAAGTGCTTCAGGATGGGAAGAGTTATCTTCATGTGGGGCACTTGTGCAGGGTCTTAAAGCACTGACATTATTTGTAATGGTCTCCTATAGCACTATGGGAAGATTTAGGAGCTTTCTGGATTGATAAACCTGAAAAGCTCTGTCTGTAGGTATGTAGAAAGTGCTGTGCTCACACACAGGTGCAGACTGTCTGGAAGATGGGAAGCCTTGGGATGTGACCAGCAGGCACGGAGCTGGATGTGGAGGCTGCTGAGCCACCTGCATCCCAGCTGGGGGAAGGGACACATCCTGTCCTCAGTACCATCTCCTGCCTGTCCCAGGGCTCCACTGTGTCTCCATCCCTGGAGCTTGGCATGGTGCTCCCGGGCAGGGTCTCACGGTGTGGGGCAGCGAGGGGCTGTGGTGTATGGAGTCAGCAGCTCCTGATCCACAGGGGAGAGTAGGGCTTTTGGGAGTGAAGAACTCAGCTGAAGTGTGACTGATGAAATTCTGTCCTCTTCCCAGCATTCCATAGGGTAAATCACCCTCTCAGGGCCTTGCTCCCACACTCACGGCTGTCCTGCCATCCTCCACCTCATCTCCTGCCAGTCTGTGTCCTGCAGAGCTACTTGTGTTTCACACCCCTGTTTATGGCATGTGGTGGAGTTGGACTCAATCCTTGCAGGTCCCTTTCAACTCAGGAGACTCTATGGTGGAGCAGTGAGCACAGAAATGGTCCCTCAGCCCACCTTTCTGGTTCCTCCTTGCCTCCTGCACAGCTGTCCTGGGAGCAAAGATGTCCTGGCAAATCAGCTGATCTGGGCTCTTTGAGACTTCATCACTGCAAATCCCATATCCTATGAGAAGATTTCCCAGGATTCCCCCTCCCTCACTGCAGCATGCTTGAGGATGCTCTCAGGTGGCTTTGGTGAGCAACCCTCCATGACTGAGACTCACAGCTCTGGGTCCCTCTGCTTCAGCTCCCCTCCAGTGGGATGCTGGCTCCTGAGAGGCATTAGAGGGCATGAAGCAAAATCAGCTGCTGAAAAAGCTCCCTTTATCTTAACACTCATCTTCTTTAGGAAGGCTCATTCTGTGTCTTCCCTTGCATTCAGGTTTAAGCAAAGCTAACAGGCACCTCAGGAGCCATTAGGATTTTAATATTCATACACTTTCCTAATTGTTCGCTTCCCAGTGCCTTCTCTTCCTGCCAGGAGATGGAAATGTTCCTCGCCTAGAGCCAGATTCCTCCAGCTCCCTGACTAATTTTCCTACAAATTTTGTAGCCAAAGCAGTTGGCTGGTAGACTTGTTCAGCACTTAAATTGTACCTAGGGTGAAATTCATCTCCCTAGCTCCAGGTGCCTCCATCTATCTGGTTACCATCTAACCTGCTGTTGTCTTTTTAGAGTCAATGGCTTCAAGAAGGCTCCATCTCACGCTGAAATAGGTGCCCAGAATAATTACAGCCATCCTTTAGCCTGTGTTACATGGCTGTGGAGGGAGCTCTGATAAGACAGCAGTGGTGTGAACATCTAAGATGCTCTGAGGTGAATCCTACTCTCATGCCACAAGTGCTGTTCTCTGGTAATTAAAACTGCTTAAAAAGAACATAAGGAATTATGGAAAATCCCCAGCTGCACTGAGAAAAGTCATCAAAAGACCTGTCTTCTTTCTCGTTGCTCTGATTGGAGGGTTCCTATTTCCTCCTAATTCCAAACATCCTCTTGAACCTCCCAATTCCACTGGCAGACCCAAGAAATTTATGGAGTTTCTGTATCCATTTTCTGGGGGTATGCACACAGATTGTTATCTTATCTGTAATGAAGTGTCCCTTTCTCTAGCAGAACTGCAGGTTTGGATGCAGTTTTGAGGTCTGCAGCTGTGAATTTGGGGCAGGCTGATGAGCTGTACCTGTGCTTTGCACACCCATGCCCACACCAGGACAAACACAGGTGAAAACGGCATCAAAGAATCACAGAATGCTTTGAGTTGAAAGGAACCTTAAAGTTCATCCAGCTCCAACTCCCCTGCCATGGGCAGGGACACCTTCCACCAGACCAGATTGCTCAAAACTCTATCCAGCCTGGCCTTGAGCACTTCCATGGATGCGGTAGCCACAGCTGCTCTGGGCAACCTGGGCCAGTGCCTCACCACCCTCACAGGGAGGAATTTCTTTCTAATACCTAATCTAAACCTGCCCTCTGTCAGCTTAAGGCCATTCTACCTCGTGCCCCTTTTCCTACCACTCCATATCTTAGTTTCTCCTGAAAGCCTCCAGGTGGGGAAGAGAGAAAACTTCACTTCAGTCATGAATCCTGCATTTTCAGCCTTCTCAATGTCTATAAAACCTGGTAGTCTTTAATTTAGTGGGACTTTGGCACATGTTAAAAGACAGCCACCTAGTGAACCTCCATCCTGAATGAGACACTAAACACCAGGGCTCTTTGAATGGGCCTGGACACATTAGTGTTCATTTTAGGTCTTCAGGTTATGTTCTTGCTATATGGCTGTCCAATGGAGTGGAGTCTGTGACTCTCCAGATGGACACGTGCACAGACACACAACTGGACTCCAAACTATCAATTGCAGCACTAAAAAAGGAAGTTCGATATCTGCTAAGGCACCCAGCTGAAGAGGAAAAAATAAAAGGGAAAAAAAAGGAAGAAAAAGAAAAGAAAAAAAGAAAAAGAAAAGAAAAAAGCAAGCACAGAAGTGGCTAGAGCACTGTCCAGAAGTAATAAGTGAAGTTCTTAAGCTAAGTTTGAAGACTAGCTGCAACTTGCCACACAGGAAAAAACAGAAGACAAAAGCACCATTATGCTTTCTTAAAAATGTAAGAGTACAGCACACACATTCCCTGACAAGGTCATTAAACATGGGTTCAGAGACCCACAGCAGCCTGTGCCCAGGTACAATGGGTGTTTACTCTCTGACTGAGCGAGGTGCTGGTATGCATAGGGGTTACTGTCGCCTGAAGAATATCAGTTTTGGCCCCGTGTGGATCAGAACTGCTTGGTTTGGTTAGTGCACAGAAATGCAGCTAAACCCTCCCCTTCAGATATCTAATTTGTTTGGAATGACAGGCATGTCCTGACTAAAAATTAATTCTGCCAGGTGATATAACTTGTTTGAATTCGCAGGAATTTGCCATTTGGAAAAAGGAAAAAGGAAAGACATTTAATTAGGGATGGAGCTAAAGCAGCTAATTTGATCTTTCTATGGAAAAAAAAAAAACCAACTAAATTACAGGTTAAATATGAAGACTGTGTGCTCTGGGTGAAGCATGCTCCCTGCTTGAAGGTATGCTTTGATGAGGCTTCTCCAGCTAAGAAACGCAGCACGTGTTCCTGTGAAGCAATAACTTTATCTTGCTGTTTGTTGTCTTCCTGCCTCTGACTCTGAGCAGATGGCCCAGCCATGCCAGGTGTTTATCCAGGGGGCTTCACTCTGGCATTGGGTTCTGTGTGGCACAGCACCCACGAGGAGGGGAAAGGCAAAGCTGGCTGCTGTGGGAAGACGAGCCCACCTGCCTCTCCAGAGCTCCCCACCCCATGCACTGCCTCAGCTCAGCCTGTCCCCCCACCTTCCCAGGGGAAGGAGACTCCCTGCTGCCCTTCTTTTTCCCTGGAGCTGGGCAATCCCTGTTACCTACAGTGTTTTATCGCTCCAAACCCCTGTGGCACAGCTCCTATGGGGAGTTAGAGGCAGGTAGGCACAGTGCCACTGTGGCCAGGGCTAACCCAAGCCTGGCCATGAGACCACTGCCCACAGCTTTGCTGTGCCCTGGAGAGCCCGAGGGCAGCCTTGAAGGAGCATCTGTGTTCACCACATCCTCAAGGATATCTCAGCCCCTGCCCAGATGCAGAACGAGCCTTGCAGATTGGTTTGACCTCCTGCCCACAGAAAGCCAGGAAAATTTCCTGTTGACTTCCAGCACTGCAGATCATTAGGAGCACCAAGGAGATGTCCCAACAGCAATGACTTTTAGGCTTCTTCCACCTCAGAGAGGTCTAGGACTCCATTATTCCTTCTGCCTCCCCTGGGACAGCCAGTCCAGGAGCATGACTCAAGAAAGCTTCGACACCTGCCACATCGGAGTGCTTCAAACGCAGATGGGTTCAGACTCACTCTTCCCCTGGCCATGACAAGATGGTCTAGACAGCTAAAACCACATTTTCTGGAAGTAGGTTCTCAGATGGAGTCACTTCCTGACAGGGCTATTTGTCTTTTATCAGAAGGAGTGAAATCAGAAAAAAAAAACCAACTAATTATTTACTGGAGGGAGATTTTTTTGTTTAAATCTTTTCTCTTTTCTTATTAGTGTCCTTCCAGTTTATTACTCATCTGTGGCTTTTTTACAAGTTGTCTTTCAGGTGAGGTGCAGTGAAGTGGTGTTACATTCCATACATGTAGGGGCTTAGCTGCAGTTTCATTGTGTATTCAACCCTGTAATTAAGACTCAGATGGAAGACTTTATGCCTCTAAAGCAAAGAAATTCTAGGTTTCTTGGCAAAACATTTGGCTGCGTACATAGAGAACACCTTAAGTACTTAAATGGTCTCTACGTGAGGAAACCTGATGCCAGAAATGATGTACCTTAAAGGCAAGCTGTTGGGAAAAGGCAAACAAACCAGTGCTAAAACGCTTGATGTCTCAAGGTACATTCTTCCTGAGTATTACTTTTTTCTTGGAAGATGCTCTGTGAGAGGAATTGTATTCTCAAAAATGACTTGTTGCTGGCAGCAGATTAATGTGAGCCACATAAGGTGTGGGAGTCAGCAAAAAGCACCCGGCTGCTTCTCGATAAATTCTGAGGGACTCGACTGCCGCCTTTGAGCAAATCAATACAGCGCTGCTGTGGAGTGCCAACAGGCAGGAATTCTCCGTGGGAGGAAGCCAGTGTCTCTCTTAGGGCATGTCCATGCATGGCTGCAGTGCCTGGTCCCTTCAAGGGGAAGGAGGAGGGCCATGGGACTGCAGGATGAGCTGCATGGCAGGGATGGGTGTTTCAGCGAGTGTGGGGCGTTGGCACAGGAGGGCTTTACCCAGAGAAAACCCCCACAGGGAAAAGAGAAAGTGTGTCTCCTTCAGCCCAAAGCTCTGCACGGGACAGCCGAGGGCTGTGCTCCTGCCTGGGGATGGGCTGGGGCGGTCACAGGGGGAGGAGATGCTCTGTGTACAGTGGTGTTTTCCAGCTGGGCGTGCACTCATCATCTTCCCCTGCCTCTCCTCTCTGCGTACCACCCTGCAGCCTTCCTGCATCCCTCAGGGCCTGCTGGTGTGCAAACCACTGCTGGAAAAAAGGCTCTGGAGATGGGGGTCAGCAGAGCAGCCCTGTGACCCACCTCTCCAATTAACCTGCTCTTTTATTTGTCATCTCCTGCTGGAAGGCAGTGCAGACTGAGAAGCTGGAATTGTTAGGTAGAAAGAAGGACACAGTCATTAAACTCAGGAGTACCACCCACCTTGTGCTCAGACTCCTGAGTAGAGCAACATGGGTTCACCGCCTCAGAAGCCACCACTGGAGTAATAAAAGGCAGCAAGAATATTAATGCTAACAGTAATGGTGTCTGGTTTACACAGATCTTCCAGCAGTTGGTCTCAAAATACTACAAAAAGGGATCAATAACTTTTTTTTAATGGAGAAACAGTGGCACAGAGCAGTGACCTTGTCACTGTCATCCAGCTGGTTGCCACAGAGCCAGAAGCAGAATTAAATTCTTACCCCATGCTTTCCTGAGTCTAAAACCAACTCAGCTTTGCCAATTTCTGACTTTTCACAGTGCCATTCTAAAATTTGGCAGAGAAAGGCCCGTGTATCCTCCACTCACCTCCCCTGTGTTTGGAGCTTATAAAATGCTAAATGAAACAGCAAAACCAGAGCAATAAAGATTTCTATCAATGGGGACCTCCCACTGCACATGGAATGTATTTAGTTTGACCTTTAAAAGTAAGCATTTTGTCAAAATTCTGCTCGAGTTTCTTAGGGGTATCTGTGCTTCCTTCAAGGAGATGGTCTGTGTATCAGATGAGCTGGAATTTTTTGGGATGTGCAAATTACCACAGCTATTTTTTTTCTTTTTTTATTATAAGGCATCAGAGTAAATAAGTATAAGCCCTACATGGAGCATCTTGTTGGGGCATACAATGTATATGCTCCAGGGTGCAAATATTTTACACACCCTCCCCTTTGATTTTTTTTTTTAATGGAATATGCAAATTGTGCATGTTTCAGCTGGGATTGTCTCTCTTTGATCTGACTGTTCTCCATCCTGGAAATTCTTGCAGAAGGGAGAAACTGAACTGAGATGTGCGGCTGCAGGGAATTTCATCCTGCACTTTTTCCAAGAAGCAAACTCACTACAGAGACCTTGGAGGGTGGCAAGAGGTTTGAAATAAAGTCTCTGCAAAGGAAAGGCCAGAGAGCACTGCTCCAGGCCATTGCAAAGGATGAGCAAAAGGGCTTGGGCACCATCCACGTGAGGATTCACCAACAAATGGGACAGTTACATGACAAAAAGCCATGATTTCCTTTGAACTGCAATACCTGTTGGCAGCATGAGGTGGTAGAGGCGCTGATAGCAGGTCAGATGTGTGCAGCAGGGTGGAGAGCAGCATTTGGCTCTCCTGCCCAAGCCAAGACCTACACCAGTGGAATCCCTGTCAGCACCTGCTCTTAGTGCTGTTATAAGTGTGTTATGTTAATGGCTCAGTTTGCTGCCTTTGCCCAGCCGACTTGGCCCCATAGGTCTTAAAAATAATTCAGGGTGTGAACTGTCCCATGGACACCTTCAGGTGTCCCACTAAGCAGGGCAGGAGCTGCTCCATCCACAAGTGAGTCACAGGAAAATGGTTTTAGGAAGCACGGCAGGGGGAAAGGCTGGGGTGAGAGCCACCTGCCCCCAGCCAGGAGGGCGGGCAGGGCCGCAGAGGAGAGGTCAGCTGGAGCAAGGAGCAGTGCCTTGGCTACGCTGCCAAAACAGCTCCCAGGGCTTGAATTACCGCCCTTGCGCAAACACCAGCTCCCGCCTCTGATGGAGCAGATAGGGCTGGAAGGAAAACAGAGCACGCAGAGAAGGCAACATATGGCAATATGGGAGGATTTGCTGGGTGAAACGTGCTCCTGCTCCCACTGGGGGAGCCAGGGGAAGTTTTGCCTCTGACCACAGCACCAGCAAAAGGGGAGCTCAGGGGACTGGGCTGGAGGGGTGTTTGGCATATGGGAAATGTGTGATGAAGGGACATATCCATGGCCAGGATGACCATCCACCTGTGTTCCAGGCTGTGCTGCAGTGAAGCAAGCAGGTTCAGGAATTTAGTAGTTTTCAGAGATTACCATTTGAGTTGTCTGCAGAAAAATCTACTTATACTGGGGAAATGAGGGAGGGAGGGAAGGAGGGAGGATACCCTTCCTGAATTTGGAAAGCATTCCTGTTTATTTCTGCTTGCCTGTGGGGGAGAGGGAAGCTCAATGAATCATCCCAGCCACATAAAGAGCACAACTAAGATTTTACCTGAGCGAGAAGAAAGCTTTTTCATGGCTCATAAAGGCTTATTGATTTGTTCTTTTCTATTTATGTGCCTCTGCATTTCCAAGAGCACAATTGGAAAGAAAACATCCCTGAAAAAACTCACAACAGTATTAGCAGAGGTCTGACCCTCAGCCCCTTGACAGAGATGTAGCCCCTTGCCTCCAGCGATGGGTTTGGTCCATCCTCTGCTGACAAAAACAAACCAGCCCTGTCATGTGGAGGCCCTGGTGTGTGGAGCTCCTGGCCTGCAGCAGTGCCCTGTGCTCCCCACTGTCTCTCCCCTGCACACATTTCCCTTTCAGGCAAGTGCAGGACACTGCCAGGGGTCAGCTAGGGGGTAGCCAAGAGTTTGGCCTGCAGTGTCTTGGGGCTTATCAATGGGCTGTTGTTCAGCTTGGGATTCCTGAGCTCCTTAGTCACATCTTTGCAGGTAACTATAAATCACCTTTCGCAGAACCTGAGGTTTTGCAATACTTGGCCTCTGCAATTTTGCCTCTTCTGCAAATAGCGAGAGGGGCCATTTTTGCTCTGCTTCACACAAGCCTTCCAGTTACAGGCTCTGGCTTCACAAAAAATTAGTTGGGCTGATTCTGCTTCCTTGCTGAAGTTACTAAATTTCATTAAAAGCAGCTAGAAACACATTAAGTTTCTCTATGCTCTTGTTTTTCCATATAAGGAATAGTTGCCAGTGGGCTGGAAAATTGGCAAAAGCATCCATAAAAACATCACTAAACAGGCTCAGGGAAAGACTGGGATGAGATTGCATACCTGCCCAAATGTACATGTCTGGTCCAGGCCTTTCATCTGAGGTGGGCTCAGTGGTGGTTGCTGGTTGAAGCCCTCCTGAAGCCCCCAGTGCTGTGACACTGATCAATGGTGCAGAAGCAGGTGACTTCTGGGGTCTCCCTTTCACTCCACATCAGATCCCATCCACCTTTACAGGTGATGGAGTTCCAGAGGACAAACCCTGCATCCACACTCTTCTCTGTACCTCACACTGTGCAGTTCCACAGGGCAGCAGTTTGGCTGGGAGCAGGGCTGCACAGCTAAATGTGTGTCCCAGGCAGTTTCAGCAGATGGTTTGGGAGTGCTGTGGCCATGGCAGGGCTCTGCCAGGGACAAGGGCCCTGCCACCATTCCCACACGTGCTTTGCGACCAAGGGATGTGCTGACCAACCATGATGTCCAGCAGCCTTGGGTGACAGCAGTGCCACCCCATGTCTGTGGGGTTTGGCTCTGGTGCAGCTCATCCAATGGCAAAGAATTCCCACGTCCTCAACACTGAGCAAATTAGGACAGAAACAAGTGTATTGCAGTCAACATTTACTGCCTCATTTTTCACACAGGCTCCTTCCCTGTCTACAAACTGGCTAAAACCATGGAAAAACCCCACGCTACTGCAGCAAACCATCAGCATGGCTGTCATGTCTCCGTGCCTGCTCTGCTCTGCCCATGGGAGCAGCTGCCGCATCGGCTGCTGAGGCTGCTCAGGGCTGGATTTATTTTTAAATTTATTTTTTATTACGGGGATGCTTTCGACTTTTCCACTTTTCAGGTTCACTCACCCTCTCGTCGGTGTCTCTCCCCCTCTGAGCTCACTCAATAATGCATGACAAGGGCTCACTCTGCCACAGCAGCAATAATGCAGCGCGTCCCCGCTCCGCTCCGTGCGGGGTCAGGTTTCTGCCGCTCGGGAATTCGACAGATGGAAACGCTGGGATTCTTTCCATGGCCCTCCTGCCTCCCAGGCCCCCAGGATAGCAGAAGATTATCGAGGGCATATCCCAGCACAGTTGCAGGCATGGGAGAGGGAGAACCCATGGCGAAGGTGGTGGGGAGGAAGAGGGGTATGAGTCATTATTTTAATGAAACTGGTGAAGATGAGAACTTTCCTATGCCTGGGAAGGCAGTGCTCTCATAATCATATTGCTAATTAAATCGGTTTGGCTTCCTTTAACTGATTTTCTTTCACTCTTATGACTCAACTAATTAAAAAACTCAGACACAGGGCCCCCTCACCTCCATCCCCAAAATGATGCTGGTGTTTCCTTTCCTTTGTTTTTCCTTCATCACATCAGAAGCAGTCCTCTGTTCCAAGGGAGTGTGAAGATGATGTCCAATGCTTCAATCAGCGGGGATGAGGCCATTATTAGAAGCTCTGGTGCTTCTGCAGAACATTGTGCTGCCACCCGTGAGTCACTGCTGCTTTTAGATATCCTCTTCTAGAAATGCAGGGACTGGTCCATATGATCAGGTTTTTTCCCTGTCTGTGCAGGGATGCTGCTTTCACATCAGTCCTTTTTGTGCCAGTTGTCCTACAGGTGCATCCTCTACTCTGATGCAGTAGAGGAGGAAAAGGAATTTCAGAAGCTGGTCTGGTGGTAGAGCAATGTGTACCTCATTTCCCTAATCTGTGTCAACTGTGAGAGCTGGGGGTTTCAGGTGATAGGACAGAAAAAGGTGGATTAGGAAAAACAAAAATGCATGAGTGTCTCTGTGACAGTGAGGGAACGACACGGACTCCAAGGCTGATGTTCAGGAAGAATCTACTTTATTACAGAAGTTCTCTACTTTTATACTCTATTCCGATCCAACTGGACCGGATTGGTCAACTAATCAATACATTGTACCTAGTTGGCTGGCCAGCCTAACCCTTTTGTAAACTATCTTAGAAGGAGAGAAAAAAAGGCAGAAAGAAGGGAAAACCAGCTCGTGCCTATTGTTACAGGAACAGGTTACCATTATTTTGGCTAGGACTTCTCTGCATCTCTAGCTGACCCTGAAAAGTACAGATTCCTCACTCCCTGACCAAGGTTGTGGGACCACACATGAGGTCACTGAAAAGAGAAGCAACCAGGAGGATGTCACAGCCAAAGCTAAAAAAAATCAAAAATGCAGGTCATTTGAACAAGTTTGTCATACAAAAACAAAGCACTGATCATAATTTTCCTTGTCATATGTCTTTGTTTCTTTACACTGAGAGGTATAGATAGGAGCAGCAGCATCCACAGGCCAGGGATATTGGGATTTAAGGATAAAGTGTCAGCACGTTTGAGTATGTTCAGGTGAGGCCATCCTGAAACATGGGTTGGAACCGCACTCATGCTTCAGCCCTGAGGCTGCCTCCCATCACCTCTCACATTCATTGACATTGGGGCATGGTATTGTCTGACTTCAGCCCCAGTCCTTTCTATATGTGGAAAGACCTGAGCTTTTTTGTCCCCAGAAGTCATCTTTCCTTCCAAAAAACTAAAATCCCAGCTACCTTCTGGATTTCATCTCAGATTGAATAGCTGCTTGTTTCAGCAAGAGTCTTCTGCACAGTAAAAAAATATTAATCTTCTTTTTAGAGCAGGAAACATTGCCAAAGCCAAAGCTGGTTATGCTTCATGGCTATGTCAGCTGGCTGAAGCAGTCTCACAAAAATAAAGTTGCTGTCAGAAATGATTGCTGGGATATGGAAACACCAGTGCGTTAGAGAGTGTGGAGTTTTGGGGACCATTCCACTGCTTCTGCAGCTGCTTTCAGTGGAGAAAGGGTTGGACAGGAACCCATTACTCAATGCCATGCAGTGCCAGTGCCTACCTGGGATGCCCAGTTACGGCTGAGTGAGCACAAGGACAGCAGGTTGCTGCCTAGGCTGGATGTGTTCTCTCAGTTTTCTGCAGCTGCACCTAATTCTGCCCCACACAGCAACAAAGCTGCTGAACATGGGACCTAGACACATCCATAGTGTGAATTCATTCATTTTTGTCTTGGCAAGGACACACACGATGCTCAGGCAGCTGTGGGAGCTGAGCATACAGGAGCAGGAGCATGGGAGCTGGGAGGGGAAGGAGGATGTGTGCTGAACTTTCACATCCTCAGGTCCCAGTCAGTGCTCGGGGTGGCAGGAAGGATGTGGTGTGGCACAGCAGGGCTGTTTCAGTGCCTCTGCCTGGAGAGGGACAGCTGGCTGCTGGCAGGAACATCACCACGGGCACAGTGACCTCCCTTCAGCTCCTGGGAGGAGAGGCAGGGTGTAGCATGGAACATCAGGCAGCCATATCATTTGACTTTATCCCTTTATGAGGCCACTTTGTGGTCTCTGTCAATCCTGGATGACAAGATGTGTAGATGGAAGCCAGCATTTGCTCCGTGTCTCAGTTTGCCTGCTCCAGGCAGGCTTAAAGTGCCTTGAGAGCAGGGACAGAGACAGGTCCTGCACCAAAATATGTCACTGCTGGCTGACGCAATCCAGCCAAGAGACAAGGGGACTTAAGACAGCTCATGAAAAATATGCCATGAGACTCTCCTTTAAACCTTGCCTTCAGGCTTTTGGACTTAAAAATAACACACACACCGTTGGCCATTTATGTTTAGCTCACTGGGGGCTTTCTTTCCTGCAGGAATGCAAGGATTAGATGGTCTCCTCCGCTCGTGCAGTGACTCCAGCAGCGTCCCGCGGAGTGATCATGTTCTTCTCTCCTAAAGCCCCGGCTGGATTGGCAGCAGTGGTGCAACAGCAGATGCATGAATGAGATTCCAGCTCTCCCTGTCCCATCTGGGCGGGAAGGAGGGCACTGCTGTGCAGGACAGGCTCCAGGCCAGGCTGCAGCAGGGCCTGCGAGCCAAGGGAAGACTCAAAGAAGAATCCTCCCTTCCCATTCTTCTTGTCCGAGAAGAACGTGGGTGACATTCAGGTCTGTTTTGTAGGCAACAAACCCTCCTGATTGCAATGCCCTGATTTCTGAGGGCCCAGCTGCCTGGCTGAAATCGGTGATGAGCTGCCAGCAGGCTTCAGGGCACTGAAGTGGCAATGATGGCAGGAAGTGGCAGCAGAGTTTTGTTAATCAAGGAAGCATTAGATAGGCAGGTTTGATTAACAGGATGCAGCAAAATCATTGGAGTAGTGAGTGTAACAGTGGCTGGAATATTGGCTGTGGCTGGGGGGTGTTGGGGGCTCGTAAACCTCAGTGTGCCCTCAGAGATGAGCTCTCTTCAATACATCAAAACTGTATGTGGGGTAAAACAAGCAGTGGGTCTGGTGCTGGCTCCGCTCCAGTTTCCTTGATTAAGCACTTTTTTGGTCGTGTAACAATTTGGGAGTGGTGGGGAAGTTAGAAATAAAAGAGGAGTTTTACTAGGAGAGACCTAGAATGAGCATCCACACAACCTCAGTAGTAAACCTAAGGTTTACACCTCAGAGCACACCTGAGATGTGGGCTCTGGATCACAGCAGAAGACAGCTTGGTCAGAGGGAGACACACTTGGGTTTCCACCCCTCAGATGGAAACAGATGAGTGTTGCAGCAGTGTACCAGAACAAACCTGACTTGCCTGGAGATTGTCTTACAAGTGCAGGGAGGCAAATCTTGTTCAGAAGGAATTTCATTACCAGGGACATGGTAGGGCTCTGCCCTCACGGACATCTCAGGGACAGTGAGGTTGGACCAGGTGCTGGCTGCCACGCTGGGTGTTGATGTGCTTTCCCTGGGTGATACCAGCCCTACATCCTCCCTCAGGAGCGGTCCAGCCATCCAGCCAGAGGGATGTGGCAGCAGGCACTGCTGAGCTCTGGGCTGTGCCCTTCAGAAAATAATTCACAGAGGAGATGGGGAAGTGGTTTAAGCCCAGACAACACAACATTTCCTCATCCTCCCACATCAGCTCAGGGAATCAGTGCTCCCTGTCAGAGGCTGCTGAGATTGCCATGATTTTCTCCTGCAGTTTCAGGCCTTCCTAGTGCCTCCTTCTTGTGTCAGTTCACCCATTTTGTTGTCTGGTCAAAACTCCTTCACACTAGTGCCTCCTGACACATTTCACCTCCAACAGATGTGAGGAGTGCCGCTGTTCCTTTGGGTCACAGGCCTCCTAAGGCACTGCTCTGTCACAGTATCACTACTGCACATGGGGAATAGCCTCCTCCAGCTCACTGGACTGCTTTGAGATAAGCAGCCTTCCTCCAAACTGCTTCAGCCTCCTGTGATCTTTATGGAGCAATTTGTTATGTCAAGTGTAGGATGCAGCATGGGACACCAGGGCAGTGGTCCTTAAAATGTGCTTGTTGGAGAAGGAACACTTTGCCAAGGTGAACTTGAGGTGAGAGAAGCACATAGCTCAGATGTCAAATGCCCTGCTGAAGAAGTGTTTGGTGATGAAATAAAGATTGGTAAACTCTGTTGTGGTGCCTGGTTTGAGAGATCAAGTATCACCTTCAGGCTAACTGTAAAAATGTGGAGAATCTAAAAGCACTCTCTGGTGAAAGAGAAAAGTGGTAGATGATCATTCATACCGATCTAATAATGCTGGAAATAATTTGAAACAAATTAGAGGTGGAAAACAAAGAGTCAATTAAAAAAAAAGAAGATAAGAAAGAACAATCTGTAGGTATTGCTAATATTTCTTGTCCTGTATGAGAGAAAAATTTTCCTTGTGGATAATTGGACTCTCCAGCCAAGTAAGAATGTGTAATTGTAATTCATGTGGAGAAGAAATTGTTGGTTGTCATCATTAGTGATAATATATTAGTACTGGATGTTCTGTTGAAGGCCTTCTGTGGTCAAGTAAACATGCCTGCAAGGCTTAGCAATAGTCTCTTCCTTTGAGAGAGCACTTAATTACATCTAGAGAGACTATTGCACCTTCAAACATGATAAATTACCATTGCTAAGCTTCTGACTCCAGAGCTGCCTATCTGCTGAGCAGTGGTAGGGATCAGGAAGCTCAGTAGGTGGTTCCTCAGCAAAGCAGAAACCATTGCCACGATCTGGGTCTTTCCTTAATGTGTTTTACTTCCACACACCTCCTCATCTCCTGGGTCTGAGCTGGCCAAATGGCACACATGATTTTCTTCTCTTCTGACCTCCCAGCCCCTTGCCAAGGTGCAATTCCCAAGAGACAAAACACCAGGAGAAGGTCTACCACAATTATTGACCTGGCTCTCAGGATGAAAGGAGGTGCCTCGCCCAGCAGGTGTTCACAGGACTAAGCAACCCATGGAGATTCATGAAAAAGCCTGTGTTCAACTATTTCACCTGAGGACAGCTGCAGAGGTATTTACCAGAGAACTTTCTCTGTTTCTGAGGGGAAGAGATTGTCTCTGCCTCACGAGTCCCTTGCAGAAGTCGGCTTGAAGAACAGCAGAAAGCCCTGGTGATCCCTCTGTGTTTATGCAAATTAGCTCTTAATGGAGGAAAAATAACTTCAGAGTGTTTTTTCTGGTCACCTTTCTGACTTGCAAAGTTTTACCCAGTGGTCCCTATTAAAACATTCCTGGGGAGCCGTTGGGGTGGCACTGTTCAGGCAGGCCAGGAAGAGTTCAGAGGAGGAAACCAGCTCTCCCAATGCAAATGAGCCCTCTGAGATAGCTGGAAAGCTCTTTCTTGTGGGCTTTGCTAAATACCATGGTCTAACGGGCCCTTGTGTGCTCCTTTGTCCTGGCTGCACATGCTGGATGCACATCCTGGCATGACTGTGGTGCTGTTTGTCCAGGCTGTAGGTTGGGCACCCAAATTAAATCAGCACAGACTCACTGGGCCTGCGAAAACGAGAGGTTCATAAACCACCTTCAGCTTTACACCGAGTCACACAGGCTTGGGTCTTGCTTGGGCTGCGTTTGCCTTGGTTTCATAAAGTCGTAAAATCATTAAAGTTGGGAAAAACTTTTATGATCATCAAGTCCAACCATTAATCCAGCACTGCTAAGGCCACCACTAAAATTTCCCCAGCTGCCACATCTGCATGCCTTTTAAATTCCTTCAGGGATGGTGACTCCACTGCTTCCCTGGTCAGCCTGTTCCAATGCTTGGCTGCCCTTTAGTGAAGAAATTTTTCCTAATATCCAATCTAAACCTCCCCTGTACAACTTTGAGGCCATATCCTCTCACCCTATCACTTGTTAAATGGGAGAGGAGACTCTGCCCCCATCTACAACCTTTCAGGTAGTTGTAGAGAGCAATAAGCTCCCTCTTTAGCCCTCTTTTCTTCAGGTTGAACAACTCCAGATTCTGCAGCTGCCCCTCATCTGACTTGTGCCCCAAGTTCCCAACTGGCTTAGCCCCGATGGCTTCACTGCCATATAAACATGATAAGGATCCCATGGTAAGTGTCTGTGTGCTTATGTTAGGGCTTGAATATACCACACTGTCACAACAGGTCTGCTCCTAAAATCAGATCTGTTTCCTTCAAGTAACTGTACAGAAAAGACCAGAGAGGCACAGTCCTGAGCAAGTCTGGAGCTCCCTGCTTCAGTCTGCTGCTGGGACAGCAGCTAAACACACTATGAAGTACCAGAAACGCCTGTGATCACTGAAAAGGAGAGTGATGGTTTCCCTCAATGACTCAAGGGAAATCAGGCAGGTGAAACCTGTGAGTGAGGTCCTAATTCATCAGTCTTTCCCTACTGTCAGCATATGGTCTACCCTAAAATACCAATATCAGCCTGGTAATGTTGTGTCTAATGTTGAGCAAGAGCATTCTCCTAGCTCACTGCCCATGCAAATGGACAGGCCCATGAGAGAACATCTCTGAGAACTCCCCAGCCTTGCTTGTCCTGAGGCAGCAGGGACTGCAGTGACAGAGTTTGATCCAGTTAGCCAGACAGGCTTTTTTCCCTGGCAGGCATGCCAACAAAGCCCACAGCACACATGCAAAGGTGCAGAGAGCTTTCCTGGACTAGGTGGTCAGGCCATAGTGGTTTGGAGCTCCTCAGGGTGTGCTGGACCACCTCAATGCTGCACTCATGGCATCCCTGGAGGAGCTGGGGAGAGCTGGTGGAGTGAAGGACTTCTGCATTGCTGTGAGCCTCAGCTCCCCTGTGGCACCCAACTGCAAACTGCTGCTGGGCAAAGAGAAACTGCTGCTGTGTGATCTTAGTTGCTTTTTGTCATACTTTCCACATTGGTTCACATCCTGTTCTCTTTTCACTGTAGCTCTCCTCTCCCTGTCTCTTCCAAGCCTGATGCCCTGCCAGGATATTTCCACTGGAAATCTCCCTGCCTGAGTCCCTGAGTCTGCACCCTGCCCGGGATGAGGGCACACTGTGATGTTTATTTGCCACGGGGCATCAGGGCTTGCGGCTCTGGTTTGCTCCTGCTTGCCTGCACATTCCCGCCTGGGATAACAGTATTGTCTCAAGGAGCGGCTGGCGTAGGTAGGGGATCAGGAAACTTGTTTGGTCATGCTGTAATCAGAGCAGGAACTCTCTTATCTGCTCTTATCAGGCAGCGCTGCAGCGCAGCTTCCCTAACGCAGCGCATCCTCCGGGACCCTGCCAGCGTGGGACCAGGGGCTCCGGCGCAGCATCGCTACCCAGAAATGGATCAGGCTCTCCTCCCTGTGCTGACAGCCCTGCTCTGCTTCCCTGAGGATCCCATAAAAGCATGGAGAGAAGGGAGAAGCGCAGGGGAAAACCCGTGCATTCATTGCAGCTCCAAATCTGAGCCCAGCTGCTCCCTTCAAGCAGCACTGCATACAAAAACTGGGCCTGGTCATGTTGTAAACCCCAGGAAAGGGAGTTTTGGCTACCCACGAGCCTGTCCAGGAAGCATCCAAACGCCTTTGCGTGGGGCACTTTAGAGAGCACCCACTGGCCAGGATCTGCCTGTGCTGCCTTATCCTACAGCCAGCCTGCCTCTGCTCATGTCATCTGCTTAGGAGTGAGCTCAGAGAAAGCTGAGCCAAAGTTTTGGACTGCTTGAGGGATCCAAGATAAGATACAAACTTCACCACAGTGTTTTCTACCCCTCCAAATCCTGCCTGGTGCTGCCTGCCCAGATTCTGACCAGGAGTGAAGGCAAGGGCCAGGTCTGCTCTGAACTCAGCCCTTGCCACAGAGGGCGGCCTGTTCCAGGCAGTGGCAACCAGGAGCAGCTAATTTACCCTGGCCATATTTGAAATAATTGCTATTCAGAACACAGGCACACCAAGCTGGTTAATGCATGCCCCACTTTGTGGTCAGTTGTCTCCTGGTGCTCCTGTGCAGCCAGGGTTTGGTGATGCTTCATCTGGACCTCTCCTTTTCCATATGGAGGGGTTGGGAAGGTGACAACTCCAACTCTGAGATATGCCCAGTGCTTCCCTGCTGCCAGCTCCATGAACATGTGACATGATGAGGCAAGAAAATGAAACAGGAGTGGGAATTTCTGATGGCATTTGAGCAGAAGGAGAGGTTGGTCTTTAGAAACTCTGGGTTCAGGCTTGTTTCTGCACTGCCTCTTCAGAGAAAATGTTTCCAGATTTTTCCAAGCCTCTTAGAAAAAAAGCTGTTGAGCTCAGCAAATGTATTTCAGTGTTTTGCCTCAGACTTTTCTCACCAGAAAAATACTGTGATATTCAAAAATACAGGGACAAGCCAGCAGTTGCAAGCTTTGTGCTGGGTCCAAGTATGGAACTGACCTGAGATTGTTGCTGTCACAGCACCAATTGTATCTTCCTCCCTTTGGTACCCCTGGGGCTGCTGTGGCTGACAGCATCTTTATGGACCTCCCCCAAATCCAAGAACAGAGTTTTCCATCATGTGAGGACTGCTGTGATTTATTGCAGAATAATCTATTGAAAAGAGGTGGAAGAACTGTCAGGATGGGGAGAGGGGGTCACAATGTCCTGGACAGGGACTGAAAACAAATGTGGCAGGAGGCTTTAGTGCAGAGCTGGGACATTGAAACTGTATAGATGCAAGGAACAAGCCTTAGGTTCAGCAAAGCAGGCTGCTAGCTTCAGGTTTGGCTGCAGGATTGAACCCAGTAAAGCAAGTAAAACATTGCAGAGGAGCAGGCAAAGACTGCCATGGAAAGGAAAGCACCGCTGCTTGTTTGCCTTCCTCTCAGTGTGCTGCTAGGAGCATCAACAGCTAAGCTGCATCTCATGGGCTGGTCCTGCATCTGAGGCATTGCCAGCATCCACAGGTCCATCTTGCCTGTTATTTTACAGGAAACCACAGCAGCTCTTCCCCTGGCAACTCTTTTTTTGTTCTTGGATTTAGGGGCAGAGGCACGCTGGGGGCTGGCTGGGCTGAGATTGAATGTGTTTGCACAGCCCCTCCCCTTGAGGGATTGAGTCCCTGTCAGCCCAGTGATGGATGCACTGCTGATAACCACAATCATTAACTGAGCTGTTGGAGGGTCAGGGGTTGGAGGGCCTAACACCGACCCTGCTCCAGCTTTTGTGAGATTCCTTTGTGGCACTGTGTGTGAGCGCAAGCCTCGTGGGCAGGGAAAGCCACTGCCAAGCCCTGCCATCGGGGCTGAGCCACGGGGGCACGTGGTGAGCAAGGAACAAGCTGTTTGCACTAAGATGGGGAGAAAATTGCAGGGCTTGGGTCGCTCAGGCACTGGATCTGCCCTGTCTGTGGGAATGAATGCAGGGCTTCTCCACACTCACATCTTCATTTGCCTTTCCTTTCTGCAGGAGAAAGAGCACTGTGGTTGAGCTGGCTCTCACTCCTCTTCTTCGCTGCCCTCCCCCTGCTCCTTCTCTGGAAAAGGTCATTCATGGGCCTCTCTCCTCACTTCAGCAGGGACTCTCTGCAATTTCTTTCTCTCACACACATGCCCAGGATCTTTTCTGGAGAATTGCCCTCCACTGACTTACATGTGATGCACAAACACGTGCAGAGCCCAGGAAGGCAGTTACTTTTCCAGGCAGATGTCTCCAAGTGTTAAAAAAATAATCAGCTGCAAGCTGGGATGCTCCTATTCATCCTGGAGGGCAAACTGCAGTGGAAAGAAAGGGATGTGACTGTCCCCTGGCTCTTTATGGAGGGTCTGTTTCTTAAGAGGCTATTGAACCAGATTCTATGCACCACTGAGGCATCTAAGAGGGGATTTAGGGACTTAAAATTTGCCTGTGGGCACCAATGCACACTTTGTGAACAAATGGCTGGGATCCTGAAAAGGTTATCAGGCTGACAAAAGAGGGGGAAGAAGCAATCAACTCACATTGGGGCAGAAAAGAGAGAATGAGAATAGGACAATATGGCAGCAGGATGCTCAGGTGGGCCCAAGACTGAAAGAAAAAGCCCTGTGATGAAATTCCGGAGCAGAGACATGTGCTGCCCAGCAGCTTCAGGAAATACACTGGAAAAAGTGTAGAGGGAAAACGTGTGATATTAAGTACATCCACTTCAGTGACTAAAAATACTTTTGCTCATTCTTCAGTGTCACAAGAAGACATTTTTGTCATAGCTTATTTAGACAGCTGCCTGCAAATAATCAGGTTGAGTCCTATTCTGTCTGTAACATTAAAAAAAAAGGGAAAGGAAAAGAAAAGAAAATGCCATTCCTTAAATAAATTCAAACTTTCTGTGGGAACATGTAGCTTTCAACCAAAAGCGACTTTGCAGGAAGTTGCACTGGCACTTTCTTGCCAAGGTCAAGATATTATCTCAGCCTTTTCTAAGGACCTTCTTTTTTTTTTTTCCTTTTTTGTTTTGAAACTACTTTTCATTAATTTTTAATGCATATTCTATTACAAACAGCAGTGTACTTCAGAAAACACTAAGCCTGGAATAAAGAGCATTGATTGTATTGATGGAAAATGTTCTTCTGACATCTGAAGTCCTACTTGTACCTTTCCAAGGAGATTTCAAATTTGTTTTTAAAATTATGCTTTGGTTTGGAAACAATATTTCAAACTCAGATAGGTTTCAAAACCACGTAAATTTGTGTCTCTCTACACTGTCAGCAAAGGAAATTCTCGTCCTGTGTAATTTTACTCACTTCTCCCACAGAGCTGTGAAATGTGTCCTCACCAGCACTGCTGCCAGGCAGAGGGACAAGGAGTGGCAGAGCTGGCAGAAGCCACTTATGGGCCAGGAGGAATGGGAAGGCCTGAGAGGAAAAAACAAGCATCACCCACCCCCAGCATGGACATTCCTAAACTAAAAAGCCACAGGTATCCAAACTGAGGACACAGGCCTCTTGTCTCTGCAGCAAATATGTCAATATCCACATGACTTAACATCAATTCTCAATTGCAGAGAGAATTCCTGGGGGAGCAAGTGTGAGAAGAGTGGAAGGCAGCAGGGTGCAGAGGCCCTGTGAGCATCCCTTGGTCTCTCCAAACAGTGCCCCAAACAGGCTGTTTGTGGTCTGGGCTCTGCCTCAGGAGGGCTGTGCTACAGATCTGTGCCTGTATTAACCCTGCTGCTTGGTGACCTTTGGCAGGAGACAACCTGGCTGCAGTCCCTGGGGAGGTGCAGGCAGAAATGGAAGCAGGAGATGGCTGGAGAGTGACCCAGGGGATATCAATTTTCATGGCACAACACAGTAGGGAGAAAAAAACCCCTGAAAAGCAGAATATTCAGAGGTGCTTTTCTTCAGCTGCTCCTGGAGTGGCTCCACTGCCAGAAAAGTCAGACTGGCCCTGGGAAGCCTCACTGCAGGCTGTCCAGCACAGTCACAAATTGGAAGGAAGGAGACTGCAGAGAGGATAACAGCTGAAGGACCAGTGCAGGCACACAGGGGAGATCAGTTTAGAGGGGATCCAAATTGCTGGGCCATGGAACACTTGCCAGACAGGTTGTCTCATTTGCACCTCCAAGATTGGAGGGCTTTCCATGAATACAGTGTCTGCACACCACAATGTCTGTGGAGAGCAATGCCCGTGCCCAGGGCTGGTCCACGTCAGCAGCACAGAGCCTGGTGGGTGCTGGGCACGCTCTGAGGCCAAAGGCAGGCTGGCCATCCCTCCCTCACAGCTGACTCCAGACCCAAACACGAGCCCAGGCCTAGGGAGCAAGCCTGGGAATGTTTCTGTGTAGGGGCAGACGCCAGGCAGGTGCTCTCAGAAGCTCTCATTAACTCTCCATCGAGAGCTCAGCTTCTGGATAAAACGGGGAAGGCAGAAGAAAGGAGCTGCACTAGAAGCTGGCCTTATCCAGTAAGTTTTTAACACATGTTCCTCTGCTGTGCCTTTCTGTCCTGCACAGAGAGCCCTTTAGCCCTTACCCGACAGCTGGAAGGTGTCCCAGTCCCACTGCAGATGTGTGGGCTCCACATCCTCTGCACCTCACTCCCCATTTGGGAAACCACCCCGAGGTCACTCGGGAAGCTTGGCACCCGGAGATTTCAAAACTGTGTCTGACTCAGAGGTGCAGGAGCTGCTGCCATGAGCTTGGTTTGTGAGATAACTGCACACCACATCTCTGACATGAGAGCTGATTAATGCCACCCAGGCCATTGCTGAAGTGTTTGCTGAGTCACTTCTCTCCTCTACCCAAGATAGGTATTTTTTTTATTATTTATTACTCATAAGGAAGACAATTTTGTCATGTTTGTAAGCCATGGGCTGCTCTGTGACATCCAAACAGATGGATGAGGAGAGGCTTCTTGGTCTCCTGTCCAGATTGAAAGCAACAAATATTAAACGTTTCTTCTTCTGAAGACCAAAGGGTTCACAGCAAGGCAAGTGTGAGTATTCCTGTGCAAAGACTTTATATTTTAAAGGAGGAATGATTTGATAGCCCAACAGACCCCACACAATGCCCCCTTTCACTGACACTATTTTGTGGATTGGTGGGTGAAATGGTGAAATATCCTTCACCGGAGTCAGCCAGCTGTGGGCAGAGGATTCTTAAATTGTCACCTGAGATCCAGCACTGCACAGAGGGAAACAAAACACTTCCAACCAAGCTAATAATTCCCAGGAAGGAATTTGTTTGGTGAAAGTGAGCAAGGTCCCTCAGAATTCCTTGGAGTTATCGACTATGGCCTTGGGTTTTTCTTGGCAAGTTGTGGGTGGAGATATTTGTTGTTGGGGCTTTTTTCTTTTTTTTTTTTTTTGTTATTGTGAGAATTTCAGGTCATTCTGATGAGAAATGCAGGATATGGCCTAAGTTTGGACTGAATAAAACTTCACAAAGGACCTGCATTGACACAGGACTTCCTGTAGAAAGAAGGACAATTCAGTGAGGATCAAGGGAACAGAAATGGGAGATGAACTGAGCTGCTAATTGTTCTGTCCTAGCAGATACCAGGCCAGGCACTATCTGTCCAGGGAGCAAGGGGGCTTTTCTCCCTGTCCCTTGTGCAAACCACAAGTGTTCCTGGCTCTTCTCCACCCCAGGCAAAGCCAAAGGCACAGTGAGGTGAGTGTAGCACTTGGGTTTTGCTTGGGATGGAGGGGAGCTGGAAGGTGTCTGCCCACTCTGCACACCAAACTGAACACAGAATGAAGGCTGCATGGGGGGTTCCTTCTGGTGTTGAGCTAAGAAACACATGTAAAGGAGACTTCTTTCTCCAGTGAGCAGTGCTGGCTGTCAAGCCCTACATCCTGAACTTTCTCACCCCAGTCTTCTCTCAGAGATTTAGCCCCTAAAAGCACTGATATAGCTGTGCACAAATAGTCAGATTCTAGATGGCGAGACATTGTTCCTCCAGCATTCAGGTGCTGTTGGTGTTTTTATCCTTTTCCTTTATAATGGCATTAGAAAAGCCCCTAGAGTAATGCTTAGAGCCTGCTCCACCTTCAGTGTTGGGTCAATGCCCCCCCTTCCAGCAGGGACTCAAAACACCACAGGCTGCTCCCCACAGCACTGTCATCAAACCTGTCCTGGCTGGTCAGGGATAATGTCTGAGATGCCAACACCCATAACCACAGCAGTACTGGGCCCTGAGTTGTTCCTCTGCCCCCATGTTGTATTTTCATCACATTTATCAAGTCATGCCATCTCTGAACAGCACATGGGTATTTTGTCAGGTTCCACATAGATAAAAAACTATCTTTTCTTTCCATCTTTTAAAGCCCGTTGCTTGTTCTTTATTCATTTCCTTTCACTGATTTAATCTGCTGCAGAAATGAGCCGTTGCATGGTGGCTCCTCTGAGCTCCTGGAGGAACCCTGCACTTGGGCACCATCCCACAGAAACCATCAGCTCCCTGTCCAGGGTGGCCACCTCCCCTGGAGATGCCTGCCCAGCACCTGCTGCCCATAGGATCTCAGCCATAGGAGGGTCTTATCCCAAAGTTTGGTTTCAGGCCCTTTCCAGAGCCTGAAGAAAGGATGAAACATCCTGAGTTTTGGATATAATTTGTGGGAGACCAGGTTTCTGATGCTGATTGGCAGGGATATATGCTATCCATCATGGATATAAGAGGCAGGGGGGAAAGGCAGACCTTAGAGGCTTAGAGCCTCCTTAATTTTAGCAAAGAGGATTGAGAGACAGCCTATATATGCTTTGCAGAGATGAATATATTCAGCACTTCTGGGATCTGCAACATTACCAAGGACAATGATTTTTGAATCAGAAGGAAAGCACATGAGAGAACAATGATGATGACCAGTTTCTGGGACAAAGGAAAGAGGTGCCCCGTCTCCCACTGTCTTCAGAGCAGCATGAGCTTCAGTGAAACAAGCTACTTGGTTTGAGTGACTGAGCTCAGTGGTCTGTGTAAATCCAGATTTAGCAATTCTGTCTGGCCATGAACACCCTATGACCCTGCTGGTTCTCACAGTTTACCAGTGGGAAAGGGCCGAATTTGGTAAACTCAGACATACATGTCACATGCTATATTTGTACAAACCAGTGCAGCTCTCTCCTTGTAGGGGAGCAGCCCTGTCCCCATGTGGCAGCAGTCACTCATCAAAGGCCATCAGCAAGTCTGCGATGGGAGGACAATCCCTGGGAGTGTGGCTGGAAGCTGTCCACAGCTGTGTGGTTGTTGTAGTAGTGGTGCTGGCACCCCAGACTGGCCTCTCCTCTCCCAAGGAAGCTCAGAGGCAGAGAGGGAGGGTTCTGTGCTCCCAGAGAGGCACTCACAAGAGATCCAGTGCTGGCAGCATCCTGGAGCACCCAGCCAGGAGCCTAACACAGGGGGCAGTGCTGTTTCTGAAGACAGTAGATAAAGAGCATTCACATGGCTGTGACCAGATCTGATGTTGCTCTGCTTCATCTCACTTTCGTATAAACGCAATTCTTAGAAAACCCAGAGAGACCTAAGCTTTACCAGCCCACTGATCTCTGAAATAACAAAAAAATCCAAATGAGGTAAAACTCTGCAAGAAATATAAACTTTGTAACTCCCTAAACCCACTTTGATTCTGGACTGTTGCTCTTGCAAGACAGAAGAGAATTTCCAGTTTTAGTTTGGAATTCAGGTTCACCCCCTGTGCAGGAATCCGAGGCACCAGCCCTCTCTCTGTTCCCTGCAGGTAATACACATGTGCAGCCAGAAATGCTGCTAACTCACCTGAGTTTCAGCACTAGTTTTTTGTGAGATTCATGGCATTAACCAGGCCTGCTCTGAAAGGATCTCGAGCGTGGAGGGTAATGCAGGAGCAGTGTGAAACCCACTGGGGAGAGTAACCAGAGCAGCGGCATTGCTATGGCGATGGAGATAAGGGGCAGCTCTCACACCACAGCTGATGAGTGACATGATTCCTAGCCCTTTCAATGCCTTGGAGTGTTTTCCTCCTTGACTCAAACTAGAAGTACCACAACTTAAAAACAATGTCCCCTTGGAGGAAAGAAAAAAGAAAAAGTGGCAATTTTCCCTTCTATTTTTAAGTCTCACTTCACCACAATAGCTCCAATATCCCACTCCTGACTCAAAGGCAGAGTCCGAGGGAGCAGGATATGCTGTAGGGTATCTCTCTTGCCACACTATTCGTGTTATTTTCAAGTTCCTCTCTCCAGGGTTGATCTTGGCAGCAGATCACAGCGCCGGCCCAGCACAATGTAAACTGGAGCCATTGTTACTCCATCTCCCGCTCCTCATCGCTGCAACAACATTTCCCCACACGCCTCCCTGCAAATTGTTGCATGTCCTGTCCTGCTTCCCACCCCCCTCCAAAATCCATTAGGCTGCTGCAGTTCAGCTATTCATCTAGCCCCTCAGAGGCACTGAAACAAAGTGGTTTCTCCTTGCTGGCTGACATAGTGCAGGGTTTTGAGAACTGGTCTCAGGGACAGCAGTGAGTGTCTGTGCTGCTGGGCTGCCCAATGTTTCACGTCTTGTGCACCAAGCAGGCAGAGAGGGTAGTAGAGAAGTGGGCAGCTGTCAAAATGGCCTTAAATAGCTTCATTTTCTTCCATCACCTGGTGAAGGCACAGTTGTGGGTCTGGTATGGGGCCAAGGAGGTGACCCCTCTGCATAGGATCAGCCTGTTGTGCTATCTGAGTGTACCAGGGTTTGGATCCATACAGCCAGGTGGCTTGGCTGATGGAGCCAGAGTTGAGGATGAGTTGTGATATCAACAGAGAGCTCAGGCCCTTAAATCTTCATCACTGGGGACTGGTAAATGGCAACTGTTGCTGGGACTTGTCCTTACAACTCTGAGGCCCTGATACACACAAATGTGATGTAAATACGTGTGTGCATCTGTGCTCACTCTGCCAGCAGCACAAAGCCAGAGGGCACTGCACACAATCAGCACGATGCTGAACCTCAGCTGACCCACGTTGCTTCACGTGGGTGTGTGATACCTGGCCCCAGCAGCTGCAGCAGAAGGAGGCTCCACCAGCAAACCCAGTCCCATCCCCACAGAACTGCTCACAGCCACACCCTGCCCTCCCTCTGCCCGGGCTGCTGGTGGACGGCACCCCAGATGGGCTGGGAGCAGCGATAAAAGTGACATCCATGGAGCTCACCGCCAACTCCAGTGAAACAGGATCAAGTCTTCAGTCACTTGGCAACCTGCTTTATCAACCTGAACTTGTATCTCTCTCTGCTGCTGTTTTTCCAAGGGCTATTCATGGTTCAAAGCTGTAGACAATGCTGTCCCTTTCTTCACTCACTGCCACCTAGTTATCTCTGGCAGAGTGTGACTCTGGAGAGAAGCAATTTGAGAGAGGAAATACATTGAAGATGGAAATAGCATGGAAGATACAACAAGGACTTGACTTTCTTGTTTCTATCTTATTCAAGATGGTGTTTCCTGACTGAATCCCTGAAGACATTCGAGTTGTTCTCGAAATTATGAAAGGAACAAAAGAAATCTTTTTAATGCACATTGCAGAGAATCCAGAATGATTCTGCTGATTTCCAAAGTGGGAAGTAGGAAATCAGGGTTGGCACTTGGCCCTTGGCTAAAGCATGAAATATAGGGCAGGCCTGGGGGCCTGTAGGAAACAAATGTGTGTCCCAATCAGATACATATATGGGAAATATTTGTTTCAGCATCCCAGCCCATAGCCCTTTGGAAAATTCATCTTGGTCTCTGCAAACATTCCATTTCATAAAAATTCAGTAGGTGGACAAAAAGTTATAGAAAGGGATAATTCTACAGATAATACCATGATGGGACAGGGTTTTGTTGAAAGAAGTGACTGATGAAACCCAAAGCCACAGATTTCAAACCCTGGGTATGCTCCTGTTCCTTGGAAAGTTGCTGGATCAGCTCATCTGCACGGTGAGGAAGTTTGTCTTCTCGTCCTGGGCTTACCCTGAGTTTCCTAACTTCACACCAGAATTTGGCTCAGGAGCTCTCACACGCTTCATTCATGTAAAGGTGCAGTAAAACAAGTGCACACACCCAATACAATTTTTATAGCAAGGGTTTTGCAATCTGGACAAAACTTTCCTTGAAAGACTAAAGTCATCCTCCCATGGGTGAATCTGATTGGATTGATTTGATATTCTGAAAAAAGGTGTACACAGACATCACTTACATGATAAGTTTGCAATGAATTAACAAAATTAATGAAGAACGAGCAGAATAAAAAAATTACAGGGAAGCTTTAAAAACAATAACCTTGAGCAAAAAAAAATAAAATAACATTTTTCCCTGCTTAGCTGACCTGCAGAACTGAAGGCTAAGAGGTCACAAACACTCCAGAGGGATGGTGCAGTGGGTCTGCTTGGAGCAGTTCCCTGAGGATGGAGGGTGCTCAGGAAAGCATCCCATGGGCAGAGCTCCTGCCCTGCCCCACCTCCTGGGACACTTGCACTGGCCAGGACACTGGGGTACAAAGTGGCACCAGGACATGAACTTATCCCCTCCATATCATTGGGCTGCATGTTGGAAAACCTCACTGAGAGTAGCTCTGAGGAGATCCAGAGCTGCCAAAATGCCCAAACTGAAACTTTCTCTCTATTTTAATCTAAACCAGCATGATTGCAAAGCTCTTTCCTGCCTGATCCCAAATGGATTTTTAGGCAGAGAAATTTATGAGAAGTAAACAGCTAGAGTTAAATAAACACTTGCAGGCCTCTGGCTATCCTGGCAGGGGACTTAAAAAAAAAAAAAAAAGAAACCTGACAGCAAATATTAGCAACAGATTTTTAACAGGTGGAGGAATTATCGTATGTATCTAGGAAAGAAAACAAAACAGGCACTCCTAAATCACCAGCGCTGATTTAAACATGAGCTTTTAAATATAGTGTGTGAGCAGCAAATGAGTTCTAATTGAGGAAAGCTTGTAAACAAACAGCAGCTTTCATCTGCAGCATCAGGCGCGATACGGGCCCTGTGCTGGGCTGGACCGTGCTGCCACAGCCCAGGCCTGGCGTGGAGATGGGAATGAGCTCTGATCTCCTACAGGAATGTCATCCTGGAGCAATGAGGAACAACAAGCCTGGACTCACACTTCTCAAGGTCTGGATGGGCAAAAGGAGCAGTGCCAGCTCAGTGCACCAGGCGCGCACCAGGATCCTGGTGCTACTCCTCGTCCAGGTGCTGCAGAGACCCAGAACAACATCTGGGAGCAGTCAGCCTGCCAGGAGGGTCACTTTTTAAAACCACCTTTGAGAGACCTCATTTGTCTTGCAATAAGAGAAGTGAGGGCCCTTTCCAGCACCTGTGTGGGCATCTGATCCGTGCCAGTCACTTATCATCTCCTGCTCTGGAGAAAAACCTGCTTCAAGGCCTGTCCAGCACCATGGAGTGTCTGAGGAGCAATCTGGGAGTTGGACAAAGGAGGGGACGTGGCTGGGAGCAAGCCTGTGAAAGACAGCTGGGGCTGTGGTCAGAAAGGAAAGGTCTGCTGCAGCAAAGCATGCACAGTTCAAGCTCAGCCTGTGATGCAAGAGTGGGGGAGATACAGCATGTCAGGAAACATCTACGCCGTGCAGATACAATCAGGCTGAAAACACACAGAGCATGCCAAGGAAGTAACCTTGAATGTCTGCTGGTGTTTTTCTCTGGAAAGCAACAACAGGATATTACAAAGGGACAGAAGCATGGACATGGTTGCCAGCTCTTACCAAGATACATAAATTACCTGCCCTGGAAATGAGCATGAAAGGGAAAAGTGTTCATGCCCAGTCCCAGACCAGGGCTCCTTAAAAGGCCAGCCCTGGCTGCACTTGTAGCAGTGCCCCACTGAGCTGTCACGGTCAGCTGGAGGCTTTGACAGCAGGGTGGTCACATTCAGCATTAGAGCTCAGCCTTTCCACTGGGTGTGCAGGGAACAGGCCTTGGAAAATGCTCCCACTGCAAGAGAGATGTCCTGCACCAGACACACTGTGTGTGTCAGGCCTCTGCTGCTGGGAAGAAGCAGCTAGCCTATATTCAGATTTTATTTCTATAGGTTTTAATCTCTCTCTGCTCTGAAAAACGATTAATCGCTCAGATGAGCTGAACCAGAAACTGGCAAATCAAAGCCACCCTTGTTTTGAAAACACTGCCCACAAACCCCAGATTAGCACCGTGCCCCACAGCAGGAGAAACACAAACCCCAGCAGAATATAGCACCCGCAGCTCCCAACCTTTAGTACCCAAATTTAGGCATGTAGATGGAGCAGCTTAACCCCGAGGGCTGCTGGGACCCATATAGACCACCAGAGTCCATGGGAGCAGCAGGTGCTTGGAAACACTGCGAATCAAAGCACTCGTTTAGGGCACTAAATATAGAGCAAAATTCAAACACCCAGGCTGGAAAATGTGGGCCATGTGCTCCCTCCACTGCCCTGTGCTGTGGGTCCCACATGCCCGAGCTGCTGCCACACGATGCCCGTAGAAGGTGCTGGGTCTCTGCTCCCACCACCACTGCCCATTAACAGCTTTTTATCCAGGGTGACACGGTGCAAAGAGGGTTCTCCTCCTCACTTTTCTAGAGGATATTGCTGCACTCGAGATAACCCCACTGGTTATCTGCACTGAAAGCGATGTCAGCAGAGTGTCAGAACGCCTCCCTGGGGACCTGCCCTGTCCGTGGGGCCTTGGGACCATGCACGAGGGCTGTCTCTGTGCCACCGTGCCAGGCTGAGGGTGGCATCTGGGCACATCCCAGTGGCCGGGGAGCTCAGGCAGCACCCTTGCACTTCCCAGTGCATGCTTCAAGAATGTCTTGAGAGAACAGAGCTCTTCGCTGTTGAATTTTTTCTCTTCTTTCTTTTTTTGGTTATCATTTAATTAAAAAAAAAAATTGAAGCAAAATAGAGGAAAGCCTGCTGATCCATACTCACCATTTGACTTGTTCAACTCCAGCAGTTTTACCTCCCATTGAGAAGCTGCTGCACTCACCATTTCCATTTTCTTTTGGGAAGTGGGGATGAGAAAATGCTGCAGCAGTTGAGCCTGCCGTGCCCTGTGGAGGGAGCAGCCCTGTCTGGGGGAGTTTTGGCCCCACAGAAGGCAGAGCAGGTCAGGGGTATCACCTCAGCCAGAAAAAGGGCAGGTTGGCACATTCCCTGCACAGGCTGACTGGGGGTTCAGCACTGAACAGTCCTTTCCCTCACCCCTTTGCACCTCCTCCTAAGTAACACATGGAGGATTTTGGAGTGGGGCCCAGTCATGCAGACATACATCAGTGAGAGGACCACCAAAGAGGGAAGCACTTAGATAAGCCACATGGCAAAAGGAGAAACAGATACAAACTGTCCCATAATTTCTATCCCATGGAGAGGTCAGGCCCTGGGTCCACAGCTAAAAAGGTACAAAACGGGAGACAACCCCCTCCTCCCCAACAGCTATCGTACACTGCTGTCAAATGATGCTACACCTTCGTGCTACTTTGAAACTGTAACTCCTAGATACACAAAACTAATTTTGAGCTGCTTTTTGCATCACTTGCAGGTATCAGGACCTAGAAAAGCCCAGAGGATTTCTTCTGCTGCTAAAACAATGAACTGTCTGAAGCAGTTGTCAGACATGGCTAAGCTTTTCATAAGAGGCAGCCCAGTGATGAGCCAGAGCTGATGCTCTCTGATAGATAATGGTGGGGAGAAGTCTCCTGGGCTGCTCTCCTCACAGCTTGAGCAGCCACATGTCTGTGCAGGGCTGGCCATAGGGCAATGGCCACCAGCCACCCACCCCTTCCTCCTTCTCCCTTCTGCCTCTCCAGCAGCAAACCACATGTGGTGGTGGTGCAGCACTAACGCGGCCCTTTCAGCCTCACCTTGAAGAGTGCAGGGCTGTGGGTTCACCACTCTGGAGACAGACTTGTGCCAGCTGTGACTTGTGGCACAGCTCTTCAGCAGCAGAGATGGAAGAAGGATGAACTGGTGCAATGTGGTACCTACATAACTCTCACCTCTAGATCTTACTGCAGCATTTCCCAAAACACAGTTTTCTTCCACACTCACTGATGCCCACATCCTTTTCAGCCTCCTCACTGCAGGAAGGCTGCAGGGCTTATTCCTGAACTGCCTGGCGTGCACAAACCCTTGTCATTGGCGTATCCACCCACTCCAACCCTGCCCCAAATAAACAGGATCACAATGCTCAGGCCCCCTGGGGACCCCTACACCCCAGTGCTGCTCCTTGCAGATTGTCACGGTAGAGTGAGCTTCTCAAGGGATCCCAGCACTCAGAACAGGGGGATTCAGACAGCTTGGCTCTAACACGAACCAGGAGCATGCAGAGCCAAGGCAGGAAACGACCACATCTTCTTTCCTGTCAGTGTTGAAGCCAACATGGGTCAAAAAGAAACCAGTGCACCACGGATGGTCAAGAAAGGATCTGAACAGAGTATAGAACAGTGCTGGCCTTTGTGGGGTGCCCACACATCAGATGCTGTTCAGTTTGGTCAACCTGACTCCAAAGGGACAGAGAATAATTTGGAAGGGCACAGAGGTCATATAGGAAAAGCAGCTGGAGACCTGGAACAGGCCTGCAAGTGGAAAGAGAAAAGACTGTGACTTTGAACTCCAAGACTTAGGGAGAAAGTGATGTCTGCACTGTAAATCCCAAATGTTGTGGAGATGGAGAGGGAGCAACTGCTCGCTGTTTTCACACCACCTTCTTGAGGAGCGGGTTCACAACAAACAGAATGAAGTGCTTTTCCACACTTAAAATGGTTATCATTTAATTCTCACTGCCACACGATGTTGTGGAGGCCTAAAGCATAAAAAGGATGATGTGATGCTAGAGAGGAGAGGTGCCTATCAAATATGACCCTAAACTGCTGACTGGAAGAGCTGGATGGGTGTGAGAAGGGCTCATGCTGCAATTTGCTGCTGCCTTGCACTTTCAATGAGCATCTTCCACCGGCCACTGCAGGACAGAGGATGCTACAGTAGATGGACCTTTGATCTGCACCAGTACAGCTGTTGGCTGAGCAACCTCCACCCACAGGTGGGGCTTCATTAGTGAAGAGGTGGGGTTATGCCCAGAGTTATGCCTGCAGGCAGATGGCCAAGCCTTCAAAGGGCCTTCTGTAGGCCGCTGCCACAGCAGTTTCCAAACCTGCTCCACAGCTCCCTGCCCAACCTCCTTTCACAGCCTATCAGCACAGCAAATCTGCCACAGGGAGAAGTCCCCTCCAACCCAAGCCTCCTTCAGATGGGTGGGAGAAAAGATAGGATAGCAGCTGAGAAAGACCCACAAGTTAACCAGTCTCTCCCTACGCAACAGGGCTGGAGGATTTGCATTTGGTTGGCTGGCTGGTTCTTTTTTTTTGCCAGGACATTTGAAAGCAACAGCCTCTCTTGGGAACCCAAAGCTCAGAAAACATCATGCCTCCCTAATCATGGTCTTGCATCCTTAAAGAAAGTCACATTTACACCTGCAAAGTGATCCTTCTGCCTCATCCACCACTGGAAACCAAGAAATCTTAGTTTGACTTCAGCAAAGCATATTCATTCCTTGTACCTCAGTGGTTATAAAGAGTTAAATAGATGGAGTACATTAATATGAGTAAAAACATGACATCTCCTCAATATTGCATAAGTTTTCCATGTTTTTTTCCCCATCTAGAAAAAAACTGAATCAGCTTTGTTACCGGGGAAAAAAATAAATAGAGCTTTTTTTCTGAGCTTCTAAAGAGTGGCTCATTGGTCCCTCAAGGTAGTTGATTTATGTACTCCTTTCATAAAAATAGTGCAAAGTATCCTTTGAGAAGGATTTCTACAACATCATGCTGATTGTCTGCAGAAACCCCAGATTACTGACTTTGAAGCAGGACAGGTGGGTTTCTGTTCAGCTCATTTGTAATGTACACTGCCCTGTACATTGTCTGTTTCTTCTTGCTCTAGAAATAGTAAATGCAGTATTAAAAGGAGATTCACTGTCCAGATTTCCTAGATGGATGCAATCTAGCTTTTCCAAGGGAAAAGGTGACCCAATGAACCATGAAACTTAATGATTCTCATAAAAAAACCAAAACTCCCAACTTAGGAATATTACCCATGATGTTCATTTGTAAACCTTTGATTGCAAGCACATGTTTACAATCAAGTGGTTGAAGAAGAGATATTTTTGCATTTAAGTCCCTGTCACACTGAAAAAATATACAGAGCATAATATATACAGAGCAAAAGCAAAAAGTTCCACATATTCATACAGAAACAAGGATGGACTTGGGAAGGATTTAGTCATCTCCCATTCTCAAGGGCACCTTTTGTTCCTTTACTGTTTTATAAGCACATTCATTATCTCACCACCTGTGATGAAATAAGAACACAGGGCTAGTCAGGGACTGCTTTGCAGCACTGAACAGAGCAAGTCAGAGTCACATAACTTTTTTGCAGCAAGAGCAATATTCTAAGCTTGATAGAAGCACCAGCTTTAGTGCTGATAATGGAGGAAGAGCAAAGACAAGCTCTACCTCCCTCATCCACAAGAAACCTCCTAAAGGTCACTACTAGACTGCCTAAGGATTGCCAACTGCCCAGGACAGCTCACAAGCTCCTTGAACTGTTCTTCAGGCTCATCCTTTCTCCAGCGCATCCAAAGCACCAGGACGGCCCACCAGCACTCAGTAACAATGAGGGAGCTCAATTCAGTCACACATATCTCTAACACAAATTCCTCTGCAAATTTATTACACGCTAACCCCCTTTTGTCCAAGTTTCCTCACATCTGGAACTTCAACTGATGTGCTCTGCAGCTTTCAAGGCAGTGACTGAAATGCCTTTCAACCCTTAGCTTGTTCTTGAAAAGGTATGGGCAGAGTGAGTTATTTTCCTGAATACATTAACTTGCCATCCAAGCACAGTCTGATTTGAAGAGGAATAATTATGTGGCCTGCTGGAGAACAAACCAGACAACAGCAAATGGCCAAAAAAAAAATTGAGCTCAGCAGGTGTTTCAGGTTAACATCAGGTCTTGGAAAGAGCATCAGGGAAGAAAAATTAACCCAGAACTACTCATCACTTAGAAAAATCACAGGAGTCCATTTATTAGTTTGCCTCATTATGTAGTTCTCGTAACAGAGAGGATTCTGGCAGCACCATAATGCTTAGCACATGTGCATCAGCAAGAAGTTGAGATGCAAGAGTTCAACATCTCCTGTAAAAATAAATCAAGAGGAAACAAAACTACTGAATAAAGTGAGATGAGGCATGTGGAGACACAAGCAGTTTAAGAGCAGCATAGAATAAGGTCTGCATGAAATCAATCAAGGTTAATTTGTGCAAGTCAGAAAGTTTACTCTTTGTTTATCCTCCTAAACTTATTAATCTTGTTTCACGTATCTCAGTGCACATAACTCACTCATCACATGGAGGCATCAAATAATTCTTGGTTTTGGCAGAGAAAGAGCACTACAAAATTGAACATTTGCCTGTGGTGGCTTTGTGAATGCACAGGGTAACAACTCCTGTTGTAGGATCAGTACCTTTGTTTAGAACAGTGGGTCATGACCACGGGTGTGCTGCCTTTACTTTACATGCTACTTCAGTCCTGGGAAGAAGCATAATTAGCACCTTTGGGAGCAGTGAGCCAGCTCATGACTACATGACACAACAGCAGTGACCTTATTCCAAACACATATAAACCTATTATTTCTCCTTTTGAGAAAGATAACAGAATTAGATTTTAAGGACTGACAGCTGAGAGTTGTTTCTGTCACGATGAATACAAGCAAATACTCCAAGAAAAAGCAATAAAAAGTAGCTGTATGATGACCAGAATAAAACCTCTGCTAGAATCTAGAATTCTGCCTCAGATGCTGATAGCTACTAGGAAAATTCAACTTTTATACTCCATATTATCTTACAGGAATTTATCTTTTACTACCTAAAATATCACATACAAAGGAACTGTTGCATAAACAGGAACAGACCTCAATTGAGATTGGAGCGTGGCATGTAAAAGCTCTGAACGGCTGCAGAGTAGAGAAAGGTACTACTTCAAAATCCAACTCAACTGGGAAAGGACACCTCCTCAGGCCCCAACACGCTCAGCCAGCCCTCTCCTCACCCCAGGAAGCCAAACTCTGCTCAGACAAGGCTTCACTGAGCAGCCAGGAGGAGAACCACTGCAAAACAGGGACATGGAGCACACAGAACATGCAGAGTTGGATGGGACCCGCAGGGATCCTCCAGTCCAACTGCTGGCAGCTAAAACAGCCCCAGTGCTTTGGGGAGCTGGAGGTGTCTCTAAGGCACACGAGGACAGCACCTCCTCTGCAGGCTGTCCCCACATGGGTGCAGGACAAGGCTGCCAGGCTGGCTCAGGAAGGGTCGGTGCTCGGTACTGCATGCTTGGGAAGCACCAGGAATTAAACCTGGACTTTCACTCCTCCTCTGTTCAGCCTAGTCACATCCCAGCTCCAAGCGCTTCGAAAGCAAACAATAACCTGAAGTATCTTACACACAATGAGGGAATCATTTTATTAGATTATGGAAGACAGCAGCATTACAGTACAAAAAGTTACAAGAGTAGCAGAAAAAAAGTGTTTTTGGTTTAAATACTCAGGATTATACTGGGGAACATGAGAAGGATAGTACCCTTTTCTAAACTAACTCCTAACCAGGTTATCAAAATAAGTTTTGAATATTTAGCACAAGTAAAAAAGTTACAAGAAACATCATTATAAAATGCTTTAATAAATAGTTTCTTTTCTGAAAGGTTTTTTTTTAAGAACATGTCAAAAAAATGTACTAAAACAGATGATCCTGCAAAGCAAATCCTGCATTCCTGTATAAAATAACTGGTTTCAAAACATTCATGTTTACATTGTTCGTGGGCCAGAGTTTACACTCTCAGACATCCGTTCCTCTCAGTGGTAGGGTAACTAGGTGTATGTAGTGTTATGCTTCTTCAGTAATTAAAATAAACTTATAGTCTGCCCAGTTAACAGTAATAATAAAAGCCTTAAAAAAAAAAAAAAGCATAAAGCCTTCCATAACATTTAACCATTTCTACTGAGGTACTTCCATCCTCTGAGCTTGCCAGCCTTTTTCCTTTAGAGCGAAAGATGAATAAAGCACAACAGAAACAAGACTGAGGAAAATATTGTTCCCTTCATTAGGCCTGTATTTAAACGCAAAAAAAAGTAATACCACATGTAATTAACATATTCACAAAAGAAAAAACAATGCCTCTATGTTGGTACTGTACAGTAGATGCACCCGTTAGTGTTCTTGAGATGGGCTGAACATGGGGATAAACAAACATTTCTGGATCTATTTACACATAAGTGGTTATGTTCCTATGGAAATACAAATGACCAACAGATTCCTAACATTGATTGTATTAACATCATTTTCTAATCTGGACATAATACCAAAAAAAGTCTTATAAACTGCCATAGAACCTCCTTTTCTGCAACATAAATTAAAAGGAATGACATGTAAAAAAAAAAAGACCAAAATATTTAACTTATTAAATCAAATATACAGAGTGATTCATTTAATATGTACATATTTACAAAAAAGCACTTTCACTATTAGAAAATAAACTGTGTCAGTTGGGGAACCTAGAGTTCTCACAATTTTACTATATTGATATGGCAGTCTTTGACAGTTGCTATAGAAAAAGTTTAATCTCAAGGCACTTGTCACATGCTTCAATACTGCAATTCTAAAGTAATTCAACAGAAATAAAAAGGCCACTTTTAAACCACAGTTGAAAGATCTCTATAATTTTTTTGTTCCTATTACAAAGTGTGTAAGGCAAATTTGGAAAAAATCTTACAGAAGCTACTAACGTAACAAGTGCAGTGAGCTGCCATTAATAGAGATTCAAAGTCAAGAAAGCAGTTTAAAGTTCACACAATTTCCTCAACCAGGAGGTTTTAAAGCCACCATTAAATTAGAGCAAGTAATAAAAAGAAATACATTCTGTAAACAGTGTACAGTCTTTTGTAATAAACTTTACACATATTGAAAATACAACCTCTCCTCTGCCACACAGCGAGTGTATTATAAGTAAACTTTACAAAAATAGCAACTATCAAAGATTACTCATTTTTTTTTCATCTGACAGTCATTGAATAATTTATACAAGGCTAAAGAAACAAAATAAATTTTATTTATTATTTTTATTTATTTTTTTACGCAAAATAAAGAAACTATGAACATTTGACTCCAGATATTTTTAGTCCTTGATGCAAAGTGGAGATGTCAATTTGTCCCCTCCCCAGCAATTGCAGGCGCAGTCTGCCTACATCCCAAATACAGGTTAGTCTCTACTGCCTTCAAAGTTTGATGCATTCACATTT
The DNA here is from genome assembly GCA_013397155.1 of Irena cyanogastra. NCBI lineage: Eukaryota > Metazoa > Chordata > Aves > Passeriformes > Irenidae > Irena > Irena cyanogastra. The sequence goes on along the minus strand of VWZV01009093.1, from coordinate 239,660 downwards.
TTTACAGATCTGTTGTCCATTTTGCCTATTTGATGGGATTTCTTTACTGGACTGCTCTCTGATGTGTCAGACACCTTTGTCGGCAAAGGCTTTGCGAGTTTGTGAGAGAGGAATTTGTCCATTTCCTCATCTCTTTCCTCTTCTTCATCCTCCTCTTCCTCATACTCTACGTACTCCTCTACTGCATCACAAGTTCTCTTTTGAGGAGATATGAAGTTTTTGCATTCATAACGAATGTCTTTGTTACTGTAAGATCTGTCTATAGGATTCCTTATGGGATTTAAAGGTGCCCACTGGTTGTTGGCACCCTCTTCTCTGGGAGGACGGCTTCTCTCTCTCTCTTTTCTTCTCTTCCGAGTCCACCACACGCAGATGATTATACAAGTCAGCCACACAATGCTAAATACCGCACAAAGAATTGGAACCAAATAATCTAGAGGGCAAATGGAAAGAAATAAAGTCTTGTGTTAACAGAACAAGATACATAGCACTGGACATTTGCAAGAGAAGGATCCATACTTGACTACAGGTGATCCCCTGAAGCATTTTTAGGAGAAAGGAATTAAGATGTCTTTACAGCACAATAACAACTGCCTGAATGCACCAGGTCCATCTGAAAGTGCTCTGCACTATAGTTTCACATGATCAGTAATGAGGGAGGAAAGCTCCATTTGAGCTCTTTTGTCCCCTCCAACAGACAAACTGGTTTTGTTAAGTAGCATCTTTCTCTATCATCTACACAAAGTTGGCTGAGAAAACCTGAGTAATCCTGCTAGGATAAGGTTTTTCTCCTAAGAAAATTTCTGCAGGAAGCAGACAATGGAGTACTGTGCCCCTAAGTTGCTCTAGAAGTACTGGCACTTGCACCACAAATATGTCCTGCATTTATCATCAGAAAGAACAGTCCTTTACCATCAGTGTCTACAGACATTTATGTATCAATGACCTCCAAAAATACTCAGTTTAGGGCTGCGTAACCAAATTAGTCATGCGTTCTTCATCAAGTTCCTGTTCTACTTCAGGATGAAATACCAGAATATTGGCCCTGGAGAGAAGGGTCTTCACTGCTCAATGAACAAACAGAAGTTGTCAAGGCAATTGCTTTCCTCCACTCTCCCAATTCAAACCTCACAATAGTGCTCTCCCAGCCACACACACAGATTATTTCTCTAGGAAAATATTTCTGAAAATTTTATGTATATTTGGATTTCTTCTGCCCCCCTTCCTCAAGAGCTATACAGCTGTGGGAGAATAACAGCTCTTTTCTGTTCATAATAAGCAAAAACTCACACATGGTAAGGGGCAATAGATAAGGCGCTTAGTTTTTATAGAGAGCAACGACATTGTTCAACAGCTCTGCAGAAAAATGCTTTCAACCCACCACCCTAATGCCTGATCCAAACATAAATTCCCCCAGCAGTTTTACAACATCTGCTTACAGAATAACCTGGAAATGACTATACAAAAACAACTGATGTTTCAACACCACAGTCCTTCACTCCAATGTTTAAGTGCCTCCTGAGCACATTCTTACGTGGAATGTGACACACTCTTAAACATTTCCTTTTGGTAAAGGAAGGTGAGTAAACTGCCAACATGGTTGGCCTCAAGGGATCTCAAAACTGTTTTTTTACAGTTATGGGAAGGATTGCACTCACATTAGTAACTGCTATTCTCTCCTGATTTTTCATAAGCAACCTAACAGTAAATCATGAATGGGAGAAATACTTCAAAGAAAAAGGAGCCCTTTATAACAGCTTCTTCAAGATTAGAATACAAAGCTTGCATTCTCACTGCTATCACATCTATTATTTCATCATATGACCATGGATCCAAGTTCACTCAGTAACAGGTTCTTCATGCAGAATTTTTGGCATACAGATTCCAAATTCAAACTACTTTTTCCTAAAGCTAGAGGAAGTCAATGAAGCATCTAAATGATCACCGCCACCTAGACACTTGAGCATCCCACAGAAATGAGACTCTCAACACATAGGGCTTTCCATGATATTTTCTGATGAGTTTTCACCCACCTCAACCAATTAAGGGGCAGCAATAAAACAAATAAAATCCAAGAACAGATTACAGTTTGTTTCATAACTCCACTTAAAGAACTAAGGGCCAGTGGTCAATACTGACCACCCATATTAAAATGAGGAGTCTGGAAACCATTTTGCAAGAGAACCTAAATTAATCAACTATTTTTGGGAGAATCTTTAAATCTTATTGAGATCTTATTAATCTGCAGCCCTTTAGCCCTAGAATTTAATATGCAATCAGAAAAGCCAGGGGACTGAGGCATGCCAAAATCCCAGCTTGACTCCTTATCTTCTACACAACTGCTGTTTAAGGCAAGCACACTCCTTCAGGAAAGCTGAGGAAACAGTGCATTTGCCAAGACTCTAACAGATGAAAGGCATTTCCTAGAAGGAAAATGCAAGGGAAGTGGAACCAGGCAATCTCCTAATTGTTTAGACTATGGACGGAAGATCTTCCAGAAGATTATTTTGGGGAGGTCTAGGAAAAATTTGGGAGAGCCTCCTACCATTGTACGATTTTCACTCTGGGGCTTAGTTGAACTTGAGCCTACTAGCGGTCTTCCACAAGCCCGTCTCCTGCCTCCCCCAGGCAGGAGCACAGGCATGCAAAACCTCCAATCCCTTAGTTTGGCACAGCTGTTAGAGAGCCAGCACTCAGAGATAAAGGCCTCCAATCACACCATATCCTCTTAAATAGGAACAAATGCTACATTTTAAGCCAGCTGTGCACTAGTGAGAAACACATGTTGAAAAAGAGAGTGAAGTTTTACATCATGGCCAAGTATTGGAAGAAACTAGACATCTTTAGCCCTTGTTAAGGTAAATAAATAGCACATGAGCACTTCAGAAGAGATTGGTATCACACCACACCTTCCCTCTCCCCATATTTTCATTTCCTCACCGCCTCAGTGCAGCAGCATCGAGGGCTGAGGCTGGTTTAAGGTTAATGTAGGAGAATTGGACAGGATTGGAACTGCACACAACAACTCCTGATCCTATGAAAGGTGTGCTTGGGCTGGAGAGCTGGGCTGGAAGCCAGAGCCAAAACCATGGCAAGTGTAATTGGGCATATCACGTTAGGGATGAGATTAAGTTTAAACTAGCACATAAGCACAGAATCTTGATCTCAAAGCTGCTTTCTCTTCAGTTAGTAACAGCAACTGAAGACACAACCTGGTGGATAATTTTCTCCAGTGTGTAAAGAAAGATAAGAAAAGTCTGATAGCAGGGGAACAAAAAACACACCACAGAGAAGGTATGCACTGGAACCTTACCTGATGATGAATTCCCAACAACGATGGTCTCAACTTTGACTTCAGTTACTGCCAGCATAACTGTGCTGTTCTGTCTCTTGGTGATGGCATTGACTATTGTATTAGCAGCATTCTGAATGAGGCTGTTATCTTGTTCATCTCGGTGTGGGACAAAGGACTAAAGGGAGTGAAAGGGGAAAGGGGAGTGAAGGGGGAAAGCAAGAAGTTATTGCAGCCACCTAACCATGGAAAAGTACTCTTTAAATCCAGCAACATCTTAATTGAGTTCACTCAGTTGAATTTGCCTGACAGTAACTACAAACAGTACTCTAAAAGCTTACCACAGCAACAGCATGGCTGGCTCTACCCAAACTGCAGATGCAGTGTCAGACTTGGTGGGCAGCACACCTACTTGTTAATTTAACATACCACAAAGGATAGGCAGTGACTTCCATGTTACTTAAACTGCTGAGCTGAACTTACTCATAGTTTGGAGCAGTTCAAGACATGTGGATTATCTAGATAGAAGCTTGGACTAATAACAGTCTGCTCTATTTATACCAGACACTTTGCTCCCTGCGTCGTGGCTCAGCATGCTCTTTACAATACTAGCAGAGCAGACAATCCAGCTTCTGCCTGGATAAACTGAAGATTAATTCTTTCTTGAAAACTAAGCTATGCACAGGCATAGAGTGATTGAGCTGTAAATGCATCTAAAATAAGTCTTTAGTTCATTAGGCCAGGAGTTACTTTCATCTACTTGACTTGCACCTTCTTCCACTTTTCACTCAGTACCTTCTGTTTAAAGAACATCCCTGAAACAGCCATACAATAAATGCACAGCAGAAACCTCTTTACAAGAGCAACCCAACCACCTGTAACCATACCTCCTTACTGAGAAGGTCAAGAGCCCAAGATTTCTGACAGAACAAGTAGGCACCTGTTCTCTAATTTGGGCTGAACTAGTGTTTAGAGTAATTTATCATGAGCTTGTAGTAGCCATCTGTCATTAACAAAACCTGCAGCTTCAGCTCTCTGGCAGTGTAGGAAATTGTGAGATCACAAAATTGCTTTGCAGACAAGACTAAGCCACAGATTGCTCCACCTGCATTCAAGTGAAACAAGCTAGAACAACTTCTTCCCCAGCAAAAACTAAGAAGAAAACATATTTGTATATATATACACACACATCTCATACTTACAATAGCAACTTCCACTGCACTCTCTGTGGAGTAAGACGGATCACACAATATTATCAGAGTTCTGTCCCTCGAAACAGTCCTAGTAGCTGGTAAATACCGGATCTCAGAACAGATATTTTCTGTTGTAGTGCCCTGTTAGAAGCAAGGGAGATTGTATCATTTTAGTTCAAGTAAAAAATAGCATGTAAAAATAAAGATCTTCAGAGTTCTTGCAGTTGCTAAGAACTGATGAAGGCAGCAAAGAGGGGAGCAAGAAAGGGCAGAAAAGTGAAGAACAGGGTTTTGGAATGAAGGGTAAAAAACTGAGCTTGCATGATTATGTTAGTACAATCTGAGCCCATCTTGAAAGGTAAATAGTTCTTCAAGACTCGAGAAGATAAAATATTCAGTACAAACCCAAATTTTTCCTCACTCTATAGACAAAGCACAATCAAAAGCAACAGGAGTCTAGTAATAAAATTTCCAAGCTTATAATAGCAACGAGTCATACTAGAAACCTTAATCTTGCATGCTGTGACATAGAATAGATCCCTACATATATTGCCACACTTCATTAAGAATTCCATTCTCACCTGGGGGACTTTGTCTCCATTAAAAATTAAAGTAATTCTTGCACAGTCATTGTCCAAGTACCCAGAATTAGGCAGACACTTGATATTGATAGGCAGAGGTTCAGAGGCACTGCATTCTCCCCAGTCTGTGCACGGTGGCTGAAAGCATTTCATATACTTCTCCTGGCATTCTTGACCCATGGGACACTGGTTATTGGAATTATCCCAGTATTTGTGTAGCAGACAAGGCTTTTTTCCACACCACACCTAGAAATTAAAAAGAACGAAGCACTGTTACAGGTAGATGCTCTCACGCATCAAATCCAAATAAGCAATTCACACAGAAAAATACCTGTCTTTTGATACTGCTATAGCCCTATTATCAGATGGATCTGCTCTTCCAAAAAATGAAGACATTTAGTACAGACACAAGAGTAAAAATCAGTGTAAAGATAATCTGAGAAACTACTGACTGGGCATATCTCCTTAGAAGTTTATGGATTTGTCCCACTTTACTGAGTCACACAGAAATTTAAGTGCTTATTTTAATCTAGTCCTCTAGGCTTCTACAATATAGAAAGAGCAATACTGCCACAAAGAATGATTTCTTCAATATTCATAACTGAGACCCCTGCCAGAGAATGCTGAATATGTTAAGAGCTGATGCACGTTGGTGATAAGCACAACCACTCCAACCATGCTCCCAAAAGGTAACAGTTTGCTGGTACCCACAAATTACAGGGGTGCAGCAAATTTCCAAACACAGCCTCATTCCAGGAACTAGACTTGGATGATCCTTGTGGATCCCTTCCAACCCAAGGTATTCTACAATTCCATGTAGCCTTTAAGATCCTACATAGTATTGTACAGCTATTAGGAACTTAGGGATTTCTTAAAGCACAATTGTCAGCAAGAAAGTGCAAGAAACCTAATACCACACATGGATTAGTTGAATTTAAGGCACATGTTCAATCTGCATTTAGGTCTGTCTTTCCCTCAGTCACAAAACCACCAAGACCTAGTCTACAATAAATATACAAAGGTTGAAAGCTGTCAATTCATAAAGCTACTGAAGAACAATACAAAAAGGCAGCCAATACCCAGTGAAAAGCTTCTTCCTACATGTCCTTCCACCTTGGAACTCACATTTCACAAAATTAGGAGTTCTAAAACTGTGTTTGCAAAGCTTCAGCAGCGTGATTTATTTATCCTTTCTTCCAGCTCACATTTTATTTTCTGCAAGAAGTGGTGTAGAGAGCCTGTTCTAGCAGGTAGACAGCAGGACAGTAACTTATGATACTAAAGACAATTCATAACTACTTTTACAGGAAGCCACTTTTTTTTAAAAAAAAAAAAGAAAATTTAGAGGAGACAAAGACTAACTGGTACATGAAGAACAATGAGTTTGTTTCAGCCACAGGAATTTAAGAAAATAGGCCAAAATGCCTACCTTGGTGCAGTCAATACGTCCATCCAAACAGTGGCAGCTGTTGCACTCCTGTTCCCACCGGCTGCCATGGGGAAAGGTCATTCCTTTAAGCCAGCAAGGCTTTCCAATCCCAATCACTAAAGGAAAAAAAAAAACAACACATTCAGACACTTTGCCTCTTCATGTTATATAATAAATACTATACAAATTTAAATTAAAAATATTAGCTACTGTTTCTTACATATTGGACTACTGTATATAAACTTTACACTGGCTACACTGTGCCCTATTTTGTGTTTTGGGTAAAGGTTGATAGCAGATACAAGAATACCTTCTTGGCATCTAGGACCAATTCTTCCAGGGGGACAAGTGCATCGGTATCCATTTATTTCATCTATGCAGGTGGCACCATACCCACAAGGAGAAGACTGGCATTCATCAATATCTGGAGAGAAAACAGGTAAAACTCAGTGACAAGGACACAGGACATTGTCATTAATAATTTACTGAGGTGTAATCTAACATACCTCTTTTCTTTAAAAGCAAAGGACAGTGTGGTTACAGAATTAATCTTGTAATTAAACAGTTCTGCCATTTCAGCAATAACCTGTAACAGATTTCTTGTAATTGCACCCTAATTGAAGTTCTGGTAATCAAAACAGCAGTCATATGCTGACTCATCTCACAGAGCAGAGGTGTTGGACAGCTGAAGGTGTTAATGCCTTGTCCACATTCAGCTACAGAACAAGTCCCACATCCTGTTCTGTCACTAAACTCAGACATTTAGGCTTCATACAAAAGCATATGTTTTCATGAAGTTATAAAAGTGCAATAGCTGAACAATGATCTTGCTCAACAATGCTCAAAGAAGTGACTTGCTGCAATACAAGTGACCAAAAGACAGAACAGTAACAGTTTAGTTTGTAACACACATTTGAGGAACATTAATAACCTTGAAATAGTGAGTAGATTAATTTAATACATAGACACTTAGCATAAAATCCTCTTTAAAAAAAAACCTTCAAAGATTCAGAGGCTTAGCCACAGAAACCAATGGAAAATGGGAGGGAAGCATGGCCCATTCAGATGGACAGCAATGTGTAGTTTGTTATCCTGGGGAAGTGACCAATAATGATTAATGCAACAGAAACCAGCTTATCAAGTTGTGAGCCACAGGCACCAACTGCTTCATTTTCAACCAGAAACCTCTCTCTTGCAAAGTATCTTTTGAAAGGTTTTCTTCCATTGAGTATGAATGCCCTTTCCAACCCCAGAGAAAACTGTTTAAACAGCAGTTCTTGTCTGATACACATTGTCAGCTCATTTTAAAGTACAGAACTTTGAAAGCGAACATGATAAATGGCAGTAGTGAGACTGTCACACTTGCACGCAATGCAAAAAATCCAGTGGATATGGAAGGGCTTTTGGTTCTATTTTAGCTTCTTTCAAAAGTGCACTAAGATGTAAACTTCAACAGGGTTTAACTACTCTTTTCTCCTGTCTTCGCTCTATATAGCTTTAAGATTCTCCAGCCTCTGTATGCTGAAAAAGGTGATTTAATTCTGTTTCTGTATCAGTCATAAAAGGCATTTTTTTCAGAGCTACTCCTTCTATCTATACCAGTCTAAACAAGTAAAAAAATGTCTGCAGCTCCATTACAAATGCACAGTATTTGTATTTGTGACATCCTAGCCTTAAGAGGAAGAGGAGCAGGCAAGGAGAATTCAATATCCCTTTCTGGGTATCTGGATCTAGACATACAATCTGCCATGCCTGGTTCTGTATTGAGACACCACTAAGCTGATGCTTCCACACGTGCTGCAGCTGCCCTCCAATTAGAAGTGCTGGCTTGTTTTCTCAATGCCAGAATGAGGATGAAGTCTCAACTTGAAAGCACATCACTATACCAATGGAGTGGAAGGACCAAGCCCAGAAGCCTTGAGGCTACAGAAGATTCAAAGTCTGATCTTCCAAAGCAGAAACTAAAAATAAAGTACATATCCATTCAAGTCAAAATGGTAAAATTCCTTTCAAAAGACAAAACCAAAAATATCCAAAAACCAACCAAAGAACAACCCCCCCCCCCCAGCTTGTTCCACAACACTTCAACACACTTTTAGCATCTGTTTTTCTCCTCCTTTTTGGCCTCTATCCTTCAGAATAATTGCAGTGTAACAGGTTTGTTTTCTAGCTTTGAAAGACCTTTATCATACTTCTGTTATTCACGTGCCAGTACTACACTCAATCTTTTTGTTTACATTTGGAATGTCTCAGTGCATTTTGGTTTCTTACGTTAAGTGGAACAGATTCAGATGTATGTCATCTTTACCAACAAGATGTTTATCAACAGAGAAATATTTAAAATTTAAGCTTCTATGAAGCCAGCACTCCAAAAACATCAGAATTATCCAAGAAAATCCAGCAATCAAGTCTTTAAGCATGATTTAAGCCAACTTATTTCAGTGCCATTTAACGAAATGAGTAACAGACCATAACCTGCTATTATTTACAAGGTATCAGTACCTGGCAAACAGGTGGCTTCTGCCTCATTATTTGTAATTCAACTGAGCTAATGTAAAAAGGGTCACCAGGTGTTTTTTCCAGTTTGTGCAGAGTGGTAGAACCATCCAGGTCTTTACCCATGCAGGTACTTACTGATTCTGCAGTCAGGACCAGCAAAGCCAGGGGCGCATTCACATCGGAACCAGTTCACTCCATCAACGCAGATCCCTCCGTTGTAACTGGGAATAACAAACCGTGGTTAACAAGCCATCTACATGGTTTCACTGGTCAATTAAAGCTTAGTTAATTAAAGCTTCTGCTGCTCTTTAGGGGGACAATTTATTTCTATCAAGAGCAAAAGCATAATGCTAGATAAACAGTATTGCTTAGCAAGTCAGCAGTTAAACAGCAACATCCTACAGATGCATGAGGAAGCACATCCACAGAACTCAAGGAGGTGCAACAGCACTTTCAAGTGAATACAAAGAAAACCCAAGGTTTTCCAAACTTGGTTGTTTTTCTTAATACATGAAGCACAGATGATGGCATCAGAGTGGGCAACTGGGAAAGATAAGGTAGATTGTTTCATACACATAAATTTTTTTTTCCCTCTTCAACCATAAATATCAGCCTCTGTATTTAAAATATTCCCATTTTATCTCCCAAAAATTCAGTTTTGTTTTTAAACGTTTATACATACCAATTAGTCCAAAAAGACATTTTTATATTATTTAAAATTATTTACTGTAAACTAACAGGCTTTGATTTCTCATTTTTTACTCTATCCAAATACAAATGCTTCAAATGTTATCATATGTGATTCACTTTACATCATTGTAATTTGCTGGTCAGTTCCACCATGGAGACTACACTAAAATACTTTTATTTGTTCATACATTAATCAACTCAAGATTGTTTTGTGGTCTTTGGTGCTGTCAGGGAATATCAAGGAATATGGCACAGCAAAAAAAAGGTCATAAGACATTTTACAGAGGCTGGCTTCAATTATTTTAGAGTAAAATCAGTTCCAATCTGTAATGTAAATCCATATTACTGTGCTCACTTTTATTTTCACAATAGGTACAGGACTGGAGTTTGTGTACTTACCATGGATGAGGGTTGCAGTCATTGGTATCTAGAAAAAAAATATTGGCTAGTGTAAATAGTGGCACAATTCATTTTCTAAATTATAACACTATAGTTCAGAAGTTACTATATTCAATAAGTAAAGAGAAATATAGAGAACTGAACGTATTCTTCCACACTTGCAAGAAAAGTTCAACTATCATATATATCAACACTTGGCAGAGTAAAAACAGAACTCAAATTTAGTTTCCCTCCCACTCACAGTGTTACACCTTGGGGGAAAAAAATAAAAATCAAAGTTGCAGGCTTCACCTAACCAATTCATTGTCTTGGTATGTCAAAGTAGTTAACTGCTGTCCTCAGAGAAAATGGCTCATACACTACTGCCTGCCTTTCCAGATACTCTTCATTAAATCTTCAATTAAAATTATTATTTCTGTGAGTATTTTTTCCTGCTCTGCACACGTTTCCAAAAGTTATATTTTTATAGAAGGCTGAGAGCCTTATTTTGGCAGAGACTGGAGGCAAAAAGCAGCACGACAAACTCTTCATTCATTACTCGAGCATCGTCTTCCTTACCTACCTCCCACTCTGAATGATTCAGATATTTTGGCACATGAACCCCATAAACTTGCTTGGTTTCAGTTCACAGCTCTCTGCCAGACACTCCCAATATCCCAGGGGGATGCAGGGGAAGAAAGGAGAAGAGCCTTACTCTGTGTGCATGTTCGTCCTTCCCACCCTTCTTTGCAGATGCACGAGAAGGAATCGCCACTGCCAACACACGTTCCACCATTCATGCAAGGGTTTAGAATACAGCTGCTGTTTTTAGCTTTGGAAACAGAAAAAGAGTCTATTAGCCCAGAAAACAGAGCACCTATCATCTGGATATGTCAGTATCACAATCCTAAACAGCATTTAAGCCAACAGTTAAAAACTTACAAAAAGGTAAAAAAAAATTCCAGAAATACTAAGTCACATGACAGTCTTTCAGCCACCTTCACCATTGTCCCAATTCAATTGTTTAACCCAACCATGAAATTTTATTAAAAAAGAATTACTTCCTTTCTGTCCCATTTGTGTAAGTATTCTTCAAGTACTGCTAAATTATTACTTTGGCAGTGAGTTACCCAGGCCGTGGGGCATTCTTTGCAATAAAATACTAGTAATTAGAACTCAGGTTTTGATTAAAAGCTGCAAGTGCATCTAAAAAGTAGAAAAACTGTACTAAACTATCTTCATTCAATTTCCTGATCATAATGGAAGTTTCATTTACAGAAAGATGCACCACAGATACTACTACTACTACCACTCAAGTCTCCAAAGGAGGAAAAAAAAAAAATCAAGTAGTTCCCTACAGCAGGCATTAACTCTGCAAATCCCCCAGGAAGAACCACTTAATTTCATTTTTCCTGGGTATGCCTGCTTATACACTTCATGACCACAAACCTTTTGAACTCTGCAAGCCAAGCAGTTCCCAGGAAAACTTTTACACAGGGCCTCTAAAGACCAGTAGAAAAGTCAAGACACAAGTCCAACTTTTCTAAAACTGCTTAGGAGAGACACTATGGAAAAGACCATATGGGAAGCCAGAGGAGAACAGCTTCCTAGAAATCAGTATCATGTCAGGTGAGTGGAACAAATTACTTAAATTTCAGTCACCACCCAACTGGAACAGCTTTGAACTGGCCAGCCAGAACAGTGTGTCTGTTTACTAAACAGTTGATAATTTTAACACTTCTTTGCTTCTTCTGGCTTCAACTGTAGACAATTTGAAAAGCTTACCAGTGTTGCAAGTGCTTCCTATCCACTCTGGAGGACATGAGCAGCGGAATGTGTCTCCATCATCATAGCATGTCCCACCATTACTGCAGGTGTTTGCATCACACTGGTATTCACCTACACACCACAACAAAGCAGTATTAATTTCCATTGGTCTTGCTGAATGTTAGAAACAGGTACTTTTTAACCACAAAATTAAAGAGACTTCGTATTTAAGTGCACCAGTATCAGAAACACATTGTTCTGCTTGCTGCGTTACAATAAACACCCAAAGAATGGAATCTAAGGACATCTCTCACAAAACTGTTTCACTACACGAAGAAATACATTTTTTAAACGTTCCATTTTGTGACTGGGAAACTGGAAGGGGTAATGAAAGTGCACCTATTTTTTCACTGCGATTGTTTTATTTTAAATTTCAGGAACTCCAGTCCCACGAGAAGAAAATAAATCTTTGGGTAATCTGAAGATCAAAGCAAGGAACACTTACGTGAGTGACAAGTTTTGCCTTTCCAGTCATTCTTACACTCACAATAGAAGTCATTTACCAAATCAATGCATCGGCCACCGTTGTGACATGGGTTAGGAGAACAGTCATTGAAATCTAAAAAAAACCAAGTTATTCAAATTAGATGATCTAGCCAGCCAAGGCCATGAGAAAACAGAAAAAAAATCTCATTATAAAGAAAATAAATTTTGTACTACCTAGGAAGACAGCAATCCTAATTATTATGAGGTTACCTTTATATAAGGAAAATACTGATTTAATAATTTAGAACAACACAAATTATGACTTTCTGACAGCTTAGAAGGACCATTCAGTATGGCTTCTCAGTAAAGCACCAAAGTAGCTTTGTTTTTACAAACAGCTGTACTCTGAACTTCAGAAAGAGCTTTCTAGTAGGGACCACAATGTCCTGAAAAAGAGAAAGGAGTCCCAGCACAGGACATCCTGGGAGATGAAAGAGACAGTTAAGGTTCCCTTTTTCTGTTCTGTTTTAAAACAGAGTTACAGCCATCAGAGATGGCTTAACCACATACATCCATATGTGCACACATTAAACATACTTACACAATCATGGATTTTAGAGAAAGCTCCTTTCACTTGAGACAAACATTTTAATAGGTGGAACATAAGCATTCCAGAACAAACTTCATCTCGACCACACAAAAGGCTCTTCTGACAGCAATAGCTGCCAAAAGCTGCTCAGTCTATATTTCACATCTCAATTGATGCATGTCCTGTAATAAGTCTCTGCAAGTCCTTGCCATCATGTTTCAGAACGGGCTTCACTCAGAGCAAAAAAAGAAAACTGCAGCTTCCTCTGAGGTGTCTTAACCATGAACTGGCCTAGTTCACTTCCTGGCCAACACTTTTGCCTATCCCTAGAGGAGAAAAAGTTTTCTCCTCCTGAGATAAATGCTGAACTACACCAAAGAATCAGATTCTGCTCCTATTAAAGGAGCTGAGGCTTTTCAAGCAGCTACCTGAAGTTATTTCTGAAAATACTTCTGCAAACAAGGCTCAATTACAGAACAGAGAAACTACCCCATTATTAAGCACATACCAACCATCTCTGTTACAACAAAGCTGCATCATTTGGCCCTGCAACACTGAGCAGTACTCACTTGTGTCACACAGCTCTCCTTCCCAGCCACTTGAACAGAAGCATCTAAATGAATCAACTTCATCGATACATGTCCCACCATTCTTGCAAGGCTTCCCAAGACAGTCATTGATATCTACAACAAAAAGTCAACAAGTATTGCCCAAGGCTATTTGTACCTATATTCACAGGAGTATTCTACAATTGTGCCTCTAGGAAAAGCAGCACAAAGTTATTACTTCATTTGTACATGCAAAATAAAAACTCAAACATCTGTTTTCAAGCCTGGTAGGGTTTCTGGCTGTATTGTCTCTCATGTAGCAAGTCAAGACAAACCAGAGCATTACGCTTACCTGGCAAGAACATCCAGGGGTTTAAAAACACCCAGACCAGCAATACAAGTCCCTTCTTTGTATTCTCATGTTGGAGAAATCTGTGGCTTGTAAGATTATGTATAAAGGTAGTGGGCCCAACACTGAAGTTGGACTAAAACCAGTTTTCTATCACAGAGGAAGTGTAAACCACTACAAAGACTGCTACCAGAAGAAACTATTTCAAGCAGTACATTCGAAACAGCCCCTTATGACATTTTACTGAAATCTGAATGTTTTATTTTATGCTGTAAAGCTCCATAACATCAACTTTGGAAGAAATTTAGAGCAAAAAGAACAATCTTTTACAAGCTCCTACTTACTTTCATGACAGTATGTTCCAGTAAAACCTCTGTCACAGGCACAAGTGAAATTCCCTCCTGGCTGACTAATACACCGTCCGTGAGGCCCACAAACATTGGATGAAATGAAACGGATTCCTTCTTGGGTAGCATTAGTGAAGACTTCTATTGTACAGCTGTCTATTACTGAAAAAGAAGTGAAGTCTTTAGACTAATGATCTGTATCACCAATCTGATTTTAGTTTTAAAAAGTTTTACAAAATTTAAAACAAATTACAATTTTACGTTAACTGTAAGTTACCATCTAGGTCTTCATAAACGAGGACCACTTCCTCTCACTACCTCACTATTTTATGAGGTCCAAGGGAGTACAATAAAAACATTTCTGCGTTATATTATTTCACAAAATGCCTTTTTTATTTTTAAAGTACCACCATCAAATTTATGGACAACAGCAGGTACCTTTACAAGAATTGTTCTTGCAGTGGTCCTTGAGATGAGAACAATTTTTTCCATCATAGTCATCAGGGCAGGCACAGTAATAATCTCCTCCCAGATCATAACATTTAGCCCCATTCTGGCAAGGGTTAGGTTCACAGAAATCAATATCCATCTGTAAGAAAGACCACAGTTAGCAGCAGCTGCCTCATTTCCCAGGAGTAAGCAGCATTATCTGCTTTGCCAGAGACACAGATGAAGCTAATGTACAAGCAACCTCAAGTTTTAAGGTTTATGAATCATAAATATTACATTCCATCCTGCAAGACAGAGAAACTTCAGCTTACTTTTGTCTATCCTAATACAAAGCATTTCTGACACTGCTAAAAAAATACTCCTTTGGAGGAGGCTGAATAAGCACATTTGGAATAACTCAGTGAATAATTACTTAAGCCATCAGGAGACACCTTACTGCAACTTCTCTGGATCATTATAGGTCACTTCTCTGTCCTTCACACCTACATACCAAGTGCCACAAGGCAAGTTAAATACCAGTGCACTTGTCAGCTCTGTGTCTGCAAGAGACTTAAAATACACAGAACCTGAACAAAATCCCATCTCCTAGAGCAAGTTCTCTTCTCATCTCAATTAACACACAGAATTTATTATAAAACCACACAGCTTGAAAGGGACCTCTAGAGGTCAGCTAGTCCCCACCTCCTGCTCAAAGTAGGTCTAGTTAGACCCAGCTTATCAGGGCCTTATTTTAAAAAATACCATCACCATGCCAATTTACACACAGTTACATGAGATGCACTTTGAACTCTGACCATCTGATCCAGAGAGCAAAATTTAAAACTCACCTTCATAATACAATGCTTAAGATAGACATTGCTGTGGCAAAAAATTCTGCTGCTTTCTGCTTTAGACTGGCACACAAGATCACTGATTTGTGATGCCCTAAATTGGTCTCAAAATCCACAAAGCAGTCCCAAAAGGGATATTTTTACATCACAACATCTTTCCTCCAAATTATTTTTCTTAAGGATTGCTTTTCTCTCCTCAAGTCAGTTTTTCCTTCTTCACATCTCTCTTGGGAGAAAGACAGCTTTCAACTTTACAGACATGAAATTAGGTTCAATAGTGGTTTTGATACCTATTTTTAGCAGCTCAGTAGCTAAATAGGAGAAAAATGCCAAACTAGCCAAAGGAGAAGGAACACAAATGGTGTTAAGTATTTAATTCAGAGGAGCACATACAATTCCAGTTGCAACAGAAAATTTTTCAGCAAACCATTTCGTGCTCTCACACAGAACATTCAAAGCCAGCTATAAAAAAATAACTATGGTCTGAGAAAGATTCTCAGATCTCCTCTATCAGATGTCTCCATTTGTTTCCTTCCATTAGTGTAAATTTCCCCTTCCCAATGCAAGTTCAGTAGCTGGTACTTTAGCATCTGGAATCAATGGTAGATATTTCCTGCAGCACACAAGGCAAGCAGCCAACTCCCCCCTATTATTCAAGCACATTTGCTAAAACTTTAATTACACAGTATTGTATGAATCAGCCCAGAGTAGAGCATTGGAGTTATGATCCTCATGCAGAAACAGTTCATGAGCTGTTAGGTGCTGCACCAGTTTCATTAAACCAGTTGGTATCTGCAGTCCTTTTAAATTTTGAATAAAATGAGGGCACTACTTCTTTAATGATGCAAATAACATAGAATAAAATTATTTCAGTGTTTTAAGAGAGATCACTCCAATATCCTCCACGAAAGCATTCTGGAACAAATCCAACAAAATTCTAGCCTAGTGCCTCCAGTTAATACTAAGCATAACATCCAGATGAATTCGACTATCAGCAAAAGCTAGAAAGTGAATACTTAATGCAAAATAATTTTACACTGAAAAGTCTAATGTCCTCCCTAGAAAAGAGGAGTATCTTCTTTACCATTAAATACTTTAAGAATTACCACTAAGACTTCAATATTTCAGATCTGAATCCTTAAGCACTAGAGCTCTGTGTTCCTAAAACGATCTCAAAGTTCTGAGAGCCAATACTTGCCTATCTGCTTGCCTTTAGTAATTATGCTAATCACCACCATTATACATAATATAAATAATTGATATATAATTATTCTACTCCTACCAATAGCAGTAGGATTACTTGAAGGGTAATTCAATTATGTACCTCAGAGTTATTAGGATGAGAACCTAAAGCACTCCAGTGTAACAAAAGGACACAGGTCCCAAAAATTACAAAGGAAAACATTTCAAGCTTAAGGAATACTTGCAGCCTTAAACCCCTTAGGAAGGCCAACACCTACATACAACAACTTGCACTTTATCAGGCTGCAAATTCAAGTGTTACAGCTACTATGACAGCGCTGCACAACAAATTTGCTTATTCAGAGTATCAGGTAACAGCCACGACAGGCAGTGACGCTCCAGCCTCGGGTTACTCCCATTTAAACCCAGAGATATATTTCTTTCAAGAATTCAGTCCACGCCAAGCATTGCAGTAATGTCTGCACTGCCCTCACCTCGCAGAAGACTCCCGAGAATCCCTGGGAACACAGGCAAGTGAATCCATTCACCAGGTCTTTGCAGCGGCCCCCGTTCTGGCAGGGGTTGCTCTCACACTCATTGGTTTCTATCTCACAGTTTTTTCCTGTGAAACCACGAGGGCATAAGCAGTGGTAACCGTTCACTTCGTCCTTCGCAGAGCAGGGAAAAGAAGCAAAAGTAGAAGAATTTGTTTATTGACAAAACTTGCAAACAAGAATTCAAGTTACTTCTGTATTCTGGATTTGCAGACAGCAGTAGCACCACAGAATTTTACTTTGTGAAATGGGTACAAGAGTCTGCAAGTACAATGTTGCATTTTTAACATTTGAACTCATTTAACCAAACTGTAATTGGAAACTATAAAACTCAGAACCAACTCAGACAAAGATTAGTTTTCAACATGGAATGTAATGAACAAGAGTTACCTTACAAGTCCCTCCGTGCTGGCACTGCCCATGACAGTCATTTATATCTAGGGATAAAATATGCAAAGCATTAGAATTTAGACTGCAAGACTAAGCTGTAAAGTATAGGTTTAGCATAAAAATAGAGAACAAGCAATTTTCAAAAAGGTTTTTCCTAGATGTTTCAATAGAAAGGAAGGATTCTTCATGTCTTAAAAGATCCTTACTTTTTAAAAATAACCAATAACAACATTCTACATTTCTACTATAGTGTACTAAAAATGAGACACCAGTATCAGTTAATTTCATATCTAACATTTTAGCTTAAAAGTAGTTTAAATTGCATCAGTACATATCATTCAGAAACATGTGAGTCAAGAGATTTATTAAAGTTATATCTAAGATCACTTTAATACCAATTACCTTTCAAAATAAATTTTTGAACAGTATTTTCAATTTACATTGCTAGAAGTTAAAGAATCCTGACAACAGGTATTTTTTTCTTGTTAAAGTATGTATACTATCACTTATCATAATTTTTTTTTAAAGAACAAAGCATCCTACTGTCAACATACATACTAAAGAAATACTAACTGATATGACAATTTACTCCTGTCCATCCTGGAATGCAGTCACAGTAATATCCACCAATGAGATTTTTGCAAGAGTAAGCATTAACACAGGGTTTCCCCTCACACTCATTAGCATCTGTGAAAGAAGAGAAAATAAAGAATAGAATAAAGAACAAACCCAGAAACAGATTACCACAGCACCAAGCAAAGTGTCCACGCAATCCAAGCATCAGAAGCTCATATTAAACATTGGTAGGTCACTAAAATCATTTGCATACCACAGAATTTTAATGCACACTTGCCTATAGTAGCACATGCATGTTATCTTACTCTACCTCTGGCCAAAACTCAAAAAAGGCAATTTGTTAGTCAGGGAAAATCCCTCTCTGGCCTCCACAAGGCCAGAGAGTCACTGTTCTGCCACCATGGAGAAGGAGTTACCACCACCAATGCATTTTGCAACAGAAAAGTTATGGGGCATTCTAAAAGAACTATTGTAAGTCGGGGCTTAAACAGTTACAGATCCTCTTGAAACTTCTGGCTTTGAGAGCTACTAAAGAGGAGCTAAGATACCAATAACAACACACCTATTCTACATTTTTTTTCAATAAAAAGCATGCCAGAAAAACACATAGTTATTAATTGTTTAGGAATAACCTCCAGTTGTCTCCAAAGCTTTAGAATTACTTACCAAGCTGGCAAGTTGCTCCAATCCACTGCTGTGGACAAATACACTCAAATGCATTGACACCATCAATGCAGGTCCCTCCTTGAGCACAGGGGTTCGACGCGCACTCGTCAATATCTGCAAAGGCAAGGGGGGACTTCCATTACACAGCCCAAAGCTTGGCTTAACAGGTTCTGCTTCAAAGTTAGTTTGAGATCAAGGGGGAGAATGTACAAACAAGCTTAGGCACAGGCTAACATTTCTAACCTTATTTTTACTTAGGCTTTTCTCACATCCTTGAGACAGAGTAGAGAAGATCAGCAAACAAGAATCAGATAACCTAATAACCTACCTATGATTTGCATGTTCATTGAAAGTCATGTCCCTAGATCATGACACAAATTTAGCCAGTTTTGGTTCTGTGGTTGGTAATTTTCAGGGTTTTTTGGTTTGGTTTTTGGGGTTTCTTTTTGAGGACAGTTGCTGTTTGAAAACAGGTAAGCCACCTGTGTTCCAAATCATAGGCAACACACAAAGCAATTACAGTCCCACAATACATTTCAGCCACTTCTCTGTCCTCTGAACCAGACACTTATGCATTTAAGTGTGCAAATCTACTTTTCTACTATTAAAGAAGGGGAGAACCTTTGACCTTCACACTTATATTTCTCAAAATGAAACCATTCTGTATTTTGCTTTAGAGTGGCTGAGCCAGGAATTACCAAACAAGCCTTGGCAACAGGGCATTTCTTTGGCTATGGTCCAGCTACACTTCTGGTAACTTTTTGATAACAGATCTCAGCTGCATTGAGTCAACACTGTGGGCTGCACAGAACCCTCCTCTTTTCACTCTGCCAATGCTCAGCTGTTAAAAGACAGGGAAAGTAAAAGACTAGCACCAAACTCCAAACCCACAGAGCATGATACCACCAAGCATCAACCCTTCCAACCCAACAGGTCAGCCACCAGCAAAACCATACCCACCAACAGCACATGTTGGTCCACTCCACCCCGACGGGCAGTGACACTTGAAGCCTGACGAAATTTCATGACAAATTCCACCATTAGCACAGGGATTAGATACACAAGCATGCTCAGCTGGGGAGAAAGAAGGAAAGAAATTCCTGCTAAATACTCCTTCAGAACCAATTAAGGAGAACTTGTGGTTAAAAGTTGCATTGGCTAAAAGTAACCAAGAGAAATAGCAGTGGAGAGATACCAGTAGAGGAGTTTGGAGTCTTCCTCTCCCACCTGCAGAGAGTTAAGATTCCCAGGAGGAAAATGAAGCAGGATTTCACTGAAGATGTATCATCCTTCCCACCTAATGACTAGAAAAGCCTAAGCACAGACAGCTCACTCTATTTCAATTCCAGCTAAGTTCCCCACTAACAATCTTCTTCCAGCCATGCACTTCCAGGGCACTCCAGCACTTCTTTTAAATTCAGTGAGACAAAACAGGTATGCTGTTCTCAGAGGTCTGAACAGTTGTAGTAGTTTAAGGTCTGTTCAGCTTCATTCTAGCACTGCTCCTTGGAAACAGCAGGGAATGGAGGTGCTTACAGGCAGTGATGCTCCTTATCACTCCACATAGGGCTGAGGCTGCACAAAACCATCAGGTTGAGAAAGGACAAGCTTTTTGTAACTTCTTTTTGGTAACTTCCTCTCTCAGAAGCCAAGGAAGCTTTTCAGTACCAGTACCTAAAGCAGCTCACACACCAACCTACTGTTAAGAATCACTGTAGATCTCAGCAAGTATATGGCTCCCTTTTCCACTGCCTCCTCACCTGAAAAGACAAGCTACTCCCCCCCACCAGCTTTCAGGGCAAGCTATGGCATGATTGCATCCATTTTAGCCTAAACATCACATTCTACCAGCTGAAGCAAAATTCAACTTTTGATGGTATCTTTAATACCACATAGAGCTTTATTAAGTTCAAAGATCTACATCCTGATTAACTCTGAAAACCTTCTGCTGATAATAGTTTAGTGAACATAAGTCCAAGCAGTGAAGTGGGGAAAAAAAAAAAAAAGGTCTTTCCATCTAAAATTTTAACTATCAAGGAACAGCAAAATTCATAGTGAGAAGCTGTGAATATTACATTTCAAGAAAGGATTTAACAATGCATCATGACAAAGAAGCAGAACACCCAACTAACCACTATGTGAAGCTAAATATGAAAGAACTAGAAACTGCACACTGTCCGTTTACCTCCAAAGTGAGAGTAATCAAGAAAAATTTCCAGAGACCAAAACTGTACCCAGAACATTGGTCTCTGTGTAACACATACATAGACAGAAAAAAGCAACCTGCTATCTTTGTACTGTGGTTGAGATAGGAAGCAGTTTTTCAAGACACAGATCTGTTAGACTCAAGTCAAACCATATTTCATCACAAATATGGTTTAAATGGTCTTCTCCATTCTGCCAATAGGCACAAGGAAGACACTTTTTGTTCAGACTACTCAAGGTGACTCTATATGAGGGTTTGAGCATTCTTCCATAGTAGTTAACATTTCATTATTAATCCAAATATATTAGAAGTCCCACATTAAAAAAATAAGTTTCAGTTGATTAAAAAGGATAGTCAAGACGTTCAGCCAACTAAAAATTGGGCCAAAGCCCCACACCAGACTAGAAACTGAAGTGTCCATGACTTCCACCTTTCTTAGTCCCCAGCTTGGAAAAGATGCATGCTTGCCAGCAAGCCAGAAGACAAGAAAAGGGGCAGCAGGGAGTGAGGTAGCAGGGAAAGCCACATGTCTAACCTATTTCACGAGACTACAGCCCAACTGCATATTTGGATCAAGGAAGAGAAGCCAAAGGGAAGAAATAGCCTCAGTCTTATCTAAAGGGAAACTGGTGCAGCATTTCTGTTGAGTTTGGTGATTTTTTTGAACACCAGGCTTGGGTACAAGAAAGGAGAGATAGAGCACATCCCCACTGAAATGTAGCAGTGCCTACGGCAGTTGGTTGCAGGTCTCCAAGGAGAGCTGCACTGTCCCAAAGTACCGATTTCGCAGTTCTTTCCTGAGTAGCCATCGGGGCAGGCACAGCGATACTCGTCCGGCTCCGTGTTCATGCAGGTGCCACCGTTCAGGCATGGGTGGTGATTCCCACAGTAATTCAGATCTGCACAGAGAACAGGCTCAGTCAGCAGGGAACACAGATCCCACCCTTTCAATCCCTAGCCAGACATACAGATGCCTTTCTGGCTCCAACATCCTTCACCCACAACATCCCCATATTCCAGTGGCTAGCCTGCGATCAGGTAACTATCCACAGAACAGGGAAGAATGAACAAGAGACAGCTGCAGGAGTTAGAAGAGTCAGGACAATTCCAAGCCTTTTGTCTTGAACTTCCTATACTTCTGATGCCTAGGCACCATCTGCCACACAAGAATTAAGGCACAGAAACACTCGGGTAGTTGCACACTAGCAGAAGAAAAAAGGGTTAATGAGTTATCAGTTAATCATGCAACTTAAGTAATTTTTCCTGTACATTAATGTTAAGTACCTTTGTTACAGAGCAGGCCACCCCAGTTGGTTTCACAATTACACTGCCATGGTTCATTACAGCTCCCATGAGCACAGCCTGGGTAGCGGACACACTCATCACAGAACTGTCCTTGCCAACCATAATGACACCTAAGATGTAAGTTCACATGTTAAAAGTTAGCAACATGATGCTTCATTATCAGCATTACATGTATTTACAACACTACACTTACCATTCCCAAGAACAAGGTCAACTGTTCTATGTGCAACAGATAACAAAACTTTATCCTGTTTAGAAGGGACACAACTAGTCCTGTTGAACATCCTTATGGGAACTCATCCTGCCCAAATGTGTTACACACAATGGCAACAAACACCACCAAGCACTACATGTTATGAGAACTGGACATTAATTAGTTGTTCTTTCACAAGAAGTCCAATCTTCACATAATCATCTCATACTAGGACAAAACTTGTGATTGATTCAAATTGATTTTCAGAAGGAGACTGCTGGCTTACTGCATCAAGCACCACAGTGTTTTTCTGTGAAGAGAGATTTCAAGATAATAGCCAATTTGCTCTAGAGTGCTACAGCCTTAAAAGACCAGGGCAGCCAGAAAGGCAGCAGTCTTGACAATTTTCTGAAGGCCTGGTTTCTCAAGAAAACTATTTTTGCGGATTTGTTCCATTTCCATTATATTCTCTACTGGTACAACGGAAAAAGTACTCTTTGGAGAAAGGAGGAACAAGAACTGAAACAAAAGCCATTAATAATTCATTCGGTTTAGAGCTGAATTTTTTTCTCCAAGATTTCTTCTGAGACCAGTATCTTTATGTTAATCTGTAAGAGAATTCTGCTAAAAGAAGCAACTGTTTATGCTACAGGAAAGTATTAAAATCTGAACTAATAAAGCAGAGGGGAAAAGGCATAGGCTAATGACTTTTTAAAACATATCTTCTATATTTCTTTTTTAAACATATCTTATATATGAAACATATTTCACACATATTTTAACTAGGAAGAAATAGTAAGCTTGCTCTTTTGGGCCAACAAAAGAAACATTCTGTCTGTTAAGAGCGTATTTCCTACACTGAATTCTAAAGACATACTAGCAACAAAGAGGCACATAAGATCCCACTGAATGAGAGTTGGGCACATGCACAACAGTACAGCCCTATCACCTAGAGGAAAAAAAAGCATTAGAAATGAAACTACATTTTTTAGATTTGACACTACCATTCCATTATTCACATGATTTAAATAGCATAAAAGAGCACAAAATAAATTAAGTCTTTTGGGGAGCAGTGAGAGAAGACAAGGAAGAGAAGTATAAATGAGGAGTCTTGGTTCCTTGTGAATCAATCCCCTTCCACTTTTTCAGTAAGCTGGATCAATCCCCAGAGGAACAGAACAAGCTGTGCTGGCAGCGCAGTATTTAAATCCCTACTATTTACATTGGCAGTAAGGAACCCAGATGCAGATCTCTGCAAGACCATTCTTTTCATACAAAGTTCTAGATCTACTTTGAGCTCCGTCCCAGTACCTGCTGCTGCCCTGAAAATCTCCCAGTTGCAGATCTCCACCGAGAGCCTCAGCTGAGCACCAGCCCACGGGCCTCAACCGCTTCTCTGAGCAGGGCTGGCAGAAGCCTGGAGAACACTTGTATTTTAGAAGCCTCCTTCTTTGGCTGCAGCAGCAGCAAGAGGAAACAAATACTGCTCCTGCTAAATTTGATCTCTTCCTTCCTCTTCAAGGACAGAAAAATCTTTTCAGAAGATGGTAATAATAAAAAAAGCATTGCAACTCACTTTACTGGCCCCAACCCAAATCTTCATCCATGCCAAACCTGGCACTACTGCCAGTGATTCACCATGACTATCCTAGCCAGAGCCAACTCCCCACCCACATACAACAAGCATTTTCAAGAGCTGAAAGTCTGCATCACAAAGCAAATAATCACAGTAACTCAATTTATTCTCCATAGCCTGTGGATAACAAGTTTCTTTGTTTAATGCTGCAGCAGTGCTTAAGAGGGCAAAGAAAAATGCAGCCACCTTCTAGAATTTGAAGGCATCTTAAGCACCTACTTGAGTTTGTAGCTATACTTGATGACATTAAAATTACTCGAGCAGAAAAAAAGTTGCTGCTTTTTCATGATATTCAATGTTTACTGTTAAAATTACCACCAAGCCTGAGGAAAATAATTTCTAGAGACTAAAAGCAGTCCAAAAGAACACAATGTTTACAAGTCAAAAGGTTATTATGTGGTAAGCTGATCAGCCTTCAGTTTACAAGGAAGAATAAATTAGGATTTCCTCTTGAACAGGAAGTCTGGTTGCATCCTACATTAACAGGTGCTAGAGCAGCGTTAATTCCACTTCCTTCTAAAAAGATAATGCTGATATGGACCTCAGCCCACTCTGAGAGCAAGATGGGATCAATAAAGGTAAACCAACCCAGAAATGGGTATGTTGTATGTCATTTGCAGGTATGTCTATGTCATTTATAACAAAAAATATCAAGACAAAAAAACAAAGATGAAAATGATGAATGATTCACTACGAGAAGCTCAAATGGTACAAACACAAATTCATCATCATTTAGGGGAAAAAAAAAAAAAACCAAAACAAAAAATTCAAACCAGAATTCCTTTCCAAGTACCAACCACTTGTGCAAAAGCCAAAAGGAAACTGCCAGGGCAGCTAATAGTGGGCAAAAGTTACTTCTTCCCTGCCATCCCATCCCAGTCAAGACTCAACTAAACTGCAATTCTGAATTTTTCACATCTGATAAAATAAGAAAGCCAAATATAGAGAATCTATAAGGATTCTCATTGTTCAACAGACAAAGAAAATTCTTATTGGAATCAAGATTCTACTTCCTTTGTCCTTCCCCTCTGCTGACTTCATCAGCTCAAAACTTGTCTTCACAATCCAGCACACGCAAAACAAAATCAGACCTGGCTTAGTCTTAGCCCTTGCTGGGTTATTAGCAGTACAAAGAAGCTACCATAAATAGATTGTTACAGTTTAGTAACTTCCTGATGGAAGGCTGAAGCACAGGCATCTGCTCCCAGACTGAAGCATCCCTTTGGGTTACAATTAACACAGAGTGTAATAGAGAGAGAAGAACAATTGTTGGTTATCTTGAAACCAACAACGTGGAGATCAGATCTGGTAATTCTACAGGCACACTTCACAGCTTCCATTTTCCTTAGATGAGACTCTAGTGGCAATAGAAAAATGAAAATTCAAACAAAAGGCTAGAGGTGGGGGTGGCAGGAGTTAACATTAGCAAAACCTCTAGACAACCCTTCAATCGTCATATTAGAAAAACTGCAGAAAAAACACTGCTGTCATTGACAAGCAGAAAAAGTCATGATAATGCAGCTCAGTGGGGCTTCAAACAGCTAAATTTCAGGATAAAGAACCTTCTACAGTAAATCTCAGTGCATTTAAATTTAACATCAGGGAATCCTACAAAAGCACACATCACCACACACAGTTCACAGTTACATGTGTGCTCAGAGGCAAAGGAAAGCAGAAAAAAAGCATGAAACAGAACATCTACAGTTTTTATTTTTCCTAAAAAACAAAGAAAAATAAAACTCATCAAGTCTAATAAAAGATTTTTCTACAGAAATATTATTTCCTTATGTTCTTCTGAAAGAAATATAACTAAGGAAAAAGCTGACAGTAGCCTTTGCTTTCCTCTGAGGAAGTTTGTTATAATTCTTTAGTAAGAGCTAGGTTCAAACTGAACATTTCCAAATCAGATGAAACTAACTAGATGGGTTTAACTAGACCTCCTTAGGCAAAGAGGGGACTAGATGACTCTGGAAACATGGTCCAGACTCCATAAATTTATGTCAAATCCTACAGTGGCAATTATAGCAATGATGTGGAAAGGTGAAGAGATGTACTCAGATCCTGATGGTCTGTGAACCATGGCCCCTCAGCACCATGAATGATTTAACTCCTCCTTATTCACCACAGCAGAAAGTCAGGGTGCCCTCCATGGTCAGCATAAACTCAGCTCTTTTGTATTATCTTGATAAATGGTTTATTCTCCTGGTTCAATCACTTCTGATTATTTGAGAGTCCTGATCCTTCTGTGCAAAAAGTTCAACTGAGAAACTTCATATTGCACATCTCATCCAATGACTAATCTATGCTGGTTAACCTTAAAAAAGCTCTGTAATTCTTAAGAATGAGAGTATACCTAAATTAATTCTGTTCTACACCTACTTACAGAGCTTTGTCAGCCCTTCATGCATAAATACACCTAAACCACCAAACTGAAGTCTATTCCTGAAGTCAATGCAAGAATATGGGGCCTAAAAATAAATTTTAAAAAAATCTTAGGGAGGATGTAGGCAATGTGGTATCAACCTTTAAATATCACAGGTTGCACCTTACTGATATATTGCATATCCTACAAAAAGTGAAGAGAACATCATTGTGAGGTATTAATACACCTTTTTATAAGCAGACTTTTTGGAAGGAGACTCTCCCAATCATGTTTCAAGCGGAAGCTGGGGCCAAAACACTTAATACAGGAAAACAAAGCAAAACAGTGACATTAAGAGCAGAAGCAAAATGCATCATTCAGGGGTGGGGGAGAAATAGCCCTCTTAAATAGAAAACCACTAAATTTTCTAGTGACGTGAACAGGATGGTGTTGCATAGGCCAGAACAATAGCTTTATATTAGTTATTTACTTAAAATAACCATTAAAAAGTCTGTTTAAACTTTTAGGAGATTACCTGCTGCACAGCAGGCAGCAATATTGTCCAGCTGTTAGATCCTACAATTCTGAGCATCTGGATTCAATGTTAATTAGCAGTACAGTACTCATTCACTAATACTTGTCACAGAAACACTTTGCCCACTTTCCTAGCTTTGAAATAGGCAAGATAATTTTGTGAATAGCAAAGAAAAACATACTCATTAATGAGCTCAAATAATTTAATTACCTGAAAGCTTGTTATCTTTTCCTCTACCCCCAGCATTCTCACCAAACTAAAAAATACAAACCTTTCCCCACAAACTTTTTTCTCCTCCAATAAAGGAAGTTATTGAAAGCTAACAGTCTCACTCCAGTACTATGTAGAGTTTTGAGAACAAGTGGAAAGAGGAGATGGTTCAAAAGTTTTTAGCCAAAACACTGCTCAGTTAACTTACATAAGTGTCTCTAAGGGTGTGCCTGTATTTGCATTAGTTCACACCAGGAACATGCTTGTTACGTGAACTGCCTGATCATTCCTGTCGATGGTGTGTTAGTTCACATCACAGAGCTGTTCTGAACAAAGGAATTGGATTCCTCTTAGGTTAACCTAAGGTAACATCAGACAATGTATGCCAGGAGCACACCCAATGTGTTCCAGCTGCAAACAGGCATTCAGGCCACAAGAACAGACTAGAGAGTCTAAAATTTAAACTCCTGAAGTGCTTGGAGTATGATATTGAGTTCTCTGTGCTGCTTTGATCTTCTGTTCTAGTTCAGCTGCACTCCCCACACTGCTGTAGACACAAGTTCAAGCACTACATGATTTTACTTCCAACACACCCACCCACATCTCCTGCACACCCACCCATCCACCTTTAGGATATGTTCTGTACCCTCCAGCCCATTCATGCAGAGCATGCCTCAGTTCCTCGACCAATAAAGAAGCAAAACACGAGATTTTTTGCCTAACTTAAGGTGTCTACTTGTGAAACACTTGCCAACATTCCCTAAGGGTTCACCACTAGGACACACACACATACAAAAAAAAAAAAAAACCACACTGGTTGTAACAATAGGCAAGAGAACTCAACATGATGAAAGACAGAGCAATGGTAAGAATTTTACAAGATCTTTGAGACCTGAAGCTGTGATAGGATACCTTACACCAAAGAGGAGACAGGAGATGTCCCAGTCCTGGTACCAGGTGCATTCCTACAGCAGCCTCACTCTTTAGGGATCATGGACAGTCCAGCATTGCTGGAATTGAGCTGGTCAGATGGCAAAGCAGCTAGGCACACTGCCCAAAGTTTTTTTCTAGTTTACTGCTCAGAGCTGCATATGAGATTTTTAATAACACCATTCTGGAACACCTGTGGAAGATCCCCACCTCTTACTTTCTCCTGATTTTTAGAAGCAGGAATTTTATTTCCTTCTTTCTTTGAGTTCTCCAGGAACTTTTGCTAGTCCTCTCTAGTCTTTCAAATAACAACCTGTTTTGAAAAGCCTCACCAGATGACTTTATACCCAAAAATCAGTTTATAAGAATCCTGTCACAGTCTAAAAAAAAAAAATTTAGAGTTCCCCAGTGTTGATGTTAAACATGTTATCCACCCAAACATCACAAAACCACAACTGAGACATCAGTGATTTTGGATAGCCTCTGAGAAGTCTAATATTTAACAAAGACTCTCTAGAACACTTTTTACACCCCTCAATACTCCAGGTAGCTGTAGCTCATTTTGCAGTTCCAGCTTTTCTGCATCTCTAAAGAAAGTACTGGATAACAGCTGAGCAGGGGCTGGCCCATAAAGTGACACAAAGAGAGCAAAAACACTTGGGAGGTGCCCATAGCCCTTGCAGGCACTGCAGGACTGCTGAAGGGGAATACAAGGACTACAAAAGGCATGACACCGGACAGAAAGCTTGAGAAAACTTTTTCCATTGGGCAAAGATAAGGTACATGTTTAAACAAAACCAACCAACCAAACAAAACTGTAAAATTGTTATATATAGTTCTAGAACAAGTTCGTTCAAAGCACACAAACCTTAACTTATTTTAGAAGTTCTTTCAAAAATAGTACACTTGCTTTGTCCACCTTGCACAGAATTTGCATTAGAGTACTATCAATGACCCCATTTCTAATTCATTTCAGTTAGTCTGCACATTCTAAAGAAATTTTTGTAGCAGTTGTGGAAAGTAAGACTGGCATTTGCCAGGACAAAACCTAGCTCTTACCACAGCTCCAGAGCATAAGCTGAGCAGTGTTAGGGGTTTGCCTCATTTTCTTTTGCTTTAGACAAGAAACAAACATCCAAGGGCAATGGAAAAAGTAGAAAGACTTCTGAAAATGCCATCATCCTGGCAGGGCTATGACAATGTAAGCCAGATATGAAGCATGTCTGGACCTCAACCAAAGCCATACCACTCTGGATAACAAGGAAGTGAAAGATTGAGCTGTTAAGCTCACTGACAGTTTTTGAGTGGTACCAAACACACCCAGGTCAGCAGTTTTAATCAAGGAAAGAGACTGTCACTGGTGGCTTCTTTACATTCAACTTTGCTAATTTCATGAGGTCATTGAACCCAAGCCAGATATGAGCCATTAGATCAAACTTCATTCTCCTCTAGACAGCTTAATGGAATTTAACAAAGTACTTTAAATGATGTAAAAACATACAAAAAATTCCAGCATCACGGCTCTGCAACGTTGTGTCTTTGATAATCCCTCCTACTACTTTGGCCTGGTGATGTCAATTAAAAAAAAAAACATTTAGCCTGCAACTACAAACCAAAGTATTGTCTTTCTTTATGCACTGTGGATGAAGACTGGTTTGTTTTCTCTTTAGTATGGTGGCATTTTTCCATCCTTGCAAGACTCAGCTAAGTTGCTTTTGCTTTCCTCAAGGATGTATTTTTTTCATCTTTATTCAGGAAATTATTATTTTTGCTGAATTGCCTCCACAATGACAAAAACCACATCACCTAGACCCAGCCACACCACAAAATCATTTCCTACATCAGGTCATTTTGAAATACCTGGTCATCCCTACTTATTTTCCATTTTGATAGAAACTCAGCAGAAGAAATGGGAAAACGTCTCAACACTGTAACTTTCTCAAAGCAAATGTGTGCACGAACTTGACCATCAGATGATGCACATCCAGAACCAGTGACATGGCCTTTATTAACAGTCTGAGGTAATTTAGCTACTTCTGATTTTAGTGTAACTTTTAATCCGAGAACAGCTCTAAATTACATTGGAGCATAAAAAAATGGAGGACAGATCTTCTCTTGAGACCTTGATTAAAGCCTTGGAGCCTCTAAGTCACCTCCACATTCATGCAAGTGGAAGATGGAAACCATTTTCCAGCTTTCCTATTTACTAACAGCACCACGAGTTTTGGCAATTAAGTAGCTTTTGGCACCAGCTGGTTCCCAACTACCTCACACCCATATTTTTTCTCACATTTTCATTTTCTTTCTGAATTAAAAAACATTGTTTTCACCTGTTAAATTACAGTGGCAGCTGTCCAGAAACCAGGATGAAGGAATCTAGATTAAAATTCAATAGCACCAAACATAGCAGTTTCTTTTTAATAACAGTTTCCTCTGTACTGCTGAAGATAAAGGTCATGTCTGTAAGCCTTGTTCATTTTTAGGGCAGCATCATTTTTCTACAGAGAGTATTATCCATTTTGGTTAAAAGCAACATTTCCAATATATTCTAATAACTATGACAGAGTACGATTTAAAGACACAATTTAAAGCTTGTATGTGAACACACCCAAATCACCAATGAAGAGACAGCTAAGACCTTTCTGCAATACTACAAAGAGTGGCCACACAGATAAAAGCCATTGCTCTCCTTCAGCTTGCTGATCACAGATCTGACTTGAGCAGACAGGAATCAAGAAACAAGGTAAACTGCACACAATTCACTATTCCTTCCCTCAGTGCTTTCTTTCAGGTGAGAGAATTCACCCACCACAACAGTGACTGAGTAGTGACTTCAGTAGACTGAGGGTTATTTTTGTAGGCTCAGTTTAGCTGGGCAAGCTGCAATGGAACACCTGCATTTACAACCCCAGATGCTTCTTCACATCAGCTCTAGGCTGGAAGGAAAGGCTTCACCATGTGAGATCACCTACTGACAGCCACTTTGAAAAAGGTAACAGCATCCAGCCTTTCAGCCTCAAAGGTTTTATATTCCCTTCTTGAAACCTCTCTCCTCCTCTCCAGCTTCTGCTTTCTCAGATACAACTGGTATCACAGAGAAATGGAAGTTGAAAAGGAAACTGCACCAACCCCTCTCACCCCCCACCCCCATCCAAAAAAACCCCAACCAAAGGTACTGCTTTGTATTCGTTTAAATCTGTTTCCTTCACATATTTAGTCAAAGACTTCTTGCATTCAAAAAGCAAATATTCACAGGCTGCTAGGATGCTATTTTGACACCTACAGGACACCAGAAATCCTTACATGAATCAAAATTCATTAAAATAGACCCTCAAGGGGAGCAAAGGCATTCTTGGAGGGCTCAAGGGAAGGAATGTTTCTTCTTCAGGCAGAAATGATACTGGCCCAGCCCTCAACACAATCTCTACTTGTAACAAAAAATGCCCAACAGCAGTAGGAGCACTCAATACTTGAAATCACAAGCACGATACTTAGTGATATGGAAAAATCACAAATAACTTTATATATAAATATTCTTACACAAAAAGGAAGCCATCATTTAAACATCTTCCTTGGAAAATAAAAGCTTTTAAAGGAATTTTTATAGCTTGAGAAGTGAAACCACACACAAACTGAAGGGCTGCACTTGAAATTCACAGTTCTCAGTCAGACCAGAGGGTGCAATGCAACAAACCTTCCAAGAAGTCAGCAGCATCTGATGGGAGTTTCAGGGCAGTAAGAAACCACTCTGTGCTGCAACGATTTAAGGTTTGTTTTGTTATCTGCCATCCCCCACTGTTAAAAACAGGAGGCTGTGCAGCAGCATGGGACTTGCTTGCATGTCACCTCCCTGAACTCATGAACTGGCTTCTCAACGTCAGCTCAACTCTAATAGTCCAGCTAAGCTGGACTATCTGCATCCCATTTCTGCCACTTTGGAGTCTGCAGCAGTCAGAAGGATGAAGCCAAACTGCCTTAAAGTGTCACAGCTTGTCACAAAGTGGTATTTGTCAGTTCTCAGGGGTGCTGGCAGCCACAGCTCAGTTTCACATCATTCCAATCCAGCAGGTTCAGCACAGCTCAATAAGGAACCACTGTTGAATCCACCCTTACAATGGCGCATACCACTCTGACCACAAATAAACTCAGCAGCTTACACAGGATCCCAAACTTGCAAGTAGACCTGTCCCATTTCTTCAACAGCCAGTGTAAAAATAACACCCGTTTCCCCTTGACCTACCACATTGAATGCCTGAACCTTTACAGGAAAACAATCAACTACCCTTGCTATCACAGCATACTTAAGCTGAATCACAAAGTTAAGGGAACATTTCACTCTGTTCTCATATTTAGTTACAAAAAAAATTTACCTGGGGTAGAAAGTTTAGGCTGGAGTTGCTACTGTATCTCTATTATTACCAAAACTCTTTTTTTCTTTTAGCAAAATTTACTATATTTTGGTGTTCAAAAAGTATATTGAGTGCTCTAGGACTGTGAACATTTCCTCATCTAACAGTCCAAAGAGCAAGCTTTCCCTTTCCATTTAAGAGAAACAAACATATAGAGATTAAAACTCCTAAAGATTTTTTGAAATAATAATAAAAAACATAGATTTTTCTCATTTGATGAAGGCACAGTTTTGAACAACATGAAGCAAATCTGTTTAGTCTTATATAGGCAAAAAATAGCACAGCATCACAAAACAGTTCAGCGTATATGCAGTTCTTACATGATATCTACTTCAAATCCACTTCCATCCATGTTCTTGTACAGAATTTTTCCAATTTAAAGTAGACTTCTTGAAAAGTAGCAATATACATGGAAGACACTTCTTTGGGGAGATCAGTGCTCCTCCCAAAAAAAGATACTCAAGCATGCAGACTTACTTGCATTCCCCAGGTACACTGCAGCCCCCATGGAGCAAATTACATCCTTGTTTACACACAGCTGTAGACACAAAAAGATTTGGGCATCAGTCTGGGCAGCCAGGTATGCATTACTACAGCAGCAGTCTGGAGCTCTTCAGGTAGGGCTCCTGTCATTTAGCCTGTCTGTTATGTGTGCAAAGCAGACTGCCTTCTGCCATGTTCCAATAGCTCTTCCTTCCAGACAGTTATTTCACAGGACACAGCACCATTACAGCCAAAAAGGTTTGCAGCAGGAGTGTCAGCACTCCAACTTTTATAAAACACAGTTGTTTTTAAAACCCGGTATAAGACTGGTATTATGCTGGAAATCCAAAATTTAAGTGATACATGACCATGAGCAAGCTGTAAAAACAGTCCTCCCCATCATTAACAAGCTTTTTACTGAAAAGGAACAGAAAACAAAACCAAAAAGCCTTCAGCAGAAAGAAGACTATGCCAAATAATTTTAGCACTGATTACTTATGAAGGCAAAATGGAGAGAGATTTGATTGAGTGGTACATTACAAGACACAACTACACTTGAATTTCTGTTCCCATTAAGAGCTATCAAAAAGCTTTCAGCTTTGCACACTTTACACTTAAAACTGTTTCATTTGCAGAAACATTGTTATGGGTGCATTTTTACAGGATTGAAGTCTACCGTGTAAGTGATTATATCACTCCAATAAAATCTTACATTAACAGATGTAATACATCATTTTGCTTTGAAGGAACACCACCATTGAATAAAGTCAATTAGTAAAAGGATGTTTCCCAGAATAATGGATTTGTTAGGCATGTTCACAGCGCACACCAGAAGCAACACTGTATCCTGTGCTCCACTTTTCACCCAGGATATTTAAAGATTTGTATTGAAAGGACAAAACCTGTAAGTCCTAAAATTAACATGCTACAGCACTGACACCACAGAAATACCTACTGCAGCTTACACTATTCTACATACACCAGGGCTAATCCAAGACAAGGAAACACACTACCTTGTTTGCATTCTTCTCCCATCCAACCTTCCATGCAGGCTTTGTTTCCATTTTGATCACACGTGTAGTGACCAACAAAGTCATCTCGAGGGCCACAGAACTTGTTGCACAGAGCACTGTAGTAATTTTCATCACATTTCACCCTTATTTGCACTTCAAAGTGGGCAACAGGACCATTAATTTGTAGGGTCTTCCATCGATCTTCTGGGTTGATCATGCCAGCATGTGCCACTCGCTCTATTAACAAGTTTTCACCTTTTTGGAAAGAAAGGTAAATTCAGCAGGGGTTTAAGTTTGACAGCACACAAGGACATGTGGAATCCAAGCAGAAGTACTCAACTGGTTAAGGGAAAACCAAGTAAAGAAAATGTTAAGATGATAAAGATCTACTGTATAACTGAATTTTTCTTTGCCTTGCAAAGTTCATTACAGGAAGGCCAATTTAAAAAAGTGCCCCAAAGGAAATATTAAAAAACGCTGGAACATAATCCATAGGAAATAGCTTATTTTTCAAGGCAGCCAAACATACCACACCCACAGGCTGACAACTAGCAGCTTTATCTTGATCTGAGGCTCTTCTTGCCTCCTTTTTGTTCTTATAAAATTGCAAGATCTGCATAATTTCATAGCTGAGATAAAGTTCTCTGCTGCGAGTTTAATTTTAAACATAAAGCAAAGCACAATATATTCAATTTTCTGCAAAATTACTGAGCAATAGTGAATGCTCCTGTAGGCTTGCAATATGTACATAAACTAGCTTGTTTTCATTTTATCATTCTCTCTAAAATAAAGGCAAAACATCTATAACAACCATTCCATAGAACACTACATAGCGACTGTTTGACATTTTGAAAAGAAATAAACAAGTCAACCCAGGATTGTCCAGGGCCATTCTCAACTTTGTAGCCTCCTTATCCTCATCCCCAGTGAAACTCCTGATAACAGTGATCCCTGTTGCAGCACACTGTGTGAGCATCCTGCCTTGTCCCCATGGAAAGCAGCAGCTCTGCTACTGCCAGGCTCCACTCACTGAGGCCAAACCTGCACAAAGAATTACACATCCCAGGGGAAGGTTCTAGGTTGTAACATTATAGAAACTGCCAACATTTTCACGAATATCCATTTTGTCTCTTTATCCACGTAACTCTTTGTATAGAGGCTTCAATACCAGGTGGTGAGACAATTATAGCAAGCACAACGAAATCATACAATTGCTTCAGCATATATTGAGAATAAGCAAAGCTCAGTGTAGGGGTAAGGGCAGATAGTGAGCAACCCGAGTGGCAGGAGTTTTCTAACAGGTGCACCATTTAAATCTGGCACCACCCTGCTGTACAGCTTTTCTAGGTGACTGCAAGTTGCATCTGGAACTAAAAACACTTATTCAAGGATGAGAAAAAGGTATACAAGCTTCACTGGAACGTATTAATTTCATACACATATATGAGATGGCTATAATATTGCCAGCTCAGAGCTTCAGCACCCATTTTCTTTAAATAAAGATTCTGTAAAGTACATGTTAAAAGAAATACATGACCAAAAATTTGCACATAGCAAGAGGCTGAGATGATAGTGAGATAAAGCCTGAAGTGCAAATTATTAGTAATATAGAACATGCCAAGCTGGTAGCAAGCAATACTAAGCTACCACCTTTAGCAAACACATTTTACCTACCCAGTTGCTTTCTAGAACTCATTAACCTCATATGTTTAGAAAACAAAACCCAAGGAGTGACTTTCTCAACCAGAATATAATTGACAGTTTAGAAGAATCCTATGCATCTCCTAGCAAAGTGGCTTTTTCCCCTCAGCATGTAAAAGGGCTAAAGTGGCAATTTTCAGCCACTCCAACATTAAGAGAAAAGAATAGTTACACAAGTATCAGGCTCTCTGAACTATCTTGCTCTCTTGGCATCTTTTTCCAACCTTGCTGCTATAAAAATGCTTCTTCTTATAGTTAAAAATACTGAACTTAAAAAGAATCCCTTTTAACTAAGCACTGAAAGGTACTCCAGTTATTAAGATCTCACAGTATCTCTGGTTTATTATTAAAAGTGGTATTGCCATGTATAAGCTGTAAGTCATGCTTGCTTGGACTAGACTGCATGAAATATTTCATGGCTGGCCAAGACACATTGAAGCCTATCCCTCTTCTTAAACTCTCCTTCCTGTGCATGAGCTCCTCCATCATCCAGCAGCATGTGCAAGATAGAAAAGGCTGCCTGCATTTTATTTTTGACCAACTGCAT
The DNA here is from genome assembly GCA_013397155.1 of Irena cyanogastra. Lineage (NCBI taxonomy): Eukaryota > Metazoa > Chordata > Aves > Passeriformes > Irenidae > Irena > Irena cyanogastra. Next base: position 203,334 of record VWZV01009093.1, on the reverse strand, counting down.
ATTTATCACACCAGTCACCACTGAAAGTTTAATGATCAGATAGAATCACAGAATTTTTTAGGTTGGAAAAGACCATTAAGGTCATCAAAGCCCAACCATTAACCCAGCAGTGCCAAGGCCACCACTAAACCATGTCCTCAAGTGCCACATCTACTTGTTTTTCAAATATCTCCAGGGATGGTGACACAACCACTCCCTGAGCAGATCTCAGCATCCTTGAATAATCTTATTTTCCTCCAATGACTATTGATCTGAAAGACTGTAAAGGAAAACATGCTGAATCACTGGATGGTGAAGGAAAATTGAACAAATAGGAAATCTACATTACAGAGCTGCTTTCCTGCTATAAGCAACACAGGCTCCTTATAAAAAGCTGCAGCAGCCACTACTGTGAAAGTGTTTCCTTAAAGGGCATCACATGGACTGAAGAACAGGTCCTGAGATTAAAGGAGTGCCTTATATAATAAAATTCTTATCAGGCATTTTCAGGCTAACGGAGATTCATCAGACCCAGTTAACTGGAACAGGCATTACAGCTACTGCAAATATACCTATGCAGAACAGACCTCTTGATACCAGGGGTCAAGAACAGGGGAAATAACCCAAGAGTGCACTTTTTATCATTTTGAACACTCAAACTTTATCTTCACAAGCTCCTCTGAAAAGGAATGTATTCAGTGTCCTAAGGGTTTTTCCTCAAGCTTGTAGCAGTATAAGCAGGACTTAACAGCCTAAATAAGCAAGCCAAATAATTTACCCTGAGCCACAAAGGGCACGAGGGAAGCAGCTCCAAGCCGTTTCACTTCTAATACTAAATTCTTAAATACCAGAGTAAAGTATGAGAGTTCTGTTTAACTTCTAAAATTTAATACTGAGCCTAATCAGAAGGTGCATCTTCCAGAGAGACCTGTAAACACAGGGAGGAACGTGTTCATCAAGGTTTCTCCTTCATCCCCCACAGTATCAAAGCATGTCTGAAGATATTCAGCCTCTCTCACCTGTTTTGATGAGACAAATTCCTCCCTGCATCTGACTTCGCCATAGAAGTTCACCTTAGGGGTTCACACTTATTACTTTTAGCCCTCAGCATAACTTTGTCTGGTTATTGGTCAAAAAAGCATCATTCATTACTCAAAATTACATGCACACAAACAGCCCCCAAGCAATTTCCTTGATTAATAGGTTTTCTACAAGCCTCTCTAGAAAAGCAGATAGTAGTACAGATGCTTGCATAAAAGGAGATGATGCCTAAAAGGTAGTTCCTTAATGCTTCCAGAGCATCTGATTTTTGGAAGAGAAAGCCTTATCTGAAGAGTATTTAACAGCGCAATATACAAATAAGAATACTGCCCATCATCACTCCAACCCTTTGCAGTGGTCAGACACTCCCAACAAGCCAGCAGGGCTGCACAAAAGGTGATGCTGGTAGTTTGTGAGGGAACACAGTGACATCACGTGAACTTCCCATTCAAAGGAGCAGGAGGTGCCCACTTCAGGAAGCACATTTTCTTCAGCAGTGTTTTCTGAGCACTGTGGACAGATAAGTCTCCTACAGATTAATGGGAAGGAGGAAAGCAAGCACTGCATGCCTGCAGTAGATACAGAGTCAAATGGAAAGTTACTTCACACGTAAAGATGCCAGCTTGCTTTGTCAAGACAGGGCTGGGTTGGGCATTGCCAAGACTTCTGCTGAAGTCTGCCAAGTCAAGTGACTTACCTGGAAAGTGGAACTGCTGTGACAGGTGACAGCAAGCAGGCCCTCTGCAGCGACTTTGTATCTAAGCCAGTTTCCTCTCCCCCTCTTGCACCCTCCCAAAGCAAACAAGAGGTAACACTACACTGCCACGAGCCTACCCCGAGCCAAACCTGCTGCACACAGGGGGAGAAAAACACAGGAGCAGTTCGGGACTTGGGGGTGAAAGCCCCTCTAAGAATTTGTACAGGGGAAACGTTCACTGTGGCAGACTTGCTCTTGAGATGACACTTTACAGGTCAGCTTGGAGCCCCCCGGCCTTCACTGAGTGCAAGAAGAATGCAGGATGCTTGGACACAGAGGGAGGGAACAATTACAAACGTTCTAGAACTTTCAAGTTGTTAATTGGAAGCCTCTCTATTTAGGTTTCAGGGGAGGCTTTTTGTTTGCCTGTTGTTTTGTTTGGGTTTTGTTGTTTATTTTTGCTGTTGCTATTGTTTGGTTGGGGAGGTTGTTTTGGTTTTTTAATACCCACTTGGGAGTCCAAGCTGAAATGCAGACCCTACATTTAGCTTTCAGCCTTACTCATCCCCATTAAAGGAAAGCAAAACCTGACTCTAGAACTAATTAATCAGCTTATAAACAGACTCTGCCAATTACTTTGATTAATCTATCTTACAGCAGCAACAGAAGATCCATGTAACCTGATCCCCAGATCAGCACAGCACTCAGGATTGACAGGGAGTTAAGCTTTCCATAGACATTCACTTCACCCCTCCAGGACCAGATAGTTTCTTTTCTCTGGAGGAGCTGCTGTATTTCCTTTCCTCTTGTCTAACATGTGAATTTTTACTCATCTGTGCCTGTTTGCCTGTTCAGTGGTGCTTGCAAAAATACATCTTTGAATTAAAGCATCTTTGTGTCTTGACAGATTCACAAGGCAAAACCTACTGGAGGAGTCACTGCCAAGATCCCTCAAAAAAAAGGAGAAAACCTTCAGCATTAAGGAGTTCTTCCTAGGAGTCTTATAAGCAAATCTAAATTGAAGCACAGCAAAGCAACACATCCCTATCACAGAATCAGAAAACAGACTACAGAAACATTTAACCAAGACAAGCACTTAGCAAGTCTTCTGCCACATTACAGGCCAAGAAAGCCTTCCTAAATTCACCTGACAAGTCTTCAAGTTTTCAGCTGCAATACAACTTTGCAGTACCTCTCTCTGGCAGCCTAAATTAAAGGGAAGTTCACTTTCCATCAGCAGTTTCTCATAGAGCTAAACTGTAATCTGACACTTATATACTCTCCCACAGTTCATAGAAACTGTTAATTTAAGGAGATAGCACACTGGGCCTCCAGAAAACACTCCATATCCTGCTGGCCTGAAGTTCAGGGGGAAAAAAAAAGAATGCAAGTAAAAAGATTTGTTAGAGCTTGCTAAACTAAAAAACCTAACAAAGACCTGAAACAAGCCTGAGCTGACTGTCCTCTTATCAAGTGTATTTAAAAGAAATCTGGGGTTTAAAGCTACAAATTTGCAAAAGGATTCTTCAAATTCTAAGAAATAAACAGAAAGTTACAATACTATTATTTATTAAGAAGCTAATTAAAAAATAAAATCCAGCACTTGAATGCATACAGATGACTTGCAGGATAGGCTGTCTCTTCATGTTCAGTCCTTTCTACAACATCTCATGAGTTGATTTGCCCTCTGTAACTAGGACATGAATATTCTAATATTTGCTGTACTAGCTGCCCCTAGATAAATTATTCCCAAGCTGGAAGCCATTTATATTAATTAACATCACACAGTGTATTTTAAACAAAGCATTCAAGAGGATTCCTCCAATCTGTTACTATGTGGGGTATCTAAACTTATTCGAGATGCAGGCTTACTCTGCTCAGCACACAAGATCTCATTTTGAATACCACATCCAGCTTCAGGAAGTGCCATTCAAGAAGGCTGTGGACAAACTCAGCTGAAGGGTTGCAGCAACATTAATATCAGAGATGTAAAGAAAACAACCAACATAAAAAGGCTAAAGCAGCTGTTAAACAAGACAAGCTTAACTCTAACAGAAGAGGGGTTCAGGTAGCACTTAAACTAAAAACTGATCATTACTGATACAGAATCTGATGGTGATTAGGGACATATATAACCTTTTCACTGTCTTAATGTTCAAACACTTACCTTCCCCTACATTGATCCCAACTGAAATGAAACAGTGCATCAATAACCACAATGCAAGTCTGAGGTTCATTTTTTTCTTGTAGCCACAAGCATTGGTTATTTGAAGACATATTTGTAAATCATTTGCAAAGAGTAGGTTCAAGCTGGAGTCCTGATTTAGCAGCATTATGGCAATCAGCACCTTGATATGATTATGAAGTATTTATAAAATAATCTTGCTTTCACTTCAGATCAATAACCCTGCCTTGACATGGCGTATTACCATTTACAGACTGCAAATGCAAGCTCCAGTACTTGAGGAGAAACAGAGAAGGGATCATACCATGATCTAGAAGAATTTCAACAAAAACATCAACTATGCTTTCCTTATGGAGAGAAAGAATGTTTAATTGTTCACATGATCATGGAAATTATTGCATTGTGTGATCACAGGCAGACTGAGGAGAATTTGAAGCACAACTCTGATTATCTTCCTTTTTTTAAAAAAATGAAGGGCCTAGCATGATTTGTAAACATTTTTTAGAGCTAATTATCAAGAGTCATGTGTTAATTACACCCTTTAGTTACAACTGTCCATTCTTTTTCCTATACAGCAATAATTTTTCACAGTTTCTAACCCAATACTCACTGTTTGGATTTGTACAAGCCCTTTACTCAGACAACAGCTTTGCCTAGAGCTGATCTGGAGGCATGGCTGATTGCAGCAGGATACAACCTCCCCCCTCCCCAATTTGCACACATATAGCACAGAGTAGGTAAAAACTCTAAGCTTACATAAATACTCACCAGCTTTTGTATCATTATCCCAATCCCATGCTTCTAATATTAATGTGAACGACCTCTGAAAAAAAAAAAAAAAAGACACCAATTAGACAGTAATAAAAAACTGTTATAACCAGACAAACTGATTTGAAATAAGCAGATATTACTGCTACAAGAAAGCTATCTGAAATTAGTAGAAAATTTCACTTCTCTGTCATCATGTGACAGCATCTTCTCAAAAGCATGAAATATAACAGCATTAAAAATTGTGGGACAAGCCTTGCTAACAGCAAAACAAAAACATTCCATGCACACACACACAGAGGACTGAGTTATTATTACTCTCCTCCCACTGCATCTAATTCTCAGCTTTCCTTAGCCACAGAAATCCTTTTCAGAAGCAGCCCTAAAAGGCTTAAATGAAATGAGGTTCTGAGCCTTGGGAAACAGCTGGGATATTTAAGACTTAAACAACTGAACCACCTCCCCTAAAAGGGAATGAGAGCCATCCTTTAGAAAGCACATGAAAGGTAAGTCTATACCAGATCTGTTTTACAGGAAAACATATCTAAAGAAGAAATACACAATTCACCCTGCATCTATCAAAAATTTAGACTTCTTTCTCATGAAAGGGTAGCATAAAAAACAGGTCTACAAAAGACACAGCAGAAACAATTATTACAGTAAGCACACCTGGCACTGTACTTTTCCCTGAGGAAAGAAAAAACCCATGATTTCAGACAGTTCCTAAATGATTTAGGAAAAAACATGAAGCCTTTACTTCACTAAACCAAGGCTTCAGGCATTTTTCTTGGTTTATGTTCAAATATGTAGGACATATAATACTAAACTTATTTAGAAAAAAGTTATGCACATAGGTAATTTTTAACTGCTTTGGAGTTGAACAAGAATAGCTGTCAAACCATTCCATTTTTATAGTTTCCAAGTGCTACAAGTAACATTGAGATCCTCACATACATTCAAAATCAAAGAACCACCAAGAACAGAAAAGAGTTATTGCACCACTATCCTGAAGTCCTCTGCATCTTCATGAAGATCCAAGCCCTAATGTGTGCACAGTTCACAGCCTAAAGATCTATGAATCCACATGGGTATGGGGACATTCAGCCAAGAAATTGCAAGGACCCTCTTTGGAAGAGGATCATGTAAGAATTCAGCCATCTTTCACAGGGTCATTGGGACTATTTTACTGTCACATGAAGAGATGTGTGATTTTCTTTATTTTGAGATAGCTCCTTATATGCTTTACACATCCCTCAACTCCAACCAAGGAGGGTTGATCATAGCACTGAAACCTCCCCATTTTAGAACAGCAGTACCAACAGGATCCGTGCAGCACCCCAAGCAGAAGGGCTCTCTGCTTGAGGTCTTCCATGACTACAGCAGAATCATTCTACTCAGAAATGCACTTGAGTGCTTATTTTCCTACTGCTCAGTTACATTAACATACAAACCAAACCTTAGCCTTTGAAAATAAGTCCTTCTACTGTGTTTTCAGCTTCAGACATATACTAGGGAAGATGATTTTACATCACTGAAACTGGTTTAGTGGCGACTGTTTAGATCAGACTAAAGAAAGGAAAGGAAAAGAGAGCTCAGCAGTGATCATACTGGACAGAGACATACTTGAGTTTGTACTGCCCTTGGAAATGGACAACTGAGAGAGATCAGTTGAGAAAGCAAAGGGCTCCACCTCTGAGGTATGACAGCACAGCTCAATTCCACCCAATTTTTAAAGCAAACGTTAGTGGATCATTTTAGTAGCTTCACCCTCCAACTCTCTGCACTCCCCAGTCTCAGTACTTAGGGAAGCAGATAGGATTCAACTGTACTCTGAAAACACTACCTGCAACCCCTCTGCCTAACTGCCACCTGAAAAAAATACCCATACATTGAATAGTTGAAAAAATAAATTCTGTATAATACTGCCCTAACATCATCTTCTGGCAACGGCATGTCTCCTGATTTTGTATCAAAATTATGAACTAATCTAGGCAGAATTCTAGGCAAAGTCCAAAGTTATCCACATCTTCCACTTTTAACTACTTACCTTCTAACGTATCCCTTAGTTTTACTGTGTTCCATTGATATGTATTAGAAGTATAGACTAGTGCTCCAGTGCTCCCACATGTCCCTTTACTTATGTAAGGGCTGCTCTTTCCTACTGCAAACTGGCTGTTGTATCTGACTGCCCACATAAGGCAGCAAAAAAATTTAAGACGGACTTGCTGTCTTAGGAAACAGACCAGTCATCTATGCTTTCCCATCACACCATTCAAAAGCAGATTTGTATCCATGCTCAGGATGTTAAGGAATTTCTGTGGGTAAAGAGTTCCATGCAACGCACTGCTCCAGCATGATAATGCTGGACCATGTGAATGAGGATAAAGAGGCATTCTACCCATTCTAAGGTGCTTAAAACAAGAAATTCCACAGCTTTGGTGGCAAACCTCATGGTCTAAGTTGGCATAGTCTCTGGAGCAGAAAATATTGCTTTACAATCTTATAAAAACTTAATAGTATATTATGAAAAGCTATGACTCTGGTGCAGAGCTGCTCCTCCAAAACATGGAGGAGTCCACACAGCTCATGCTGCCTCCTCGTGGCTTTGCAAGCCCCAGGTCCCACAGGCCTAGTCCCCAGCATTTGCTTCCACCATCCTCCCACTGGTCACCATCAAGCATCACAGCCCACCTGTAATCAGTTTAAAGAACCCACACAGCAAAGACAAGACAAAGACTTTTAAATCCTTTCACTTCCCTGTGTTTACTTTTATGGGTGACCAGGCTGGCACTTGGCTGCTCACACATGAGCAAGCATCTGGAGTGTAACCTTTCAGGAAGGCTTGCAGTCACACTTGCAGGAGATTAGAGATGTTAATCAAATGACATTACACAGTATTGATAGACAAATGTGTATTTCCTGGACTGTCAGTTCCAACTGGGAGAGTTCTCAGCTGTGCAGCTTCTGCTCTCTGCTGAGTTACACAGTCACCCTTTAAAAACCCCAAACAGACACAGCAAGAATGCAACCATAAAACTGATTTCTATGGCTATTTTACCTCTAGAGTAGATAGTTAAGGTTACCAACCCACCCTGTCACCCTTCCTCATCTCCAGCTGGCCAATAATTCGAAGGAGGAATTCCTCCCTGTGGTAGCACAATGATCACCACATTACAACTACTACACCTCAAAAGAGAAAACTGGTCCTTAACCCACTCGTGCAAAAAACCCAGCCTGGCCCATTACCGCATGTACCAAGTCTTGTACTAGATCTGCTAACTTGTCTTTGAATTTTGCACTTCACTGTAAAATGACAGCTGAAAACTTACAAAAAAGCATCTGTGTTACTAAATATATTCATAATATGTAGCACTGAGAGCTTCCCAGTTACGGCTCAATTATCAGAAACATGTTTTACTACCAAAATGATTTATTACTGGAAATTTTAACATTCATACACTCACCCTGAGCATAACCTTACCTAAAAACCAGAGTAAGCACTGAAGTTTAATAACACTACTGAATATAAATTTTAAAGGATATTTTCATCTTCATACTGGCCACATTGATTTTATGAAAACTCTCCCATCAGATGACATTAGTCACATCTGCACACTTCTACACAAAGTCTTATCACAGACTAACCAACACATCTACTGATACCAGCTGCAAGTAACTCATCTATAGCAGAGACATTTACAGCAGACATCTTTCTTAAATTGTGCTTACAGAAAACAGCAACAGAACTTTCATTAATTTAGCTCCTGTCCACAACCTAAGGACTACCTATACAGCAAATATTTAACCCACTTGCATCATCCAGCAGTGTCTTGGCTTTTTGATGTATCTTTAATATGAACTGACTTGCTCAAAAGTTACTTAAGAATATGTTTTCCACAAAGACTGTTGATGTGTGCTCAAGTTCATGCATAAACTTAACAAAAACCATTAAGCAAGTATCCTAAGAATGCCTCAAAATCATGAGCCTTTACACATACCACCACCACATCTGCTTCTTTAACTTGCAGACAACTCTTGCTGTAAGCTAATAGAACAGCAGGACATTCATATTCCAGTCTGCTCTGATCTATACAAAAAGCTTTGTGAAGTAGTATCTGTTTTTCATTTCAAACAGTACTAACAAAATATTTAGAAAATATTGTTAAAGTGACTATGGCACAGATTTGAGGGGGAAGGGATGGGGGTATGGAACATACAGCACTGGAAACAGACCTTATTCTACTGAGTCTGGTGATTACATTTATTTTTTGAAAGAATTAAACAGAAAACATCCTAATTTGTGCTCATCAAATCAAACCCCAGAAGATGTTAAAGGCTACAGGTCAGAAGGCATCAGTGAGCCTCTGCAGAAGAGCACACCTTATGCAAGAGCCACTTCGTAGGAGTTAACTAAACAGATACGCCAAGTAGCTTGGAAAGATACAAATTAAGTCTGTTGATCCTGGGGATGCTGCCTTAGTTGTGTTTTTTTCCTCAGGACTGGTGTTGACACAAGCAACTTCAAAGCATTATTTCATTGTTTACACTAAACAAAACACTCCCCCATACTATCCCAGAGACCTCCTTTCTGGGGAGGGGGAAAATAAGACCTGTAATATTGGTTTGGCACCGTCTTTTCACGAACTGTTACTATCACCTTGGTATCTGCAAATCAACATTCAAAAGGTAGGGCTTTTTTCTGGCAAACCAGTCATGTCAGAATGTTCATCCCAAGAGAGATGATCAATCTGACAATAGCATTTTCAGCCAGGTATAGAACTTAAGAGTCTCCAATCCACAGTCTGAAAAATGCCAAAGGCGAAGTTTGAGAAGAAATCAATACTTGAAGTTTTCTGCATCAATAACATTCTGTTGTGACTTTTACGCTAACAGACAAAAAGTTATTAATTTCACATAAATAAAAGGACTGACTGGGTTTTCTACACAGAAAAATGTTTTAAGAATCAGCTATGAAGTAGAAAAGAGTGTTGCTCCTAAACAAATCCCAAGCCCACCTTATCTTCCCGTTCTACAGCCACACAGTAAATGCAGGGTCTCATCTCCAGTAAATACTGTTCCTTTTCAAACCTCAATCCAGCACAGGAAACATTTGTACTCAAACATTTCAACTGCCCAAACACTGGATGGCAAATCACTGGTATTACTGCAGATTAATTTTTTTAACTTCTGGAACCAGCCACCACCAGTATTTCTCGCAACCACTAAGTCTTGATCAGCACAGTCAATTCTCATACTTGCTTTCGTAAGAAACTTTAAGTAAGGCAAGCACAGGTCTGGGGGGCTTGCCCCCCCCCCCCCCCCTTTTTTTTTTGTTTCAGCACCTCTCCCCCTCCCCCAGGCAGCCTACTTGCCATGGAAAAAGCTGACTTCAAGGCAAGCATATTCCATTTCCTTCCCCAGGAACTCGGCAGCAAGTTCATACAACTTCCTCATGAATAAACCAGAGGTGGAAAGTGAATAAGGAAAAAAAAGAATAAAGATTCTGAGAAGATCCAGGACTCAAAGTAAATACAAGTTTAAGGGCAGACAGAGAGTCTGCAGGTTTATCTTTTAGAAACAGACATTATAAAGTCATAACAGGGACCTTTACTGAAGCAGTAAATCATCCCCATTTGGGGGGAACATGGGGTTGGGGATGGGGACAGAGTAGAGGGCTTCTTCTGAAACTTGAAGGATATTTCAGCCACTTGTATGCAAGAAGCTTGTCTGTTTAATTCAGAGACCATCCACCATTCAAAATGATAAAGATGACCATCCTCTACATCTTCATTTTTCACTTAAGGAGTGAGCCTAGTGACTCCTAAACAAAAGCCTTCCCTTTGGAAACCAGGGCCAAACAACCCCATTTTTTAGGGGTAGAAGGCTGGGTTAGAGTCCTGCAAACATCAGCAGCACATAGCAGAAAGCAGTTGAGCAAGTTCAAGTTTTCTATTTGAGAGCAATTACTGCAGTTATACTCCTCTAGGCCCAGTCACAAAAGCAAGACAATGTTTACAAACTCTGGAGCCCTACTGCTGTGTGAGGGGAACTCTTGGTGAATTAGCCCCACCTGACAATCTTTAGGAAGTCTGCAAAACCAGGGAGGGGCAACAGGGGCTATTTTTTGCCATGGTTAACAGACAACAGGCAGATATCTCCACCTACATGAATCTGAACACTCATTCCACTCCTCCACCAAATTAAGCAAAGCCTAAACTGGAGGGGTGTGTACGTGTGTGTGCATGTGGGGGTGGCTGAGGGAAATCTGGACTATTAAGATCATTTCATTGCAAAAAGAGCACAAATAAAAACAACAGGTGAATAAGAGTCAGTCCTGGAGTTAATATATCAAATGTAACACCCAGGTAGAGACTCACTTTAGGTAAAGAAAATTACCCAGTAACTAGGTGGAAGGATCCTATCAACAACCAGCTGCATGCATCTCGAAGATAAAACAACTTGAAGGAGGAACTCAAGGAGGTATTACAAGACCTATTTGGCAGTGTTTTACAAAACAGGAGCAGTGTGTTTCTCTCCAGAGTGATCAAACCACCAGGATCCTGACATTCCTTATCAGAGAACATATTTGTAGTAAGATCTTCAGGTGAAAGTCTGAAAATACTCTGATCCTCCCTCAGTGGCAGAATGCAGCAGGAGTTTCTCACTGTGGAGGGGTCTTTATATATCACAGGACAGCAAACATTTCAGCTGTGGAGTTCTTAAAATCATCTCAAGTCACACACTAGCTTTAGCTAATGCCTGTAGGAAACAGTGACCCATTTTCACAAAAGCCCAAAATGCCATGACAGACATTGCCTGCTCCTCAAGGCAGGATGTCATTACAGTCACCTCAGACCACATAAAAGTAAAGTGAGAGCCCTCTGGAAACCATCTACGTATGAGAAACTAAACCATGGGAATAAAGACTCCACAACTTTCTTGTAACTTAGCACCCTACACAGAAACTCAAAGCACATCTCATCCAAGTCAACCTTGTGACAAATGGCAAGTCAGAGATGGTACATTTGGTTCAGCACTGGCCCTGACCTCTGACAGCACCTGTCAGACAGCTGCTGCAGGCAGGGCAGCAGCATCCCTGAGGAGAAAGGAAACAGGTACCCCAGGAACAGTTTTCACAGCACCAGGAGCAAGTCCTTAGCTTCTCATTTAAAAAACCTGCAGGAGATGTGACCGGGCAGCAGTCACGTGAGGATTTCACCTGAAGAAGAGCTCATCTGCTGACTTCCCTCAGCTCCTAGAAGAGCCCCTCCCTGTTTAAAAGCAGTGCCTTTCACCACTACACACATAGCAGTAATGCTAGTCCAAGGGAACAGCAGTAATGCTTGCCTCTGCTTTTTATAGCTGTCAGCTATTCATCCCCACCCCATCCATGCCCTTCCCCTGATTCCAGCATGTACACATCTCTGCTGTGTTCAGGGAGATTAAGTTCCAACTATGAAGTCCGAGCTGCCAACTGTGGCCACTTAAATTTCTGCCAACACCATAGGATTGACTTAGAAATCATCTGTTTCCATATACTTCCCCCCCAACAAAAAAAAAAAAACAAAAAAAAACAAAAAAAAAAAAACAACCAAAACCAACACCATCAGTGAAAATTCAGCTACTCAGGACTCCCATGATACTTGCCTTTCTTGAGATTTTCCAGCAAGAAACAAGAATATCAATGTTTAATACCAATCCATGCTATAAGCTGTCAGTTTTCTTGAAACACTTCTATTCTACTGCAAATGCCTTCTGCCTATGCCATTTCTAGGCACCTCCTCTGTGACACAAATCTCAACAGAAGTACTGGCTTATAAAACTAATCAATACATCAAAGAGGAAAGATTTTTTTCCCCAACTGAATAAGCAAGTTTAATGCTAATGAAAAAATAATTAATTTTATCTTAGATAAATGACCAGTAACTTTATTCTAGTTACTAGAACAATTCCATTCTAGGTGGTCTTTAAACAACTTCTTAGTCTTATTCTTTTCTCTTTCCATGGTATCTTTCAGAATTCTTTGTTGAATTCTGTTGTAGTAGCAGTACAGCATTGCAAATCTCACTTTAACTTCCAACCTTGTTGAATGTAAACTAATTTTCATAAAGCCCATCACAACCCTGGGTTAATGACATCTGCGACCTTGTTCTTCTGTGCAAATCTGTACTGATAAGCAAGGTTTCACTAACTAGATCTTTTGATAACCATAACCAGCTACTCCTTCAATCCACCAAAGCCATGCAGCTTCTCCCAGCTAAGCGAGTTCCCTTCACAAACTCAATGCAAGTTCTTTGATCACAGTAAGAGATCTTCCACCCACTCTTATCCATGTCTTGACTACTTAATATTCAGAACTCTGTTGAAAAGAGCACCCTGGATAGGAAAAGAAGTTAGAGAAAAAGCTTCCAGGAAGGGGACTGCATAAATCAAAGGTCAAGAGAAATGCAAGAAGAAGGAACAAAGAATCAAGTTATTGCCATGAGAGAAATGAAAGAATTGGCCAAAATGCCTCAGCCTGGAGAAGACACAATAGGAATGTGTGACAGAAGCCTAAATGCTTCAACAGGCCCTGGGGACGGATCAGGAGTAGATAATCTATTTCCAGGGTCTTGGCAAGAGCTAAAAGGTAAAAAAGGAAGCTAACAAGAGTCATGGCCAGAAGAAATGAAGTCAGAGAAAATGGCATTTTAGGCAGAACTTGGCAAAACACTACACAGGTGGCCCAAGGGAAAAGTGGTTTTGAGAGTTTTGTGGGTCCAAGGGTGAACTGGCACAAATACATTGGAGACCAACCACAACTATTTCTGGAGGCACTCAGGTTGAAAACAAAGCTAGGGACAATGACAAGCAGTTTTCTATATTCTTGCCCTTGACCACCTATGAACATTTGTTTACATTCCCTGAACTCCAGTTCCAGTACAGGTGTGGTTCTGAAGCAAGTATTTCACTTTTTCTGATGGCTGACATTAAAATAAGACAGTGCTAAAATTAATAAAACCATTACACAATTACACTGTGGAATCTTGCACACCTGTCTGAGCCATTACCAGCTATCTCAGGGAAATCAAAATTGAGACCAAGGAGTGTTTGAGGAAGAAAAGGAAGCCAGGAGAAACAAAGCACAATTCTAAATCAAATTTATAATTTTATCTCAGAACTCTTCTTTGAAAACCATAAAAGAAGAAGACATAATTGAAAAATCTAATCAAGATTCTCCTTTCTGCAACACTGCAATGTCACAAGAAATAGAATAAATGCAGAAATCACCAACCCATGCATACTATTCAGTCATGTACCTGTTGCAGTGAATGCAACAAATGCTATTCAGATAAAGACAAGCTGAGCTAAATCTACTAACTGGGACATCTTATTATTTAGAATAAAGGTTTAGAGGACTGTAGGCTTCTGAAACTTCCCCTGAGGAAAAGGTAATCCAGACAGCCTTTTAATAGTGATTTAGTCAGGTGACACAAAGCAGAACATACTGTCATTCAAGGCAAGACAACAGAAATGCTCAAGTACAGCAACCACTTACTTCACTAGAAGAAGACTGACAAGTGTCAACTGAAATACAAAGCTTAATGATTTTATAGCAATTTTTCACACCAAAAATTCATCAGTGCATTTGTGAAAAAAGTGCTGGTTTAACTATAAGAAAACGACTACTTGTTTTGGAGAAGACTGGTAAACCAAGGTTTTCACAGAAAAATAACTGAAATAATTTCACAATTCATCTCCAAACTTTAGCTATTCTATTTACACTAGCCAAAACCAACCCCTACTGGCTTCCATGTGGCACAGATGAAGGCTAGTGCTATTCCTAATTAACCTTCCTCCACTAAGAAAGTGATTCTGCACCGTCTACGTGTGTCACTGAGCCAAGTGTCACACCAGCCACACATGTTATTCCATCCCAGCTGAAGAGTAAGCAAGAAATACTTCCCCCATTAAAAGCTAGGCCTCTCAGCCACTCAGGAACCAGTCTAAGGAACAAAACAGCTTTCAAAACATCATCTTTATTCTCCAGGGAGAATTAGCAGAAGAATAGAATAGGAAAGGCAAAGATTAGTTTAGCATGACTGGCACAGAAATTGTGAAGGCAAGAGCATCTATGACAGTCTGGAAATAACTGCTAAAAAAATGTTAGGACTTAAAAGCTGAAAGGGAATAAAAAGTAAAAAACAGTCACAGACTTGCTACACAGCCTCCCCTACCTGATTGAACCACCCCAAATCCAGCACTACTCTCCATAAAACACAACTTGAAATCACATAAGGAATCCTTGTCATTACACAAGATCCCACAAACTACTGGAAGAACCAGTCTCTTCACAGAAAACCAGGTTAATTACCTTTATTTTCCAAAAGATGCTTCTAGATATTCTGCATGGACCCTGAAGTACTCCTGGTAAATGGAAACAGTAGATACATCCTTTTAGCCATCTGGGTGTGCCTGACAGTTGCTACATGCTCAGCCAGCACAGATTTGGAATTTGAGCAGAGATTAGAATCCTTAGTGACCTCAGGAAACACATTTTAGACCAAAATAAACAGAAGTAGAGAAGCAGGAATTAAGACATCACAGGCCTTCTGGAGCCATACCTATATAGAGGTAAACCAACTGCTGGTAATGTTTCTCATTTGAATTTTTTCACACTTTCCAGTAAGGAAAAAAAAATGCATTTAAAGTTTTAGGCAGTAAGCACATAAGATCTTCTCCTGCAAGTCTTCAACAAGTCCTGAGAAAAGACTTGCAGAAACTCAACATCCTTTGACAACTCTGTAAAACTGCTTTTCTTCCAGGTAAAGGAAGCTCAGCTGACCAATTCTATTCCAATCTGCCACAAATAACACGGCAAAAGCATCTTGGAGCTGATCCTCAGATCTGCTGGGCAGAGGCCTAGCATCCCCATAAAAAGCTTTAGGCATGTGGAAAACAGGCCTCAAAAAAGGAGAGTTTGTCCCAGCAGCCTGAGCACAACAATACTCTGTTTATATATGACCACTGTGAAAGAAAAATCAATACCATAGAGAAGAATTACACGTACACAAGGTAAAATCCACCTGAAAAGAGTCTTAAACCACCCTGCTCACCACTTTGCTTTGTTTCAAGTAGTTGATAAGAGCTAGTGATGAGCACAGAATACAAAACAGTTATAGAAGAACCATTAGTCATCCTTCCTACAGGCACATCTCCCCTCTGCTAATTTACCCAAAATATCTATATACACTAAACTTTTATGCAGTATGATTAAAAGTTAACAAATATTTGGGTATCCTTTGATATGGGTGTTACCGTGTCCCAGTGAGGTTTCTTGAAAGTATACTGGATATTAAAATAGCATTAGCAAGATATTCTTCTACACCGTAAAAGAAATTAAGTAGCAGAGAAGCCAGCCAATTACTAACACTATTTTAAGTATAACAGCTACCAACCAGAGCAATAGGATTGGGTATGGAACACTACAACCATAGAAAAGGAAGATACAACATCCTAGTAGTCTACATGATAACTGTCAAACAAGTACCACAGTTTGCATTCTGCCTCTCTCTCAAACAGGAGTGCCTACTTAACATCCCCCAGTTGCATTTCTTTTTTTGAGAGTTCTAAAGCAAAAGCAGCAGAAAGGAAAATGAAATTAACCCCACATGCATCAATCCTGAAAACACACTTGAACCTTAAATAACAGCCTTCCATCCTATTCAGGGAGAACACAAGGTGTTGGTTTTTGAGATTAGAAATGAAATTAAATCAGAAATTATATACAAGATCAGAGTAACAATTACAGTAGGTATTTCTTTGCTAATATCCAGTTTTAGTGGACAAAAAAAATTAAGAATCCACTAGTTTAGATAGAGGATCATAGGATTAAGCATCAACACACATTTTCCCCAATCATTATATTACAGGAAATAATCCAGCTACATCTTAAGATGTAGCTGGATCTTAAGAACTTTCATGACTTCACAGCTAACAAGCTCCAGTCCTTTCCAACACAGCTGGAGCTGGCACTAGGAGTTTCCAGAAATCCACCCAGTTAATTCAATAGGAGAGAACAGAAGAAAGTATTGATGAAATTAGGGAACAGACAAAAAAGACTTTTAGACAAAGACATGTACAAGTACAGTACCAGGCAGGCAGTTGGGGACCATCTGAACATCACTCTATTAGATTTTAGCAGAAGCTTTCAGCCTTGCTACCACCTTTGAACTGTTTCAGACAAACTTGATATTAACCAAGTATCCACGTCCTACTCTCTTCCTAAAGTTTTGGAAGAAGTCCAAGATAAATTAAGCCCATTATACACACACTTTCTTGTTGCATTAATGAAAGGGTAGCTAGATTGTCTCTTTTGAAGTGTATGTAACAACCATGAAGACCCATTAACGGTTAGTGCAAGACTTGTTTTATGCTAATATTTAGAATTCAAAGATGAACTAGTAATTAATACTGCTCTTCCCCTCCCCTCTGCACTCCGTGTGGCATGGATATTAGTGTCCTCTGGGCACTTGAAGCCATGCATCATTATAATTTCAACTTGAAGTCAAGAGGGAATTAAACTAACTATGTAATAACATACTTTAATTATTGTTCTAAACACAGAACACCTGCATGCACTCTCTTTTGTATTGGAAATATGCATACTAAGAAGGTAAGCAAATATATAAAAAACCAGATATGCCCCCAAGTTCTATGTATGCAAAGACCCCAGGAATATAGAGTAGTGTTTTAATCTTAACCCTTTTAAATAATGTTAGCTGTTGATAGCACTGCAACCTTTCCCTTTGTTTTTGAAAAAGCAAATGCCCACAAAACCAATTCCAGCTAATGAGCTCTAGATGTCTTGCCTTTGGAAGATGAGAGGCCCACACTCAACCACTGTTCCTAAGGGAGCAGAGATTGTGGCAGTGTTTTTCTAAGTCCTCTTCAATTCCCTCATCAGTCCTACCCAATTGAGTCACCTCCAGAGCTCCTTGGGCAGCGGCAGCCACAGCTGAAAGGGGACATGAAACAAGGGCTCCACGGGCCCACAGTGATGGCAGCAGCTGGCAGCTCAAACCCTCATGCTACTCTGAACAAAATCCATTATTTTCCTCCCCTGGCTTTTGTTCTGAGCACAGGTATCACCACAGGCCTTCTCAACAATAAGAAACACAAATGTCTCTGTTTTATTGCTACATTGAGTGTCACAATTTCAGTCAATTTGGACTTCACATTTCCACAAGAGACTGAGCAAAATGTAGACATGCTCATTGCTAGTAACAGAAGTGTCATTAATCCAAAAGAAAGGGACAACACACCTAAGCTGTCCTTCATTTCAGCCCCCAGCAAAGCACCAGCTCAATTTTAAACTTCTACACGTGCTAAAGAGGCTGGCAGGGAAGCAAACAGAAATAAAACACCTTGTTTTAGTTCTCTGTAAATTTACAGGAATAAGTTGAGCAGAAAAATAAGAGTCACCACTCTAAAAGTGGGTGCAAGTTCTTTCATGTAGATCAACACATGCAAGGAACTTGAATAAAGGATTAAACAGATATTATGCACACAGTTAAATATAATGGTAGAGCCAGAGTTTAGCTGTGAAAAAACTAAGTTTATAAACACATTCCTGAAACAAATGCTTCAATCATATCCCAGCAGCAGGACTGAATCTTCTGAACAGTACTTTTTGGATACAGTAAATTTTTATCAAGTTTGCAGCAGCAACCACTACACTGGATTTAATTACTAATAAAAATTAACTGCTTACAGCAGCAAAGAAACACAGCACAAAATAGCGTATGTACCCCACAATTCCAAGCTATTTGAATATATGACAACCAAGATATGATCAATCCCACTGTTACAAAGCAGCATCAGAACTTCAATATCCAACTATCTCTTTCAGATTCATGTAAACTTGGAGCGGGTCTGATATAGCTTTACATTATAACAATCAGACAAAGGCACACCTTTGAAAGGAAAACTATGTAACAACGGTAGCAAAGTCCATGAAGCAGCCTTTGAAAGTAAGTACATGTCCTGCAAATTTGCTCTAAGCATGTAAATTCAGAATGCTTCTCTATTCTTTCCCCTTCTCCTCCCACTGACATGGATCTGGAAGCTACAACAGGGAGATTGTCAGGAAGTCCTCAAATTTATTTCATTACTGACTCCTAGTTACTCCTCTGGTGTGTAACAATGTTACACCTTTCCTCAAAAGGATGAGTACCAATAGAGAACACAACAAAGCCATGGAAAGTAGGCCAACATAAAAAAAAAAAAGCCAGAGTAATTTTCTTGGTCCAAAGCTGGAGCCATAAATCAAAAATATGTCCTAGTGACTACTTTACAGTTTCAGCACTTCATTTGCCACCAACTCCCTGCTGCTCCAACTTTCTCCAGATTCTTTGGCAAGCTGAAGAGTCACAGAGTACCAAATCTTTAAAATCCATCCTAATGGCTTAGGGACAAACAAATTATCAGTGATAGCAAGCTGCCACAAGCTGAGACTATCTTTCCCATCAGCCAAAGCTCATTTTGTTTACCTTACAATAGCAGTGATCTGGGAGTAGATATGAGCAGCTTGAGAAGCTCTGGTGATACACAACAGTTTGTACTTGTGCCTAAGCTCTGTGACAATTAACATTCTGACAGCCCTCAGTCCAACCCAGGACATGCAGTGCTAGTTAGAGGGAATCTGAATTCTGGAAATTAACCTCTGAAGAATTGCCACCAGCTGGGTTTGGGCAGCCACTTTACCTTCACCTCTTCCAGAACAAGAAATGTGTGGTTTATAGCTTGGTAGTCTCTCCACAACCCTGAAGTTATCACAGCTGAACAGCAAACATCAGAAGGCACTGCAGGAGCACTAAATATCTGACAGCCTTACACGTCTGTGCAAGTCCAAACACTTCATGTTCCCTACTTCCTTTCCCTTCCTCACTTTCTGATAGGAGAAAGCACCAATATGTATGCATGAATCATGGAAAAATACTCTCTTCTACAAAGGTACCCAACAGCCAAACAACATTAAATATTCTGGGCCTATATACAAACATATGATTTAAACAACAGTTTATAACCAGCACAGGGGTGCTACCAGGTCATTCTGGTGTGCAAAAACCAGTCATTACTGAGGGGCAGCACATGGATATAGCTGCCCTTAATGGTCTAAGCAAACATGGTCAGACTTTTACACATCGCTGATTACATGTAGCCAGTTACAGAAGAAATTCCATTCCAAGGAAAATCATGTCATTGTACCATAAAAGTCAGAACTATCAAAACCACCACTATTTAAAAAAAGAAGAAAAAAAGGAACAGTAACTAAAACTATTAAGCAGTAGCACAGGTTACCGGACCAGTGCTGTTAAAATTGCCTCAGTCAGTAGGAAGAACACTAAATAGTACCAAAAATTGCACACCCTAAAAAACTTCTACTCCAGTAGATTAACTAAAGATCAATAATTACACTATTTAAATATTTCTCAACTTACTGCTTAAAGCATATGTCAATCAAGTCTTCCAAGTATGAACAAGTTCCTTAATTAGATCTTAAGTTCTCCAGCTGGAATCCAGGACCTATTACATTAACAGTGTAGATTCTGTCTTTACAAAGTAGACTATTGAACTTTGCAATGCTATAAACAGAATTATACATATTCAGGGAAAAAAGGGAAGAAAAAAGGAAAGAGCCCTATTTGATGCTTTAGTTAGTTGTTAGCTCATACAATAATTCTCTCCAATTTGCATGAAGGGGTAAGGCTATTTTTCTACCTACGATAGCATACTGCATCAGTATTACGATTCACTAAGAGTCTGAAAATGTAAAATTTATCCAGTCTGAACATTATATGCCTAAAGTTATTTAAGATGGTATGTTCACAGTACTAGAAAGTACTGGAGAGACTAGAGACACAGTGGACTATGTGGAATTAGAAGAACTAGAAGAGGCACTGCAACAATAATTTAAATGTTATAATAATCAAATTGTAACCCTAAACAAAGCCCACCAGAACACATCCTGCTGGGAGCAAGATATATATAATCAGGACTTTCAAGCCCAAAGCAGGATGTAAACAGATTGCAGTTTGTGTACTAATACTCCAGCCTTATCTCAGATTTAAAAAATAAACCCAACCAACATAAAAAACCTTCAGAGAATGAGCACCTGTGCATCTGTCCTAGGGGCATATAATTGGTTACTCAAGGACTATTAGGCTGTTTCTTAGCAACCTCTGCAAGCTCTAATCAAGTAAGACTAAGATTGTCATTTAGCCTTGAAATGCCTTGCCCCTTCCATCTAATGCAGCTTTCTATTGAGGAGCAAACACTCATTCCAAGCACAGACAAAATCCAGGCTCACTACATGATTCAGGTCAGAGTTCTTGTAATCAGAAGATCCTCACGTTAAATATGCTTTTTACACTTTATTTAGCATCTGAAACAGTAATAATAAATATTTAATTTTTCTCCTTTATATACAAATTAAAGGCTAGCTACAACTATGAAGAAAACCCTTGGGAATGGTTTAACAAATGAGCATAAGGTATAGATCAACTCTTAAACAACATTTTGTAACAGTAAATAATTCTCCAAATATAATTACAAGAAAAATGTTTATATCAAAAGCAGTGGTAGAGACATTTCAGGTAAATAGCAAGCATTTCTCTCATAGTTGAATGGTACTTAAATCTTTAGTGATGCTGAAATGTGTCAACTATGTTGCACACACTGGACTTCTAAAATTAACTATCTTCGAGCAGAGTCTGGCTGTCAGACCAGAAAAAAGAAAACCAAAAGCACTGGAGTAATCAAAAAATAAACTCATCTGTTCAGTCCTAGTCTAGCATCATTGCTTGTCTGTAGTATCAATGGGCACATGACAGACTGCTGAAGACAGCACTCAATCATTTATATAGAGTGTTTTTTCCTGTACAGTAAGCAAAGGCACCAAAAAAACTGGTTACATCAGGGATGGCCACCCCTCCTGACTGGAGGTGACCTCCACCAGAGCCATCACGCCATTCTCTCCAGCTCTGTCCCTCCCAAGAGGTCTCCAAGGGAGCCCCACCACCCCATGGGAGGCAGAAGGTCAGTGGCTTCTAACATGAACAGGCAGAGATGCTCTCACCTACCCACACTAGTTCATCCCCCAGCCCTAGGAGCAGGGGCAGGGTGGGCTGGTCAGGCTACACCTCCTGCTCCTGTGAGAGCTGAACAGCTCCAAAGCACTGACTGGACACAGCCCATGACTGCCAGCAGTCACCTCTGACCGGAGATTGACCCGTTTTAGACACCCACTAACCAGAGCCAGAGCAGATTTCTAGCAAAAAGCCCATCAAAGGTTTATCATGGCACAGGAGAGGGAAGGAATGGTGGAGTTACTGCCAAGGAACAGCAACTCTCCTTCAGGTAAGCAAATGGATAAGCATCAAGTAGTCAGAAGCACTGCCAGCATACCCTCTTTTCCTCACTCCTTGAAGCAGCCTCTCTCCTTCCAAACTGATGCTCTCAAGCTCCTTCCAGATCAGAGAATTACTGCAGCTAAAACTGGAGAGGAACAAGGGAAAGCAAATGGGTGTGCTGGCAGCAAAGGCAGGGTTACTTTCTGATGATGTCTTCCTCTTCAGGTTGAGCAGCTCTGAAACAGAGCAGGCAACACAAGCAGGACCCACACAGAGTTGACAAAACACTGGGCCTGTTTTCAGAAGAGCAGGCAGGGAAGCTTTCTGGCACACAGTAACCTGCAGATGACTACGTATACAATGTGATCACAGCTGCTTTATGAACTTAGGGTAGTTTTAAAGAGCCAACACAAAGCAACACCCAGAGGAAAAACAAGCGAAGGAGTCAGACTACTCAAAAAAAGATTAATTCCACTCATCTGATCTACACGAAGTGACTCAAAGGCATTGCTCAACAGAGGGGCCAGACAGCCACTGGCCCACAGGGGACAAAATAATTTTCAAAGTTAAAAACCAAAATCACAATTTATCTTACATATCTGTCTCAAATCTCCTTTCATACAAGAAAAGCTTCGTGGCAAAAACACATATTAACAAATATACTAAAAATTCACTACACCATTTCTGGTGTTTTTTAAATCCAAAAAATGCAGTTGCTCCACATTATTAATTGTTTGACAAAAGCTTAATTTTTTGCAGCTTTTGTACTGGAAAACAGTGAACCTGTAATAGTTCCCAAAGCAAGCTGCATTTGCACAAGAAATACAAGCAGCAGCCTCAGACATAGAAGGCAGCTTCTGCCACACAAAACTCCTCAACATCTCCACTCACACTTGAGCCTTACAGGATCACTCAAGCCACCTAAAATACAGTGGGAACACAGCCTAATTAGACCAAATATCACAAGTCTGATATAACACAAACCAATTACAATTTCACCCCAACTACGTTCAAGATAAACCTGATTGCTTAAAGATCAAAGCTACAGATGGTCATGTCTCTAGCAAACCTTTCCTATGCAGACTCTTTTTATTGAGAAAACAGCATTTGGAACATCTTTAAACAGCCCAGAGACAGTGCTACAAAGCCTCTACTGCACTGCAGTGAATCAAACACGCTCTGATTCTACCTCACATCCTCCCGTGTAAGAGTAATCCTGACTACTTTAATACCTATTCCATTTTCAGTCAAAGATTTAATGCCCACACCAGCTGTGTGGCTAGGAGTGTAGCATTTCACAGATAGGCTGGCTGGAGCACCTTCTGGAATAAAGATTAGAGAGCTGACAAGAGGTGTACAAGCCACATTGTCAGTGGCTGGGAAGTGAGGGACTTCGTCTGCAAGTTTTGACTTCAGCCTCAGTGTTTCCAATAAATAAGCACATGTTTATTTAAGGAAACTTTCAAGGAGTATAAATAGAAGTGTTCTTTACTATCTGACCATCTCTGTGACATTCAAAAAACCCTCAGAACTTCAAGGTATAAAGTTTAAATAGCTAGCAGAATACTGTCCTTTGAGGCATATTTATTTCAAAGACATAAGAAATTCTAGATTTAGTGACATGAATGCATGAAAGATTAAGAGTGCAAAGAGCACTTCTGCTTAAAATTAGAAGACAGATTTCCTATAGTTACATGAAACTTAAGTCTTTAGACTTTCTATTCTGGGCAAGCTGCAAATAGTTGCTGGCACACACAGCATGCCAATAATAAATCCCTTTTTCAAAGAGTGGTTCTGAAGTGGTCACCATTAAGGCCTTGGTTCTTTTTTAGAGGTGACACCTGCAGCTGCTATTGAAATCAACTGGAGTTGTCACTTCCCAGCATTGCTGAAGTCACTCTCTAAAACATCACTCCATTATTTTCTTTTAAGAAAGAGCAAAACAAAACCCAAAAACTACCATTTGCATTTGTGTCCCTTGAGACCAAAGGGATATCATTTTTACAATAAACCATTTCCTCAACCTTTTGTTTCTGATCAAAAAGGCTTCGAGGCAAATGCAGTACTGAGCAGGTGAAAGACTATAAATTCTATGATCTACCTCCCCAAAAGTGAGGAAACATGGATCCATGTTTTCTGAATCACAGTGTACTTGTTCATGATTTCCAACAAGCAGAGGAAAGCTTTATGAGCACGAGGACTGCAGGTGTTTTGGCAAAATAAGAAATATTTTGGCATGGCAGTTCCACAGGAGTCCCAGAGTCTGCTGACAAGCCCACCAAGCAGAGGGTAGTAATCATGCACCAAGTTCAGGGAGGGAAAATCAAGTAGAGTCAGCAAAGCCTTCCACCTGGGGAAAAAAGGCTACCGGTAAATAAGACATTAAACATTAATGTAGATCATCAATACACAGCTATCAACCAGATTATTTTTTTCTGTGCTGATTTCCTGTGCTAACAAGGTGCAGGTACATCATTGCCCATCACAACCAGGTGAATTTTACATTCTGGGATAAGGTCTTGCTCTCATTTCTTATTCCCTGCCCTCAAGTCTTGCTTGGAACTGTGCTTTTGCAAGCACTTTCCTCAAGAAGGAGTTTCAATTGATCAAAGAACTACTAATTGCAGGTAAAGCTTGCTGTGTATCTCCCCTGCTGTTTCATTTGTTAGATTGTAATCTTTTTCGTAAGAAAAAATATACCTACTCTTCCTCTGGTACAGCCATGCACAAGTTCTTTCTCCAGTGCTAAATGGCCTAACTTTAACCTGCCTAATTTAAGCATATCTGTCCCAATGGGGTGTCATCCAAGATGACAGGATGCATGTTTACTCTATCAGGGAGCAGAGGGTAATCTAATCCAGGATATTTTCATTACAAAGCCTCAAGATCCTGATCAGAGAGCAGCGATGGCTGTGTTGAGACAGGAGGTAGACCAACTGTGGATCTACCAGCCAAACAAAAATAGACAATAGCATTTCCTACAGCCAGGCTATCTAGTTCCCTAGAGGCACCAAGGATCCCAGATAATGAGCTTGAAGGCTAGATGTCTTCCAGGCCCTAACCACCTTCATCTCTCAAATTAAAAGGTCAGGAAGAGCTTGATGCAGAATCCTACAGTTAACCAGACAACATATGAAAGTGCCAGGCAGAATGCTGTACCCTTCAAGCAATAAAGGCTGCAAGGTCAAGTATTCCTGCTCAGGTTTTGGCAGGGGAGGGGACAGGGTTGCTTTCTAAGAAATTTAACATTTACTGCTGCAGCCAAGCTATCCTCTCAGCAGCTTTACATATTTGATAGCTCATACTCCTGTGTATGTTTTAGATCAAGACCCAACCCCTCCAGGCATTTGGATGAGACCTACACATGGACATTACTGACATTTTGTATCTACCTGAGAGTTAACATTACTTCAGAAGGTTAGAGAAAGGTGCTACAATCACACTCTAAATAGGAAAAAACACTAAAATAGTGCCTAAAAAAAACAACTAGTTGCCTAATCCTAGTGGGGAAGGCACCCTTTATCCAAGCAATTTGCAAGGGCTGCCTGAACCTCTCCTTCAGATTGGTTACAGAGTCCTAGCTAAGCACCAAGGAAAAGGAGAGGTGAAAATGCTTGCTTCTGCTTCTCTCCAAGACCCTGAACACTGAAGTTCACCTGGGGAGCTCAGAGTACACAGCACCCATGGGTGCACTGTCAGTCACAGCAGGATCTCAAAAACAGAGGGGCTGATAGGAGCTAATGATGCATACTGTAATACATGATTTCAGCATCCACAACTAGTCAGAACAATTCCTCTATATGACTAACTAACTGAAGTAATGGATGCCATACCAACATTTACGGTACAGGAAAAACTCTGAATTCCCTGAGGGAAAGAACAGGGTGGAGGGAAAAACCACACACAATTCCATTTCATGCCATCTTGCAAAGGAGTACAAGAAATGGTTCCACATCACCCATCCCGCAGAAGGACTAACTTTAAAACACCACCTTCAGAAGCAACCTTCAATTAACCCCAAATCTAAAATTCTGCCAATGGTTACTGATAAATATTAATGTGCCAGGTATTTGTGAAGCTTCAGTGTCTGAACAAACAGCTTTGGGCTAGGGGAAAAATAAATGCTCAACACTAACAAGCCTAAACTGTAACTGATCAGAATCAACTTCAAAGCTACTTAAATTCTTCTGTCTTCTTTGTTTTAAAGTTGCACATAAATTTTAATTGCATCATTTGTTTGTTAACAATCTCAAACAAGCATTAAGCTTCAAGTTTTACAGCAGGAGGCAAAGAAAAAAATGTGAGGTAGGTGGGTGAAGAAGACAGCTGTATTGTTCTAGCTGTTCCTCAGCCTCTCCCACTGCCAGATTTCTGTGGATGATGTATCCCAAGGTAGCAATTTTAAGAACTTTCTGGCAGTATCCCAAGCTCCCTCTTGCAAATCAGAGATCAGACTAATGATATTAAAAAAAAGGACAGGAAATAGGAATAAGCTGGATAACTGACACTGTTTCAAACACTGGAAGTCACTGAACTCTGGTACCGCAGCTTTACAGAAGAGACAGTTGTCCAAACTGAAAAATTTTGCCTCATAAAATTAAAAAGGAAAATCAGTAAAACAAAACAAATCCCTCTTCAAGAAATTACTTGTTTTACAACTACTGCTAGCTTGGGACACTGTAGTATCACAGAGACTTCAAGAAACTCCCCCCCAGCCTGAGCAACTTATACATTATTGCATTAGGGTCTAAGTGAGAGAGTTACCACCCAGATGAGGTCCACCAAGAGCCCTGCATATACTCATGCTGGTTTTTCACTAGTGTGGAGCTTAAAAATTCAAGCTAGAACTAGTGAAATAAATCCTTTGCTCACTGCCAACACCAAAGCAAATTTGTTTCATAAGTGAAGGACACAATTTCCAACGCTCTTTACTCTTGCTCCTTCCCATCATATTAAAGAAACCATAACTTCATTACTGTTGTACAGCAAAAATAAAAGTCACCAGAAAAGGCTATGCCCATATTGTTGTTTCTCATTTGCAAATTCAAATAGAGAAAGAATATTATTTGAGAATAATTTTGAAATTATCCCAGGGAGTTGAAACATAACCTAGGAACTCAACCTACTTCAAAAACCCCTCGCGATAAACTAGCACTACAATTAAGCCTCTCCTTGCAAAGTCTACACAGCTTATACACAGCTCTGATGCCATGTTCCCCATCAACAGATTGAGTACACAGAGTTCAAGATCTAACTACAACATGCAGGAGGGACTTCTTCCCATAGGTGTATCCACAAACTGCTGTAAATAAAACTACTCCACAGCTTATTTTTAGAACCCACGGTGGGCTGGGAGAGTATTCAGTAAACCATCCAAAAATCAGCTAACCACCCACTAGACTGCAGTGGCACTGTTTAAATAAATTACAGCCCACTTTGCGACAGCTGCAGGGAAAAAATGGTGGAAAAAAGAAATACCCCGAGTATTTCAATTCCCTCAAAATGCTGGAGCCAATGGTACAAGAAACAGCAGCAGACAAGGCAGTGTGGGCTGGAGACACTGCGTTAATTCACCTGCAAGAGGCAGGTCAAACAGGCCTTACTTAGGACTGGGTGAGCACAGAACAACAATATCCGGCAGCTGCAAGGTAAGAATGTGCTTATTCCAACAGAGAAAAATTCAAAGAAGGCTGGGCTTAGGGACCTGCAGTGCAAGGATTATCAAACTCTCCTCATGTTTCAAGTAGCAATACTAGAAACTGGCAAAATAAAAGCATGAGTTAAATTACCTTTACTTCCTCATGCAGATAACATATAAAGTCTGAGGTGCTAACGTTACTGAAATCTCCTACTGAAGAGTTTACGATTTCATCAAGTCAGTATTAAATGGCCAATAAATAGGAGAAAAAAATCTTAATTTTCTCTTTGATCTTATAACTTAAGAACACAGTACTAAATACCCTGGGTTTATAGTATCGACTATACCCATTAACAGGAACATTTCCAAGTTCAAGAGGGCACAGGACCAACAAAGGCCATCAAAACACCCCAACCTGGCAACCAGAACTTAAGTGCCTCTGCATGGAAAAAAATTATCAGTTGTACCTTTTTTATTTTTAAACATTTAACTGCAGCAAATTCAGTCAGTCCTTAATTTACAAGGCATAAGTATCAGAGGTTGGAGGGTCCCCAGTAGCACAGAAAGTGAAATTATTTATATAGACTGGTTTCCTTTAGCTTGAAACGCAAATAAAGCATGTTTGCCCCTAAGTATTCCTAGCAGGCGTTCTCCAAGTAACTGAGATCCCGCGAGCTGCCTCTGAGAGGTCAGCAAGGGCCATTTCATCTGTTAGTCACCAGGTGCGAAACGCAGTCCGCAGGTACCGAGGCTGCCGATACGCATCTCCCCACCGAGCCGGGGCACTGCACCATCCCCATTCCCCAGCACCTCGCAACTTGCCGGCTTCCACCCCGTGGCCCACTTGGAAGGGCTGAGGGCAACAGCTGTGAAACTCCCTGCAGGATCCTACCTGCCTGCAGCCGGGCAGGGAGCCCAGCCCTCCCTCCTCCTTCCGCTCCCCAGCGCCGGGCACGCTGCACACCCAGCGCCCCAAAAGCAGAAGGATGCCCCTAGTCTCCGAGGACAGGGACTAGCACTAGCCTGCTANGCGCCCGCCGCCAGCGCCCCCTGCCGGGGGCAGCCCCGAGCCGAGCCCAGCCGCGGCCGCACCGCCGGGCTCCGCTGCGCGGGCGGGGACGGGGTGGGGGCTCTCCCCGTTATTGTGATTCTCCTGCCTTCGGCCTCTCGCGGCCCAGCCGCGGCTCCTCCCGCAGGCAGCCCGCAGCAGCTCCCCGGAGCTCCCGCAGCACCCACCGCCCGCCGCGCAGCCGGCCGTGCCCCGCAGCCCCGGGAAGCGGCGGCCGCGCCCAAGGCAGCGCCCCGGCAGCTGGCCCCGCTCAATAACGGGGGAGCGGGAGCGTCACCGACGGGAGCGTCACCGACGGGAGCGGGCGCAGGGAGGACGCCGCACAAAAAAAGGGCGATAACGAGAGCGCGATTAAAAACCTACCGGCCACGCGAACTGGAAGGGAATAACAATCCTGCCCGTCTCGGGACTTCTGCCTTGGTGGGAGTATTTGTTGCTATTCAAATAGAAAATATTTCCACCGAGAACGGGGGTAGATCCGAATCCGTAGTTGCAGGGTCCGACTGGGGTGATNCCTGCCTGCAGCCGGGCAGGGAGCCCAGCCCTCCCTCCTCCTTCCGCTCCCCAGCGCCGGGCACGCTGCACACCCAGCGCCCCAAAAGCAGAAGGATGCCCCTAGTCTCCGAGGACAGGGACTAGCACTAGCCTGCTAATGCCCCACCCCTGGAAGCGTTCAAAGCCAGGCTAGATGGGGCTTTGAGCAACCTAGGCTAGCAGAAGCTGTCCCCTGCACAGGCCAGCGGGGTTGGAACGAGATGGTCCCTGAGGTCCCTTCCTACCGCACCATTCTGCGTGCGGCCCGCAGGGCGGTGGGGACTGAGGCAACAACGCACTGCGGGGGCGGAACACGGAAAGCGCCGAGCCGCGGGGCGGACGGCAGGGCACAGCGGGGCAGCCGCGGGGTCCCGCACAGGCCGACACACAGACCCCGGCACGCAGGCGGTGTCCGGGGGTCGAGGCGGGGCTCGCAGGGGCTCTCCGGGCCCATGGCGGCGGTGCCGAGGCCGCGGGCCCGGCCCAGGTGTGAGGGCCCCGCCCCGCGCAGGTGCTGGGACCCCCCGGCGCGNACGGGGTGGGGGCTCTCCCCGTTATTGTGATTCTCCTGCCTTCGGCCTCTCGCGGCCCAGCCGCGGCTCCTCCCGCAGGCAGCCCGCAGCAGCTCCCCGGAGCTCCCGCAGCACCCACCGCCCGCCGCGCAGCCGGCCGTGCCCCGCAGCCCCGGGAAGCGGCGGCCGCGCCCAAGGCAGCGCCCCGGCAGCTGGCCCCGCTCAATAACGGGGGAGCGGGAGCGTCACCGACGGGAGCGTCACCGACGGGAGCGGGCGCAGGGAGGACGCCGCACAAAAAAAGGGCGATAACGAGAGCGCGATTAAAAACCTACCGGCCACGCGAACTGGAAGGGAATAACAATCCTGCCCGTCTCGGGACTTCTGCCTTGGTGGGAGTATTTGTTGCTATTCAAATAGAAAATATTTCCACCGAGAACGGGGGTAGATCCGAATCCGTAGTTGCAGGGTCCGACTGGGGTGATCTTGGCCTGATATTCCTTGAGGCAGACTTTCACGTAAGTATCGCACTCGTCCCGAGAGCAGTCCAGGTTCTCGGGGCTTTTCATGCCATCGCAGCATTCCCCATTGAACAACTCGCCGTTTACATTCCGCACCGAGTTAAGCTGCAGCTCGAAATAGCCCGTGGACCGGGACACCTAAAAATAAAATCCGAAGGGGAGACAGCCTCATTACTACCGCGGCCGGGGGCAGCACCAGCAGCGCGGAGCTGCGGGTCCCCGGTTCCCCACGACAACTTTCGCCGGCTGCGGGTTTAACCCCGCCGCGGCAATATACATATGTGTACATATATATGCATACACATACATACATAGCATTACAGATATAAATAAGAAACGAGCAAAGGGAGCAGGGAGAAGGCAGCCGCGGCACCCCGCGGCCGGAGCGCAGCCCCCCGCGCCCCGTCCCTACCTGCACGCAGGAGGCGAGGAGCAGCGCCAGGCCGAGCGCGGCGGCGCGGGGGACCCGGCTCGGCCAGCCGGCGCCCCGCATGCCTCCTGCTCCCGCTGCTGCTCCGCGCCGCCGCCTCAGAGGAGCCCGCCGAGCCCACCGGCCACGGACCGGCGGCCGCTCGCGGCATGGGCGGTGGGGGAGCCGCCCGCAGCGCGCCGGGGGGCGCAGGGCATGGGCTGCCAGCGGGGCCGCCCGGAGCGCTCCGCCGCCGCTCCCCTCCCGCGGGCTCCGCTCGCCCTCTGTGCGCCTCGGCTCCGCGGACACCCAACAAGTAGGTGCCGGAGTGACAGCTTCATTACCCATTCGCCGCCGCGGCCGCCGCCTTCATATTAATGAGGGGGACGGCCCGGCCCCGCGGCCGGCGGGTGGGGCCAGCGGCGCTCCCGCCGCGGCTCTTAAAGGGCGGCGGGCGGCTCTCGCTCCGCCCTGCACTGACCGCAGCGGGGTCCGCCAGGTGGTGGAGGAGGATGAGAGATGCGGGACACCCGCGGGCGTAGAGGAACGCGGGTGGGGGACCGCGTGTCGGTGGATGTAGGGCGGACACCTAGTCCACGGCGTTGGAGGAATAACCACGCGATGCGTGCGGCCGTGGAGGAGGAGGGTGTAGGGTGGGTGCACCTCTGCTTGTGAGGGAGCAGGCGGTGTGTGCGCCCACGCTCCTGTGGAACTGCCCAGGGAGTGTGCAGACAAGCATGGAAGGGCACATACAGCTAGGGAATGCTTGGGGTGGGAGTACCCCAATAATGCAGGATTTGGCACTGCTGTGCAGGAGTGCTTGCGGGGGAATTGCCTACAGCTGTGGAGGAGTGCTCAGGGTGGGATCACCGACCGCTCTAAAGTAGTGCTCAAGCAAAGATCACCTACAGCTGTGGAGGAGTGCTCAGGGAGATCACCTACAGCTGTGGAGGAACGGTGTGCACTCAGTCACGGACGGCACTGGTTGGCTGTGCCTGCAGTCATGTAGATGCATGATACGTGCAGATGTAGCCATGAAGGAGAACAGAGCATAGGCTCATCCACGCTAGTGAAAGAACATGCATGGTGTGTGTAGCTACAACTGTGGAGGAGTGCGTGGGGTGGATGCACCCGTGGTTCCAGAGGAGCACTGGGGCTGGGGACACCCACGGCCCCAGAGGAGTGTGTGGGGTGGATGCACCCGTGGTTCCAGAGGAGCACTAGAGCACTAGGGTGTGTGGGGTGCACGCACCTACAGCTGTGTAGAACCACATATGGCTGTAGCATAGTGTATGGGGTGTGTGCACCCACGCTCATGGGGAGGCACAAAGGGTGTGTGAACCTACAGCCCCGCAGGAGCTCACACGGGAGGGCTTGTAGAGTGACATGTGCGGCACACAGAACAGATGGCCAAGTGGTGGATCATGTCCTCCTCCAGTGGTGGCTCAAGCAAATATGAGGGTAACTGCGCAGAGATTTCTCCTTTGGTTTAAGCACCCTGTGATTTTGATCCCCGCTGACAACTATGAAAGCTATACATGCAGACAACTGCATGTATGGATACAGTATCAAAGCCCAGATCTGCATTTAGGACCTGAGTTTTCCTACTGTTTCTCTCCCTCCTCCCTCTTGCCGTTTAACTCTTTCGTACTGACCATTCACTGGAGTGGACAATTGGAGAACAAACAGCTCAGAAATCAAAGGGCTGTCAAGTTCCCCTGCGCAGAAAAGCTTTCAGAGAGCCTTCCCCCTGCCTTTTCAGCGCCCCGCTGCCCCCGTCCCTGCAGCAGCCAGCCGGCACGCTGCTCCTCTGCTATTCATGGCCAGCGTGCAGCTGCAGCTACTCTCCTAGGCTGACACAGCAGCAGCTGCTATGTGTGTGCCAGCTGGCTAGCCGCTCTCCAAAATCCTCTTGTCCGCCCCGCTCCCCTTGCTTTCCTGCTTCCCCACCTACAGACCTGCTTCTCCTTCCCCACCACGTCTCCCACTTGCCACAATCTGCTCCAGTTTCCTATCTTCTCCACTGTCCTGAGCCTACCCCTGTGCTGTCCTGGTTCACCTTACTTGCTCTCTAGGAAGCATCCCTTACTTTCCCTCTCATCCCTCTGGAGCTCAAACAGGAGCTCTCTGAAGTGGAGAGGTGAATATTGCTTTTAATTATTTTATGTGTCCTCTCTTTGAAATTGTGCCTCCCAAGATAACTGCATTCAAGCATTTTTTTGGTTAAGATAACCTCTGGGATAACCACCTTTAGAAGGCGGCAGGGGGAAAGTGGGGAGAGGTGAGGGAGGGTTTTTACACTGGGTTGAGGTCTCATATTAAAGCTGCTACATTTTGTTAATCAGAAACTCCACCGAGCCCATGTTCTTTGCCCAGCTGAGCTGCTCGCTGGCTTCCAAATGGACAGGCAAGTGCTTTTTAGTTTTTTAATTACTCTTTCTGGTGGCTGAAAGGAAGAAGTTTCTTAGATGAGCTTTCTGCCTAAAGATTATTTTGTGGTGGATGGCAGCCAAAATATTTCGCAAGACAGGTATTTTGTTTGCATGTATCATGATAAACAAACATAAAACCTCATGATCTACCTTCAGCACTATGCGGTCAATATGCCTGTGGAGGAAGACATATACTTTTATCACTGAGCTAAGCACATGTAATAGAGAAGAAAGATGATCCAGTAGTTACAGCATATGTTCAGTCTCTACAGAGCCAAGCTCGGTTACCTGCTGTATCACAGAATTTCTTTGTTACCTTGAGCACACTGTGGTTTTTTTTTTTTTTTTTTTGCTTTGGCTTTGCCTTTGTAAATATTCCATAGTACTCAGAAACTCTGGTGCCATTTTAAAATGCCTTTTTTCACTGTAACCTGACTTCACAGGAGCAGAGAGGGAAGGTGCAGCTATTTCCGGCCATTCTCTCTGCTTGGAGAAATTTTCATTTTATTCTTCTCAGTGCTGCAGCCCCATTTTCAGCCTGAACTCCTTAGTTCTCTTGCTGTGGTTTTTTTTTGAGTGCTGTGGAATTTCACTCTATTCTCCTTTGGGTATGGAAAGCTGTTTCATTACAGTTACGCACAGATAGTGATGGTTTTCAGGTAATGCAGCAAGAATATTTCTTAACAAATGAACTTTGAGCTTTTAAAAAAGCCTGGTGGCAAGATCTGGAGGTGAATGCTGAGCAAGGCTAGGAGGAGACATCCCCTGCAGCTTGGACAATGTGCATCAGATGACCTGTGTGTGACCAACCCTGGAGGAGGGCAGTCCAGCCTCTGAAACTGTCCCTCCCTTCCCACCAGGGCTGCCTCCTTCTAGCTTTTGGAGAGAGATGAAGTTCAGTGAGATGAAAAGCAAAATGCCCCTGTGCAGCCTTTGGGTGCCTCAGTCACTTCCAACAGGCCACCAAACTCCTGTATCCAGGAGTGCAGTGGCAGGATTTGCCCCTTTTTCTCCAGCATTCCGGAGCTCTGGGTCCCTGCTGCAGGACAGCTCTCAGGCCCGGGCTTCCCCTGCCAGAGGCGGCTGCCTCCATAACTCATTCCCAATCAGCTGCACGCTCCCGAGCCTGCTCGAGGCCCCGCTGCCAAGTGTAAGCAAGTGTCTCCTCTTACACACACACCTGCAGCCCAGCCTGCTGTCACCCAACCCGCTGCCTCCCTCGGCCATCCTGCATCTGGCTGCACCCTGCGCCAGCAGCCATCCTTTCTCCAGTGGTGAGGCCGAGGCCTTCCCTTCCCCTCTGCGGGGTCATTGTCCCCTCACGTTCCCCAGTGAAGGGTCCCTGTGCCTTTGTGTTGGGTCATGGGGCTGTCCATGCAGTCCCATGCATGCAGACGCCTGCCTACTGCTCAGGGGGAGTTGATACAAATTTCCTTATGCTGAGCACAAGCTTTGAGGTGCTGTTCTTTTGCTCCCTCCTCATGAAAAGAAGGGCTGCCAAGATCCAGATTAAAAAGACATCAATATCCTCCCGTTGCTGCTCCCTTGCTTCCTCCTGCTGCTGCTCCTTCTCTTTTCTCTGGCGACTCCTGATGATGGTAGCAAGTGGGAACCAGGGGCTGTGCATGACAGAGGGGTGAAAACAAGGCTGAGAAAAGTCATGGTTGACTTTAACTGGAGTTTGAGTGTGCAGCCAGCAGTTACTCATCCTGCACAGGGGACAGGACGGGAGAACATCTGGCCCTCTGGCAGGGGAGGGATGCACTCACTGCCAGCCCCAGGCAGGGTGGAGTGCCTGCATCCCTCACCTCCTCATTCCCACCTCCTCCTCATTCCCAGCCCTCTGGGCCAGGATTTTAGCTTTTGTGCTCTAGATGTGCACTTGTGCTAAGGTTATGCCTGCATGCAAATCCTTTGGAAGTATGCTCATTAAATCTTTTGCATAAAATATCCCTGGAGAATCTCAGCAGCGAGGAAGTGGTGTGATTTATCCATATGCTTTAGAGATATAGGAATGTCCTTTACCTGTATGCACATGGATATGGACATACATCTCACTTACCCAGGCCAGAATGTCTCCACTTGGGAAAGTTAAAGGCAAGAAGATCACTTTGGATGCTATCCATCTGAAAATTGGCAGGGTAGGAGTTAACCCTCCATTTGTGGCCAGAAAGGCTACAGCTGCCTGTCCTTGAGAGCAAGGCATTGCAGGACAGAACCAGCTGTAAAGAATTAATTTCTCTCCTTCCTTCTCCATGTGAAGCCTTGTGTGTCAGGGTTAAGGACATGGATGGAGAATACTGCTAAGGGACAGAGGTAGAGGGTAACCAGCAGAGAAGGATTTTCTTTCTCTATTCTTTGTGTAACTTGACTGGAGCAAGATATTTTGAGTTTTATCCTGGGCTTGGCAGGATAAAGACACGACTTGTCCCTTCACTTTGACTGAAGAATCCTGTTGGGTTTGTATGGCTTGTGTAATGTCATTAATAAGGGTGTACATGCATGTGCTTGCTCTTCATGGAAGCAAACCAGATATAAACTGCAAAGATGTTGCTTTAAAATATCATCCAGTATAAGCCCTGGGAGTGGTTTCCCTTAGTTAGGATTGAGCTGCTTGTACAGCCCAAGAGAAGACCAGGTGGAGAAGGCATAAGGTAGTGCTTATATTTGTCTTCCTTCCTGACTACTACTAGGAAAGTAAAGTTATGCCTGATGGAAGTTGTGCCAGGAAAGGAGCTGAGATCTTGGCAGCACCCTTTTCTGTTTCAGTGGTTGCCCAGCTCTGATCTGGCACTGGTCTCTGTGGGCTTTAGAGCAGAAAAGAGGTGGTTTCCTATCGTTTTAACTTTGCAGCCTGGTGTGCTTTCTGCTTTTGGGGCTTGGTCTTCTGCCAGCAGAAGCATATGCTGAGTCTGGCCCAAGAAGGCAGTTTGTGAAGCTCTGGGTATTAAAGGCCAACAACATTGATAAAGTGAAGGAGAACCACTGAACACAGCCTTTGAGAGTTACTCCCAACTCATCACCACCTGTGTGTGAGCCCTGCTTAAACCAGGAATACCTGGGGTGAGGGTGGAGGTGTTAACTGGTCACTTGAGGAAAAAAAAAGTAGAAAACCAGCTCAGCTCACTTCTGAGAAATAATCCGCTCTCTTAAAAGTGAAGTTCTTGTTCTCCTAGTGGTTCATCTTCATTGGGGGTTTTCAGAAAACAGCCTATCAGAGAAGCCTTTTGAAAACTGGCTGAACCATGCTGTGTCTGCTACCCACTCCCAGCCTTTGCTCCTCAGGTTCATTGCAGTCATCCTCAAAGAAACACCTGTCTATGGATTTCCTGGTGCATGAATCACAGAGAGCAAGGTCAGAAGGGGTATCCAGAGAGTTTATCCCATTCCACGAGGAAGGAAAAACAGTGCCTGCTTCTTGCATAATAGACATCCTCAGATAGAAATTTCTTAGCTGTAATAGCCTGTTCTAATGGTTAACCATCAGAAAATGCATGCTGCTGCATTGCTCTCTTTTGATCCCACTTCTTGACCTTTTTGCAATGGGTATGGAGCTCAGCAAATTCCCTTCCTCTCTGCTGCTACCCTTTATGTATTTGAAGACTAGTGTTGTGCCTCTCCCTGATGTCTCTTTTCTAGAATTGGGAAAAACCATATTTTTTGGGTCTTACATGATTGTTGACCCTATTTTTTACACCCTTCATCATTTGTGTGGTCCTACTGTAGTCTCTGTGCCTTGGTTCCTCAATTGACTTAAAATCCAGTGCTCCAGACTGGACACAGAGTTCCAGTGAGATCTTTGCAGCGCTGGATGAGATGAGAGGAACCCATCACAGACCAGACAGAAATCACTTCTGGTTGTACATGCCACATGATGCTTGCTTAAATAATTTTTTATTTCTCTTTTTTTTTTTCTTCTTGCAAGAGCATAGTGTTGTTGACTTCAGTTTGGTTTGCTATCCATTGAGCATCTTTTTAGTCTTGGAGCTTTAGGAAAAATATCTAGGTGATCTAACAAATTTGTGTTAACCATTACTCAATTCCTTGTTACTTTCCAGATGTTTGAAGAACATTTCTTTATTCCAATTTTCTCTGGAAATTCCAATGGTGTTGGCTCAGACCACATGCTTAAGCTCCTCCCTTTTCCAAAAAGGAGTTATGTCTCACTTCTGCAGTATTCTGACACCTTGTTGGTTCTCTATGGGATCCCAGAGAGCTGTTAATGGCCATGAGATTGCTTTAACAAGAGGTCCAAGCACATTATATGTAATCAAGGCAAGTATTCCTTACTTATTCTTTCTTTCTTCTAGACTGAGATCATCTCCTGTCGTCCGTGGCACCATCTCTGCAAACCATCTGAGTACAAGTGATCTTTCTACTGAAAGCTGTGGGTCCCTGATAATGTATTTTATGTTTTCTTGATGTGCTCTTGAACCTGTTGGTTGTATTTCTTTTTGCATCTTGATTTTTCTTGTTTGGTGCCTACATTTTTCAGCCTAGGCATTTACATTCCCATGCCAGTGCATCTCTTTTCTGTTTTCTGAATAAACCATTGCTTTCATTACAGGTCAATGAAGTGGTCATGTTTTAAGAAAATAGTTTGTTTCTTACAAAAGCTGCTTTCCCTGCTCTGCTGGGATTGTTTGAATAGATGCCCTTACCATTGTTTCTTTAAGGTTCTGCAAACTTTCCTGAATTCTCTTTTCTCTGAGACTTATTATCAGTACTGTGAGGTTTTTGAAATATGGTTTCTGGAAGTCCATTGTATTTATTTTGCTGTTTTCCTTTTTTCCTTTCCTATGGCTTGTGAACTATGTTGTTTCATGGTCATTTTCACCCAAGCTGCATTCCTCTTGCATGATATAAGTGGTTCCTCTCTTTGGTCAAACTTAGTTCTCATTTTGATTATGTATCAAGATTTTAATCTCTTTTTATTTATTCCTTATGCTCTTTGTATGATTCCATCAGATGATCCCTTATCCTCTTCAGCAGCCCTCCAATGATATTCTAATGAGTAATGGTATTTCCCCTCATTTATAATGGCCCAAGTACTTGATGCTTGTATTTACCTGCTCACTTCTGAAATCAGTCCTTGTGGATCCTGGTTTCATTAATTCAGCAGGTCAGAAATGCTCTTCCTGTCTTGCATTCTGTGCTAGCTCTGATCACCAGCTCTTTCTTGGAACATCCATCCAGGTTCAAGCAAGCCAAAACCACCTGCACAGCCATGCATTCTTTTCCAGGAATAGAGTTACAAGTAGCTGATGCCACTCATGACCAAAATAGCTAGTGCTTTATTCATGGAAGGAATTTTCCCTTCCTCCTTTAATCCATGAATTAACCTGACCAGTGCTAAGAAAACAACTCTGGATATGTTGAGTCTAGACAACCGCCAACACGTCAGATCCCTGATTCCCATGGAAAAATTAATAGGAAATTACCCAAGATGCAGTTAGCAGTTTATCTAATTGAAACCTAATCTAGATTTAGACTAAGCCAGTGGCATCTTTGATTGCCTCTTGTGAGACCAGCGAGGTCTGACATCCCTCTCCTGTGTCTGGACCACTCGTCAGAGCAGAAGCTCTCTCTGACCAGAAGATGCTGTTTTCCTGCTAAGAGGTGGTGGCAGAATTCAGGAAAATGCAATAAAATGTTTGTGTCTGTGGAAAGGACATATTCAGTGAGTAGGGAGGAAAGCAGACATCTGTCTGTGCAATAAATTGCTATGGTGCAATGTATTGTAGTGTATTTACATAGATAAAATGGTGATTTTCTCTTCATGAGGATATTCCTTTCTCCACATTAGCCATGTGGCTGGGTTTGACCAGCTCACACCTTGTTAAACTTAAATGTGAGTAAGATGGAGAGTATGGTAGATGAGGGAATAAAAAATATGAGTTATTTAAAATTATGTTTCCATCTTTTTTGAGAGCATCCTACTTACTGTCAGTAGAGCAAGGTTCATGCACTCCTCACTGATATTAGGCTCTTTCCCAGCAGCTGATAATGTTCATTATTTCTGATGACCTGGAAAACCTACCCAGCACTGGAGGAGAAGGAGGAATTGCTTTTTGTTAGCATCCTCCGTCATGTAGAGGCAGCTGTAAGACAGTTTGTGCTAAAGCAGTCAGACCTAAGGAAAAGCAGATCTGCACCTGGCACTGCTGAACATGACCTGGGTATGTCCCAGTGTGAGCATCCTGCCAGTCTAGCCTCAGCAGCAGAGAGGCACCAGAAAAGCTCTTCCCGTGCAAAGATCTGTTAGTGCACTGACACAGTGACACTGATTTAAAGAAGGAAAAAAAAAAAAGGGGGGGAGGGGGGAGACAATAACTACAACATTCTTGTCATTTCTTCCAGCTATTAATGAATTTATTTGAATTGCTCTTCAATGTGCAGTTTGATCTGATTATATGATCATGCAATCCTCCATTTCTCTCACTGACACCTCCAGCCATTTATGTTTTGCAAAATAAACTTTAATAAAGTTTTCTTTTAGGGCTTCTCTATGGCTGAGATTGTCAGAGAAGTGATTGTCCATATCATAGCTGTTAAACTGAAATTCTTGTGCCTCTGTCTCTGTTAACACTGGGCTCTCAGTCAGTCTCTGTTCCCTTCAGCCAGTGCCTTCCAGCACTTTCCAGAAGAAGGTGATGTGCAGGAGCAGACCTCAAGCTTGCAGAAGACAGCTCAATTCATCCACTGGGATGGATCAGATTGCCATTCACAGTTCATCTATTTATGCCCCAATTAACCATTCAAATAAAATTTTTTATCACTGCTAGTTAAAAGCACACATAAATGGGGCTTCCTCTTCTGAACAGGAAACTTTGCTCCAAAACAGAATTCCTTCTTCCTGAAGCCAGGCAAAATAACCAAGAGGGGTGAGAGATGATTCATCTACCAGCATTCTCCATCAAAAACTGTAGCTAAAACAAGATTACTAAGAAGAAGAGTGCTATTAAAGGAGGAAACCGCTGCTGTAATTTTGTTAAGGAACACGAGATTATTTAAAAGCCTTTTAAAAAGTGTGTTTGTTCTGGGAGAGGAGGGGGGAGGGAGGATTTTAGAGGAAGGGAGAAAGATTATTAGTCTTTCTTGCCTATAAAATTCATGCTGCTTCCCTTGCTCTAGCCAGGGATTTCAGGAGCCACTGTAAGTCATTACTCTAGCCCTAATGAACAGGGGACAACCTGCACCTTAGCTTTGCAGAGGCTGAAAGCACAGGAAAAAAACATTTTGAGCTGTAGGGGATTTGGTACGCTGCACTGCATGTAATTACAGGTTAAGATTTGGTTTCCAGCAGTATTTGCTCCTGGTGGTGATGATCCCTGGAATACTCACAACGGCAGCAGTCTCATATTGTTCAGAGTCTCTTTATAAAACTCTCAGAGCCATGAACAAGTGAGCCTCAAACCTGTGCCTCACTTCCCTCACCCATAACAAGGTTTGCACCTCCTCAGCACACAAACAGTGATGAAGCAGGGAGTGAAGCAGGCTGCCACCACTTCCAGCAGCCTCTGCTGCATTGTTCCCAGCAAACTGCACAGCACACACATGACAGTGTAGTGACCCTGTACCAGGGGCTGCAGGGGCAGAGACTGGGCTGGTTCTGTGGGGATGATGTGGTGCTGGCTGCACACCTTACCCAGGGACTGCTGCTGGATTTGGTCTGTCTGTGGTGCACAGGGTCTGCTACCAAGCAAAGCCAGCACTATTGTCCCTGGGACTGAGGGTCAAACCTTAGCCTGGGGAGTTGGAGATCCTATTCTGCTTCTGAAAGTGGCTTCTTTGCATACCAAATGGGCATAATGTAAGTCTTACTGAGAGAGATAGGAAGAGGATTTGTGCAGATGCAGGTCACTGGCCAGGAGTTGCATGCAGTCTTTCCAAATGCGATTCTGCATAGAGAAAGCTGAGGGAGCGAAGGGATCCATTAAACCAGGTACTGCAGCCACACAAAAAGCATTTTGTGTACAGTGTCAACTTGCAGCCAGAGCTGTGCATTTTTATCAGGTTTTCAAGGTCAGACAGGAACTTGGGGGTGATCTGGTCTGACCTCAACTGGTTTTCAGGCTTTCATTCTGCTTGTTTTTA
The DNA here is from genome assembly GCA_013397155.1 of Irena cyanogastra. Taxonomy (NCBI): domain Eukaryota; kingdom Metazoa; phylum Chordata; class Aves; order Passeriformes; family Irenidae; genus Irena; species Irena cyanogastra. The sequence continues at coordinate 162,059 of VWZV01009093.1, read as the reverse complement.
TTAAAATAGAGGCTCTGCAGCAGGGCACCCCAAGACTGGATCAGGACAGATTGCTCACGGGGCAGAATGTGGCCCAGGGGACGCCAAGAATATTGAGAAAACACTGCTGAGCAGCAGAAGCCAGCAGGAGCCAGCATGGATTGTGTCTATGCATTTCTCCCAGACAAGGGAAGAATGCTGAGGAACAGAGCTGATACCTGTTTGTTCATTGTAAATTAATGGCATGTTTTAAATATAGAGCTCCACTGAGTGGAATGGCATAAAACTTTGGCTTTGTGATGTGTCAGGATGGGGGGCTTGGGGGAACTGTGGCAATTCTGGACTTCAAAAAGAGAAATGTTACACAAAGGAAGTTGGAAGTTGAGAGAGGTTCAAGTAATGAACAATTTTGAATAAAAAGATTGAATTTATGCTGGAAAAAAGAAGTTCAGGATGTGGCTTGTTTTCTGTGGTTAATCCCTTCTAAATATTTAAGGAAGAAAAAAAACAGGGAATGGAAATAGTGCTTTGTTTGAAAATAGTATCAGAGGTTCTCCTAAACACATGAAGAAATGCTTCAACATATTGTACCCTGGGATCCCTCCCCTCAAACAGGCTCACCTTACTCAATGTATCCTGGAAGAGTCAAAAACGAGCTTGCATTTTTAAAATCTACATCCAGGATTTGTTAGCCTTCAAATTTGGATTCAGCCCTCGAAGCATGTGTCTAAAGCATATGTCACCCACAAGCCATGTTGTCCTTATGCAAAGAAACGAGGAATCAGACCTGCTGTCACTGAAACATGCAAACTGACCTGGGGCTGGAGAGAGACCCTCCAGCTGTGGCATCAGACCCTCTGTACGCCTGGCACAGCCTCCCTCACTGCCCTGCCTTGTGAAACATCTCTTTGCAGGCCAGCTATGTGCCCAAGGCCTCTGAAACCCTGGATCCATCCAGCATGGACCAAAACACAGAGCTGGCTGCGCGCCTGAACACAGGGAGTTGTGGGTGTATTGTGTCTTTGCATACATTTCCAGGGAAAACATATTACACCTAGTTTCAGATGCCAAACTTCTCCAATTATGAAAGAACAGTAATTCACCAAGGAGTAAGTATTCCTTCAATTTCCTTTCCTTGGAAATGATACTGAGAATCTGTTCTGAATGGAGGCAGATGAAAAGTGCTACATGTTAATGCGTATTCTGGGTTAGCTGTCTTTGTTAAATTAGAATGAATGCTGCTCATTTCCCATCTGGTCCTCTTTGACATTACTTCCAGAATATATTCACAGCTCTTATTTGTGCAGTACAAATGGCTGGCTGTAGTACCAACTTTACCTTTTATAGGCTGCTAAAATGTTGGTGCCAGATCGCAAAATAACGTTCTACTTCTAGGAAGCATCTGTGGGCACTGCTTGCTCCAACAGCTTTCTTTTTTTCTTCCTCTTATTTTCTTTAAGTGTAACCATGTATGTGAAGTGAGTTTGTTGTCAAACCAAGTGAAAGTTGACGGCTTGACAGCCCCGGAGCCTGCAATCTTCCTGGAGCAGCGAGGATGCAGCAGGCAGATCAAGTGAAGTGCTATCAGCCCTCTCATCTCTTCTGCACAGCCTTCCCCGAGGGCTGAAAGCACAGCTATTTCTCCATCTGCAGCTGCTGGTTGGTGCCTTTGCTGACTGCTGTGGCCAGAGATTTTGTGCTCTGGATCCCTGCATACTCCGGGCTGCCCTGAAAAATACCAATGCAACAGCAACTGAGCAGCTCTGAGCCAGCGCTGAAGCCGGTGCTGCTGACCTGAGCTGGTTTTCTGATTATTCCTAAATCTTCCCATCCATGAGTGTATGTTTCTGGCAGTTTCCTTAGCAGGCTCCCTGCTCCAGCAGCCTCCGCCCCTGCCCTCCTATGCGTTTCAGACCTACCTTGGTAAACAGAGTGTTGTGATCCGAAACGCCCACGTTTTTCTGCCTGGAGTGACCAAGGGCTGCAGCGTCGTGCTGGGAATTCTCACCATAGCAACTGCCAGCATTGACAGAATTTGGTACTCATTAAATAGGCTGTTTGTTTACCTCTTGGGCAGTGAGAGTAGACTACAACCAGAGCTGAAACACCACCAGCTGAACAATGCTGGGCTGCCAACGTAACTTCACGTGTGGAACACATAATTACTGTGTTCTGTAAGTGAAACAGATCCGGAAAGCCTGTGTGGGATGGGAGTGTTGAAGACGTGGGGCGACATGGTATTATTATCAGAAGATCAGCAAGCGTGCTTGTCAGACGCTGCTACGTGCTCTCGATGGATCCAGCAAAAAGTGAGTCCTGAGCCACATCCCCTTGACAGATGATCTAAAGGACCATGCTCACAGAGGCCAGTGCATGGACTTAACAAGCAGCAAATGCACGGGGAGGGGGAATAAATTATTGTTACCCCAGCAGAAAATCCTGAAGATAGAGGCTCAGTGCTCAGCCTCTCAGGGATCAAATGTGTGGGAGTAGTTTTTAAGATGGTTGTCAATGCCCAAAACATAGAACCACCTAACGATGCAAAAGTGACTTTCAGAAAACACATCCCATTGTCCGTGCAGCCATTTCAGTTCCAGGAGTGTGGCGTCTGCCAGCCTCTGGGCAACCCTGTGCTTGCAGTGCAACCCTGTGCTTCCAGTGGGACATCACCTGCTGCAGAGCTGCTGTCAGCTCTTCAGCAAGGGATACTGGTGATAAAAATAAGAGGAAGCACCACAGCTGAACCTCTTCTGCCCACCACAGAGCTGCCTGGCCTCCATAGCAGTGTCTCTGTTGGGGTGATGGCTTTTAACACCTTCACAGGAGTGCTGCTCAGGCAGGAGCAGGCTGATGCTCAGCCTCAGCACAAGATCTCCAAACTGTGGTGTCCCATGGGTGCTGCACCCTGTCACAAAACCCTCAGGCAGCCCTGTAAAATCAACTAAAGTGTTCTCAGCACAGCCAAATCCACGGAGAAGGAGCACGTGCAGGCATGGCTGGAGCACGGACTGGGAGCATTGCACACTGAGCATCCAACATCCCATGGCACACAGCTGGAGTTTCTGTCCAGCACATGAATGCATTGTCCATTCTTCTACACACCCCCTGCATGCCTCCAATCTGGATAGAATTCCTGCTCGCCCCTGTCTGCTGCCAGAGCACCACTGAGGTCTAGGATGTTGCTGGCAGCGAGGACCCCAGTCCAGGCAGCAGCTGCAGCGTGTGACTGTAAGATGCTGAAAGAGGAAAGAGAAGTCCTAGTGTGCACTCCTCTTTTGGCATCCCCTTTAAAAGGGGCCAGGACTGCTGCTCGGGTCCCTGCCCCAGGCAGGGAGGGGGCAGGAGGTGGACTGAAGTCACTTTCTGTAGTCACCTAATTAGAGCATTTCAGAAGAGGGACAGGTCCAAACACCATCCCCTCTGCCCCTTGGGGAGCACAATAGGTGTCTGGTCACAGCTGGCATGCTCAGGACTTTGTGCAGGCAGGGGCTTGTAGGAAGGGAGGGCAAAGGGGAGAAATACCTCTGAGACAAAGGTGAGCCTGGGAGCCAGCCTCCATAGCTCTGCTGACTGCAAAAGGCCGAGGATTCTGTGTGCTGTTATTAACACTTTTCCTCAGGTCTTACCTCGAACTAACCTTTTTCCCTTCCTTAGGCAGTAATTTTTGCCTTTTTTTTCCCCTAACCTTATCACCTTGTTCACAGTCCTCCCTTCTGTGCAGGTGCTAACCCTTCATTTCACTTACCTTGAGTAATTAACAAAATTAAACTCCATAAGTTCTGCTCAGATATACCTAGACTGGAACTGCTCCTTCTTTTTCAAATCCAGATAAGGGATTTTAGAGCTCTAAACTTGCCTGTTTTCTCTAACCATGTGAGTTTGTCTGATGAGAGTCACTATACTTCCATAGAACCCTGGCCTTGTTTAATGGCAGGGAGAAGAAAACCCTGTGCTCTTGTCCCTGTTCCCCCAAATCTTTCCACATCTGTTCAATTTTAAATGCAGAGGCTTTCCTTAGGGGTGCCTCGAGCATGGGGCTGGGGAGTTGTTTGCTCTCCTCACCTCCTGGCGCAGTTATCTTAGTTTTGGCATCAGTGGGAGAAGGGATGGAGAGCACCACTTCATCCCAGCCCGGTGTGAATGGCCTCCTGGGCACTCTCAGTGAGTTTGGCTCCTCATCTGAGTGTGCCACTGTGGCAGCCAGGGAGTCTGATCCCCACAGCTGGCTCCTCCCTGTCCAAAGCAGCAAGGAGAGGTCCCAAAAGGCAGCAGGGAATAAATTATACTGCAGCAATGGGTTCAGCTACCAGAGCATTGGGAAGGCTTGTGCAGACTGGGCCACCACAGCTTTGCTTCCACCACCCAGGGCACAGCTCTGAGCCCTGCTGATCTCACCCAGACCCAGACTTTGATGTAGAGGGTACCACTGTGATTCACTTGGGCATCACAGCCCCTCACAGCTTCAGCATTCCCTGCTTCTGGATGCTCGACTTTAGCTGATACAGATCTCATTTTCCGAGGTGCTGCAATGAGACCACGGCAGAAGCATCAAACTAAAGCCTCCAGTTTGGACAGAGAATGGGGACAGCAGCAGCAGCATGCCCGGAGGGGAGAGGTTATGGCTCTGCTTTGAAAGGACAAGGATGGAGTGCAGTGAAGGCATGAGGATTAAGCAAATGCTAATGGCGAGCAGGTAAATGGGTGATCAGATCAGAGGGAGAGCTGCAGGCCCTTGCATGTGGGGACAGGCAGAATTGTGGGGCAGCTGCTGGCCACAGGGCTCTTGCTGGGGCTGCTGCTGCTGCTGCTGCCTCTCACAGCGGTGCTGCTGGGCCTGGTTTCCAGGCTGCTCATGGCAGCTTGCTGTGCTGCCCTTGTTCCAGCCCTGCCACTTATTATGAACAGGCACGTTGCACATTTCAAAGTATTTTTCTACTGACTGTGATAGAAGCAAGAGTATGACAAAATGTGGTCATGAATATTTCAGGGTGATCATAGGAAGACCTTCAACAGCTAAAATTTCTTCAGTGTCAGACATTTGGTGGGGCTTGAAGATACAGAGGTGTTGAAAGATGGTTCCCTGCCATTCAGTTCTGCAGGGAGAGGGGTGATGACGTGTGTCAGGCTCTGATGGAATGGTAATTTCCCAATTTCCCAGGAGACCTTTCAGTCATCCTTGTGTGGAGCTTCCTCAATACAGGGGAAAATTGCAGTCCCTTAGAAATTCATCCCATGGGCAAAGGGAGACTTGGAAATTCTATCTTTGCTCAACAAATAAGCAATGTGTATAATTATTAAATAAAACTGAAAAAAAATTATGTGACATGGTTTAACCCAGGACAATTAGATTTTGTATATTACTTACTTAGCTAAGAGGGAAGATATTTTCCACCAGAGTATTTCTTTCTGCTTTCCAACTTCTATGATTTCTCATGAGCAGCAATTCTTCAACTGCACTTCCAAACATTGAGGGGAGCAATTGAGGACATTGTGGAATTGAACACTGGAAGGAAACCAGAAGACTGTTTTTCTTAATCCATAGGGGTGTCTCAATCTGAGTCTTTTGCTGAACTCAAACCATCCCCAAACACCAGCAGTTATTTCTGGTTATTGCTTTAGAATAACACCAGTGGCTTTCCTGGGGCCCTGTTCACAGCAGGGACTGCTTTGGATTTCTGCAGGGGGCGGGGATAACCCAACTTGGTGCACATTAACCCTGCTAGACCTTCCTCCCTGGCCCCTGTGCTGGGCTGCCAGACATCAGGAGCTGAGCCTCTCCCCTCCTGTGCCTTGAGCTGTGGGACTGTGGGCACATCCACCTGCTCACTTGGAATATGCTCCTTCCCACTGTGAAGCTGCATGTCCGTGTTTTGGGGCTAAATTGAAGCTGGGCTTCAGAGGCAGCTAAGCCCAAACCAAACCTGAACCCCCAAATTTATCCTGGTTCAAATACCTGGGAGATGACTGCTGTGAATTAGACAATAAGTTGCTTTGTTTCCCATTTCTGACTCATCTTCTTTTACTGCCTCACGTTTTCAGCAATGAATGAGTCCAACTGCCAGTTTGGAGAATTATTTTTGTGGCAGAGCGTGCCTGATGGAAGAGACAACCATTGCTATCCATTTCCATTAGCAGCCTGTCAATAGAAATTAAATTACATGAATAAGGCACTATCAGTGCCAACATCACTGCAGGAAAACATTAATTAATCCTCATTTACATTAGTCAGTGCTACCATCAAATAGACTTTTCTGTTGCTACCAAAGCCATTTCCACAAATGATTGTTGCTGTCTGATAAACAGATTCACAGAACCTCACTGACTCACTTGTTGGGCACTCGCCATCACATTCAGGGTCTGAACGAAGCAAATGCTTTGTGGGATCCTATTCAAAGCCCAGGTTTGACATTAGGCCTTCCAGTCATGTTCAAACCAACACAGACACCAGAGAGGTGGGGCTTTGGGCTGCAAAGAAAATAAATCCCCAACTAACTTATAATATTCCTAGCAAATTTATTTTTGTGAGGAGTTCAAGATGCGCCCGTCACCAGTGTAAATAAACATCCCTGAGGGTCTGATGATATTTCAGAGGGGACTGTACAATAGAGGGAAAATGGAGGGGACTGATTCTTGCCTTCTGGCTCATGTAGGAAAGATGAAAAGCTAAACTCTTTTCTGAGAGAACATTTAAGTCAGACATGCCCTATTTAAACCACAGGATGTCTTAACTTTTGACTTTTTGAGCCCTGCTGAAATCCAGATTTGCAAATAGGCTCTGCCTTCACTGCAGGCTGAAGGAACAGACATCTCAACTCCAGTGCCCGCTGAGGGGCTCCAAGTCTGGCTCTGCAGCCAATCCCCATCTGCCAGCCTTCTATCCCAGGAAAAGACAGCAAGGAGCAGTGCTGCTGCACCAGGAGAGCTGTCCTGTGGGAGATAAAGAAAACCTGGTACGTGGTGAGATTCACATCTGGGGCTTGCCCAGTGCTGGAGAAGTGACAAGAGTGTGACCATAAAGAGACATCATTACCCCAAAGGCTTCTCCCTAAGACTCTCTCACCATTCCACTCACCCATGGAGCTGGCACACCTGACTTAACCACCAAACAGCACTGACATGGATCTGTAGCATCAGCAATGCAAACCCTTGGCTTCCCTCTGGGGGCCCCCTGGGAAGGCAGGGTCTGCAAGCTGGGATGGTTCAGAAAGCACTTTGGAGAGGTATACTGGGCCTGATTTGGGTCTGTAAGCCCTGCTCCCAGATCTGAACACTGGACACAGCAATAGTTACACTATTTCCAGTCCACAACTGTGGAGGAAGCACTGTGACCTGATGGAGCAGTTTGCTTCTCCAAAAGCTGTGCAGTGTCGGCTCAGGCTGAGCCACACACAAGATAAAGCTGGTTACTGGTGTGGTCCACTGTGGTGGAAACCAGAAATTATGACAGCAGTCCTGGTAGCAAAAAACAGAGGGATGAAGAAGGATGAGTGAGGAAGAAACAAAGAAAATACCAGAACATCTCAAAATCATGGCAATAACTTTCTAAGTAAGTTGCACTGCAGGGCTTGCTTTGCTGGCCACTGAGGTGATGGTGTTTCAGCATCACAAATATGTTATTCTGCTCTGCTGCAGGAGACAAAATGGCCTAATAGGAGGTGGGAATGGGTGGAAATGGAAATTACAATCAGCAGCAGCTTTTGCCAAGAGATAAGAAATGCCATTAGCAGCGCTTGTCTGTGGCAGACTGCTGGGTCATGGGTGCTGCTCCTCCTCTCTGAGCCTTCAGGAGAGCATTTCCCCCAGCCCCCAGCACTGCCAGGGACCTGCTTGGAAGCACAGACCTGCAAATTCACATCTCCACTGGAGAGCTGTGCACTTGTGCTCGGGGTCTTTCTTTTAACCCATGTGCAAAAGTAGCACTAGTACAGGCCTATACACTGAAAAACACTATTTTGAGCTAATAATGGTAAATAGAGAAATAACATAAAAATCAGCCTGAAATCTCTGGGTTATGGTGGATTTTGAAATTACCTTTTTAGTGCTTTGGCTATATAGTATCTGGCATGAAGTGCTGGTTACTGTAATAAGTCTTTAAATCTACTTTAAGTGTCCTTCCACTTCTTTTCTTCCTTTCACAAGGCTTGTGTTCAGCATCCAAATGACTATATGGGGATCTATTAAGCAATAAACAGTAGAGTCCAGATAAAAAAGCTTAGCTGGGATGAAGCTAATGCAGTATCCACACAGCCAGTGCATGCACAGGCAAAAGCAAGAGCAGGAAATGTAGGATGCACCTCAGGAATACAGCACATGAAAGCAAAATATACCCCATAACCCTCCTGAGATTTAGTGTGAGGAAGTGGAGATGTAGACAGCATCTATTTCTTGGTCCTGTTTCAGCATGGGCAGTCCTGGGAGGACGGGGATGGGCAGCAGCTCCCACCCTGGGTAGGAGATGCTGACACGGGGCTCTGAAGCTCTGCTGGTCCGTGGAGGGGCTGCCTCCTGCAGAGCCCAGCCTGCTCCTGCTGGATGTGGGCGTGCAGGCATCGGCCTCCTGCTCCATCTCACCCTCCATCCCTCCATCTATGGGGAGAGAGTGTTCTGGAGCCTGTTCCCCTGACCCTGATGCCTGAAAAGGTCTCTGTGGGAGATAACAGTGAGCAGCCCTTGAAGAAAGCTGAGTTAAATCTGACTCAAGTGATTGCTTGAAACGTGCTCCCCAGTCACCTGCTACCTTGTACTGAGCGCCAGATTAATATAATGAACCCCCTGATCCTTCACTTAATAGCTACACTGTGGCTCAAATGCTGGGGACTCCTACACCATGTAAATTTGCCTGGATTTGATACGCCTACTGGTGACCTCCAGCCCTTTTAAAATGGTTTTGTTCCTCAGAATAGAATGGATTTATTCTTTTTTTTTTTTTTTTAATTACAGTGAGATAAATGGAAGAGGAGTCAGGTCCCTAATGTTATGTTAAACTGCATTAAATTAGCCGAGGCAGAAAAATCTCAACTCAGGTAAAATGTCAGGTATTTAGGATTTTTAAATGCTTATCTCTCGCTTTCCTTGCATGAGTTGCTTTGTTTCTTTGTTTGTTTTTTCACAGTAAATAAGTTTTTCTCACTTTTCCAGATAATTAACCTTTCTGCTTCAAAGCCAAGGGTGAAGATGTGAGGGCTGATACTTCAGGGGGACAGATAAAATTAGAATAATAGAATAACAGAACTCTTTGAGTTGGAAGGGACCTTAAAGTTCATACTATTCCACCCCCTCTGCCATGGGTAGGGACAATCTGATTAGGAGTAATCAGATAAAAATAATGTGGCACCAAGAAAGACGGATAGTGACAAAATCAGGGAAGAAATTGTGAATAGTCTTACCTTGATGTGCTTAAAGAGCAGGGAGTTAAAGAAGTCAACTGTAGTATGTGCTGCGACATCAAAGCCAAAAATCACCTTCAAATTACTCATCACCTTAGAAAACACACTTTTAATCGAAAACAATCTCCTTAACTAAACTCAGAGACTTGTTTTCATCAAGCCCATGTTCCATCTGGCCAAGGCTGTATTCAGCAGCTGAGGTGTCTCTCACATGGCCAGTACTCCTATGGCATGGTGAACAGCTTGGTGTCCATGCACCATGCACTCCCTGGTTTCTCCCACAGCCTGGGGATGGGCAGCCAAACAGGGCGTTTGGCAAGGGGCAAACCCTGCTCTGTGGCAGTGACAGAGGTGATTTCCTTCTGGTTTGCTCCTGGACACAAGGTGAATCCAGCTGTAAGAGAAGGTGGGGCACTCTGTGTGCTGTGTGTCACTTCCCTCCAGCTCTCAGTCTTTGCACTCCAGAAGGGGCTAGGGGCTCACTGAGAGCACAGAGGGCTCTGGGGGGCTCTTTCAGAGACTGCTGAAGAAAGCAGGTGGTGGGTTAGATGAGGGAGAACAGATGGTCTGAGGAGGGTGTTCCTACACCAGGCTGGAGAAATCGTCTCTTCCCTGCACCTCCCTCATGCAAGCTGCACAAAGGATGTGGCAAACTACTCACAATCACTTTTTTGATGTATTTCTCTTTTTTTCGGTGCACAGTATGAGACACTAATTTATTTTACTGTGACACATTGCCACCACACTTTATAGCACCTGAGTGCCTTCCACATGAGGAGCCAAGGTGAAGTCCCTGGACAGGAATGATCATTTGCTTTTTGCTCTCTTGTCTCTCTTGTCCCTTTATGGCTCTGCTGAACAGGCATGTACAGGTGCACCTCAGGTGGGAAGAGAGGGGAGAGGCAAATCAGCCACTGATTTGGCTGTGCTTCAGCAGGGATGTAAGGGCATAAGCTTTGCATTAATACTTCAGATATCCTGATGTCTGAATGCTCAGAGGCAGTGCAAAGTCCTTATGTTCACACCATAAAGTCTGCTTGGTGCTGTGAAACATGGAACATTCAGAAATATCTCAGGCTGAGCACTCTTAGTAATTGAAAGGTAGCAATTTTGACCTTAATGTCCCAGTTTCTCATTTTTTCAGCTTTCCAAAAGAGGTAATGTCACCAGGTCTCTCAGGGAGTCATGCAGCTGGGCTTCTCAATGCTGGCAACCTGCTCAGCTACTGCAAAGAGCAATTGGTCTGAATGAGTCAGGAAAATTGAGGTGTTGATGTAGTTGAAGACATCCTTAATGCTGCTGATTTACCTGAGCAGTACTTGGTTTTCCAGTCCTATTTATAGTTTCAAAGTCCATAAGAAGTAAGAGGGAAACAAAAAACAATCCTCAGATTGAAGTTTCATGGCTTGATCCTGGGATGGCAGTTCATTGACTCAGTTAAAATAACTTGAAAGATTTTCTAGCTCTAATGTCAGTTACATCTCAAATGACACAGCAGAAAACTGAAAACCAGGCTGAAAATTTCTGTAGAAAGGAGATGGAAAATGGCCAGGATGGTGAGATATTGAGTCCATTTGCCTACACAGCCTTCTTATTTGTGTTGCTGTAATACTTGGAGGCCTAGCTATGGACCAGCACCTCAGTTTGGAGAGTTCTTGTTGGTTCTCCTCCTCTGTTGCACATTTGCTTTGAGATAACAGGTCATTGCATAGGAAATAGAAGCTGGGCAAGAGACCAAGACATGCTTTGGTTCTCAAAGGCTACACAGAAAAAGTAAGTAATTTCTATGGATAAGTACATGCCAGACATCCCATTAGGAACATGCTTAATAAGTCGACAGTGATGACCCCGCTAAAAATTCCCATTTGTCTTAGATAAGACATATCTCTCTGATAACCTCAGTATTTGCCTCATTCAAGATAATTCCCATAACAAGTAAAATGAACTTGGTGCTATTTGTTTAAGCAAAATTATTTGTGAAGGGAATGGCTGGTGCTATAACTCTCACACTCGCAGGTGCTCTCGGGTAGGTGATGGTTGCAGCCCTGGCCAGCCTGGGGCAGCGGGCACAGCACCTCAGGGCTCTCCATCTCCCGTCACTGGGAAGCCCACCCAGATGTCTGCCACAGCCCAGCTGGCCATGGTGAGACTGAGCAAAGCTGCTGATACAATTCTAGTCAGTGTTTTCAGTGTCCTTGTTCAGGTTTCAGCCAAGGTCCTTCCTGGTTTCCAGGTGCTTTGGTGGCTCTGGCCAGGAGAAGGTGGCAGGCTGGGAAGGGCAGCGGGTGAGGATGTGGCTGAGTCCATTGTCTGAGGGACATGGAGGTGGACTAGATCTCACATGGATGGGAAGGACAGCATTGTGTCCCCAGCCACGGATGATGTGGGTTTTTTTACTTGGTAAAGCAAAATGTTGAATGTAAGAGATAATTCTATGCAAGCCAAGAAACGGAGAAAATTCTACAGAAGGGAAACAGAAGGAAAAATTCTCCCAAAAGCAAGGCAAGCTTTCACCATCAAGAAATTTTTTTGCAAAAGAAACAGCTGATATTTTAACTTTTTCACTGTAGTTTACATATATATATGCATGAATGTTGTGTGTGTGTGTCAATGTCAAATCCCCCAGTCCAAGCCTGGTATGCTGACCACTCAATTGAACCTGTGAGGAACATTATACAGACCTACAGACCCAGGAATGACAAGGATTTTACAGTGGGCATATACACACACAGGACCCTGAGGCCTAATAAGGAAACTCTTTACCATTTGTTTAAAACTACATAATTTATGTTTTTCATCATCTCACAGGGGAGAGAAGGTTGTTTACTTTGATTTGTTGATGCAGCAATTTTAAACATTTGGTATGTGGGTCTATCTGGAACAAAACACACCTTATTGATCATGGTGTAACCAACCCAAAAGCCATGGCAGGTAAAAAAGGAAATTGTGTAAAGCATAGAGAGTGCACCTTTCTCACTCATATTATACACCAGAACTCTTTATGTGATGTTTGTGATCAAAAGCACCTTGCATGACAGAAAAATTAAAAAGCAAGGTTTAAAATGCCAGATCTGAGTTGTGCCCTGAGGGCAGAAGGAGGGAGGGGTACCCACAGAGTCACCCCATGCTGCACAGCTCCCAGAAGCCGTGGGTTGAGGTTTGAGCCCTCGGGGGCAGGTAGCTGTGGAACCAGAGGAACAGTGAGGCAACTCCATGGAAAATCCGCAGTGATAAATTGTTTGCTCTTAATATAAGCAGGTTCATAAACCAATCTGATCCCTGAAGCTTGATAGATACCAGATACCAGAAGGCACATTTTCAGCTGCAGGGCTGGCAGAAACCATACCTGGGATCCTGACCCAGGTGTAGCATTACACGGTGCTTCGAGCAGGTTGGATTACTCGCCGTGTCCTCACTAGGTTACCCAGTGCTGTGCTGTACAGTGAGGCTCTCAGAGCTAAAACAAGCCTTGATTCTCTCATCACAGGCAGAGTGCTCTGTCTTGGCTCTGTCTGACGGTGCTTCGGGAGCGCAGTCTGTCTGATGTTGCTGCCAAGCAAAGCATCATCAGGCGTGGGGCTGAGCATGGCCCATCACTGACACCAGCAGCACAGAGGTGGCAACCTGGACAAGCCCCAGGGATGGGGCTCTCCCTGCAGCTGCCTTGGCCAGAAGGTCCCTTGGTGGCAGAGCGGGTGCAGCAGTGATGCTGACCCCAGTTCAGCCACAGGGACCGTGCTGGAGCCCAGGTGGCCTCATGATTTCCTTCTGTGCAGGTTTCATCACCCCATCCTCCCCTCAGCCCCTGCAGCCGGGAGATGAGAGCCCCTCCTTTCACTCCCGTATCCTCACATCTCCTCTTGTTTTCATTCCCAGTACACAAGTGCACTGACAGTCGTAAGTGGGGAGAGCAGACCTTCAATTCTTCAAACTTTTTACAAGAAAAGAGTGCACTTTGCCTAATATGGGCTGCTCCCTGGGCTCTTTGCTTACATCTATAATTTTAAACAGAAGGAGTGGGTTTTGCTGGTGGCTTTTATCCCCTCCTTGTTCCCGTTTGTTTTACTGTAAGGAAAATGTAGCCACATGGTCTTACTTCTTTGTGCAAAGGGTTTGCATTCAGGCAAGAGATGAGAAGTAACTATTTAAGTTTGATAGCACATTTCCATAGACCTGATAATCAAAGGGTAGGTGTGGACTGAAAAAGCCAGATTCTGCCTTCAGTTCCTGAGCCAGATCGAAGTAGCTGGACTAACCAATCTAGAGATCTAATTCAAACCTCTAGCTTTGTTTACACCAACTACTTTGTTTTTTCTGAATGCTCTTAACATAAATTGTTATTCTTTTTTTTTTTTTTTTGGGTAATATTTGTCTTTTATGTTTACATCCTAATGCAGCTGGGAATTTATTGACAGTATCTCTTATCAGAACTTCTTGCATGGTGCCAAACATCTTCTGAAGCATTTTGTAGAAACAGAAAAAAAGAATTTCACCATGCAGGCACTTGTCTGGTAACTTTACTTTTTATTAGAGGTCATGATATCAAGATATCAAGCCACGAAGTTGTTAATGGCCAGAGCAGACTAAGAAAATCCTCTTCTTATCTCTTGCCCTCTTCCCACTGAGATATTTTTTGACAAAATGAAGTTTTAGCTGCAGTGAAGCATTTTGGTTTTCCTCAGGAAAATCTAGTTTCTCTTATAGAATACAGAAATGCTTTTTATAGTAAAATTTCCAGTTTCTTATAGCAAAAATGTCTCAGCAGAAATGTTTCGACTCAATTGACTAATAGCAGTGTGCCTCTGTTTCTATCTATTACTAGAATATATTCCAGACAGAACTTGAAATGAAATAGACAGCTATTAATACAACTCCTTTCAGCTTCTGAATTCTTATGTTCACATGATTTCCTCTGAATTTTCTTTGTTCATACAATAATCCTTCCTTCCCTGTTCAGTACATGCACTTGGTTTACCTTCAATGTTCATTTTGCACTGAAGCTGCCAAATATGAATAGTATGAACATCAAATGCTTTTCAGCATCTCATCCCTCCGCTCCCTTGGTTTGTCAAGGTACCCAGGTTGTCATTATAAATACAAATATGACCTGCTGTTACGACAAACAGCAGCAGCTAAAGGAGCATCAGGCAGTGCAAGGGAGGGGAGGCCACCCCTGTGTTGTCTCTTTTGGAGCCTTTGGAAGCTTCAAGATGATGCCCACATGGATGAGCAGGGTGACCCAAGTGTCAGCTTGGTACAGGCTGGTGTAACAACCTGCCTCTCTGAGCTCATTAGCTCTGGCCATGCTGAGTTTCAGCCAAAAAAATCCCTTCTCACTCCTCCCTCCCAGTAACTTGCTCCATCCTGGGTACTGGGGTCTGGTGAGGACAATGTCAGAGATCAGAATTGATTGTGGGGAAAATGTGGGGGTTTTTTCTCCTTCCCTGTGTTATTTTCCAGCTGGATCAGTTTCCTAGGCTGGCTCTCAGACACTCTGTACGGGCAGGTATGTGTCAGGAGGGATTTTCCCCGGTGCTGGCGCAGGATGAGGTGTGGAGAGATGCAGGAATGTCAAGAACCAGCCATGCTGTTGAACGAGACCCCTCATCCCCACATCTTGGCCCAGGTGGCTGGAGCAGCCTCTGGTGAAATGGAACCCAAATGCCTCCAACAGGCTCTTGATTAAGCCATTATGTTTGTGACTAATTTCTTAAATATCTGCTTTCCTTCTTATGTTCTCTCAAGAGCCTCCCACCGCGCAGTTGACTCACACGTGAGCAGGTGCTGCTGGCAGAGGAGGCACGTGCCAGTCCCTCCACCCCTGCCCCCACACAGAACCCAGCACTGCTCCTCTGGTACCCCCATCCCCAGCACTGGGGATGGATTCTGCCCACACCTGTCCTGCTGCTGGCTGAGTTAAGGAAATTACACCGTGATGTAGCTCACAACATCCAAAGACCCATCTAGGTGGGGGAAAAAAAGCAATTTTCCCGTTTGCTTTCCCTCTCAGTGGGGAAGAAAAGGGTTTGCAGTGCACAAGGTGGGTTCTGGCATAAAAAATCAAAGCATTTTCCATCCAGAAACTGTCTCATAATTTCTGTGATGCATCCACGTTTCAGAAATCAAAATTTTCAGTGCTAAGTACTGCACAAACTGGGCAATGGCACGTGGCTGGGTGATCAGGTCAGGCCTGTGAACAAGCTGGTCAGCTGCACAGTGGGAATGAGAACTGTGTTTAACTGCAGCTGTTACACCACTGACAAATGAACCTGCTCTCCTCCTGAGTCAGTCTTTCTTAAGGGAATGACAGGAGGGGCCAACTCACACAATGCTGTAATGAAAACATCATGGAGCACTTGCTCCAAAACTGCAGCTCAAGCATTGCCTGAGAGTAAAGTAATCCAGCAGCCTCAGCCCTGTGGGTAGAGCTCACCATGCCTCTAGTCAAGGCATGGACACCAGAGCTGGACCTCACTTTGCATTTATGGGAAGGTCAAGCAGGAAGGAAGCCAAGGTAAAGAGTTGCATTTCCTTGAGTCAGGCATGGGTGAGAGGATTTTCACTGCTTGGCTGCTGCTGAAGGTCTCCTCTGTCTTCTGGGAAAACCCTGCCACGATTCAAGGCATGATTTGGGGAGCTGCGGGCTGCTGGAGGAGGGAAGGCACCTGTGTGTCAAACACCCTTTTCCATTGAGGTTCCCTTCGTGGCCCATAGGGAATGCAGCAGCTCCATCCTTCCAGAGGAGGCAAAGAAGGATTGTGCAAGCAGTGAATGCTGCTGAAACAGCTTCAGAATCACTCTGTATGGATCTGGGTTTGGTCCACGGGGACCAAAATGGCATAATCCACTTATTTTGGGAGCTTTACCCTTTGCTCCTGCAAGCCGTTTGCCAGCCATGCTCTGCTCTCTGCACTGCTAAAGGCCCTGCAGGGAATTAGGGAGGGCCAAGACAACCAGCCAGCCAGGCAGCAGCAAGAAACATCACCACACAGCTCTGCAGTGAGGAGAGAAAGGCAGCAGACACCTGTCTCCAAAAACCTTGAAACATTATTAAGCTCTGGTGGCAAGAAAAATATCACTGGGAAAGATGTTCCTATGCAGAGCTGGGGCAGGGCTGATGTCTGCGCTGAGACTGTGCTGAGCCAGCTGGAGGATCTATACAATTGCCAGACCCCTTCCTTCCTCGTCCTTAGCTTGGGAGAGCAGATGCAGCACCACTGAGCTCATTCCTGCTTTTTCTTCCATATTAGGCAGACCCCTAAGTGTCGTGCCCTTCGCAGAGCTCACATCATCTCCAGACAGCAGCAGATGGCACTCGACGGCTTGTGTGGTGTCCGCAACTCCTTACGCCTGTCTCGCCCCCCTGCAGGCTCCAACTCCCTCCCGCAGCATCGTGCCCCATCACATCATCTCCTGGCTGTGCCACCACTGGAGCACGCCCTTTCTCCTATTTAAAGATACCCAGGTGCCATATACCAGTGTCTGTGAGCTCCCAGTCAGTGGCTTCCACTTGCACCACACTTCTGGTGCTGTGCAGACAGCATCACTCTTCCCAAAGAGGTGGCAAAGATGTTTCTGCCTTTGCCAGTGGCCTCCTGAGGCTTGTACAAAAACTGGGGCCTTCTATCAAACTTGGGGCCCTTGTATCAAACTTTGTGGCATGTATCAACCTTGGGGCCTTCTATCAAACTTGGGGCCCTTGTATCAAACTTTGTGGCTTGTATCAACCTTGGGGCCCTTGTGTCAAACTTGGGGCCTTCTATCAAACTTGGGGCCCTTGTATCAAACTTGAGGCCTTGTAGCAAAGGTCCAAGAGCAGCCTCACAAGCACAGGCATCAGCACCAAGGGAAACAGTCCCATCTCATCGCAGGGGATGTCAAGGAGCAAAGCATTCCTGGGTCACATTATACAGTTTTATATTTGACAAGGTTTCATGGGGCTTCATCCTGATTTGAAAGGAAAGCCCTGGGTGCCCAATCCAGAGAGACAGGTCTGCATTTTGTGGGTGTCAGGGCTGTGGTTGTTCCAGGCCATTGTGAGGGGCTGAGCTGAGGTGGGACAAAGGGTGGGGCTGGCCTGGCTGTGATGTCCCTTGTACCAGGCTGGAGGCTGCGCTGGACCAGAGTCAGAGCACAAACTCGGGCATCCGAGAGAGAGCTTCCCCTCTTGCGCCCAGTGCCCAGTCCCTCACAGGAGCTTCTTGGGCACAGCTCAGGATGGCTGCTGTGGCTGTGGCTGTGGCTGTGGCTGGGCTTTGGTACCTGCCAGCTGCCTGGCTCCCTCTCCTTCCTGCCCCCGCTTCCCTGAGGTGCCTATCCCCACTTCCCTTCTATATCCCTCAGAGCCTCCCTCATCCCTTGTGTCCCTTGTCCTGTAGGTCATGGTGGCCATAATCTTCCCAGTCTGGCTTGTGCACAGCCTTATCCAGTACGCACAGGTGGTCAGGGAAGGGCTGGAGAAGGAGACATGTCTGTGCATGGAAGCGCGTGCCAAGTGCCAGGAATGGCAGAGGATTCGGCTGCTGTGGGACACGGAGCAGAGCGGCAGCTCCTGGGGAGGCACGCTCTGGGCTGCCTTGCAGCAATGGCTGCTCTGGGCCGCTGCTGCAGTCCTGGTCCTGCTCTTGGTTCTGTGCTTTCTCCTCCAGAAAAGGAGCCATGAGCCAGAGAGTGGTGGCCAGAAGTACCCCAGCAGCAATGTGGATGAGACCGCAAAAGATGAAGGAAACAATGCTGTGGCAAAGAAAGTCCTGGAGACGAGTCCCAACACACAGAGCTGAGCTTGTGGGGGCTCACACCTGGTGAGAGACTTGGTATATATGTAGTTCATGTTTAAGTAGGCAATACATAGATAGTGCACTTATCCCTCCTTACTTATCTCCTACTTACTTAAGTAGTTACTATGTAGTTAGTGGAGATATGCTCAGTAGGGAGAGTTAGTGTATTTATCCCTGCTTTTCTGTTTTCTCAATAAAACATAGTGTTCCAGAATCTGGATTGTGCAAGTTCTTATTGTAGTCCACAAGTCCTATTGTGCTGAATTGGTTCTAATCAGAAATTCAGCCTATTTCACCCTGCTCATCTTATCTCACATGATGAGCTGCAACTCACGAGGGTTTAATTTCTGCTGAATTTCTCTACCTTTATTGCATTAGTCACCCTATAGCCTTGCCAGGGGTCTGGTGCCACCTAAGTGGGCATGCTGGATACAGAGATTGGGTTGCTGTATCAGCACTGGGATTTGCTGCTGCACCTTTCCTCCAGACACAGAAGCAGACTATTGATTCAGAGTTGATTTAGCTGAGAATCCTGTGGGAGGTAACTTCAGTGTGGAGACTGTGCAAGGAGAAATAACTTGAAATATTTTCAGATACTTTATGCTTTCGCTTCCCATCACAGAGCAGTCTTTGCAGCCAAGGGGAGAAGGTGTGCACTTAGCTGATAAAAATAAACAGCGTTCTCAGCTGCATTCCTGGATTTAATGTTTGCAGATCTGATATTCACTTGTGTTGCTCCAGCAAGTGTTAGTAGGCTCAAATACTAAATATTTACATAGTGTGTGTCACGTGTAGACGGGGAGGAGGGAAAGTATCCTCCCTCCCTCTTATAGGGGAGTTAAGTGACTTTTCCATGCATGATCTGGACCCTAACAGGAGCTCTTGGGGCACAGAGTTGCTCTCTTTCCCTGGGACTTTGGGAGCCATGCTTTTGGGAAATGGTGTCCCTTGCCAGGGGTAAAGGAGCAATAGGGAATTTGGCATAGACAATTGGATAAAGCTTTGGGTGCCCCATCAAAAAATCAGGCCCTTGAGTGCACTGTGATAGCATCAGTGAGACCAGGCATCTGTACCTCACGCACGGCTTAATTTCACCCAGGAAACCATGCTAGAGACTTTAAAGAAGCAGCTGTCCCCTAATTCCAAAAATCACTCAGACTTCTGAGAAAACTCATCTCTTCCAGCTTGCGCAGCAAACAAATTGTTGCTCTTTCTGTTGACAACAGGCCATAAATTATCCCATTATAAAAGGGAACAGCAGCCAGAGGAGCTGCGCTCAAACCAGCTAGCAGGCATTTTATTTTAGTAGGGAAGGGAAAAACCCTTGTGTTTAAAGGAGATACCTCCCAGTTTGCCCAAGGTGCCCAGCAGCCTGCTGGCTTCTATAGGTTCCTACCTTAAAGGTCACATAGATGGCTTGGGAATAATGCATTCCCCTTGCTCATGTCAGGCGGATGGAGCTGAAAGTCTCTCAGGACTGGTTGTCTCCTGCATGTTTATTTTATTCAGTGGTATCATGTCAGTGTGTCTGCCTAAATATAGCTTCTGTGAAGAGCATTTCTAAGTTTCCTGTTACAGGTTCACTCGCAGTTACCTTACAGTAAATGGAGGAAAATCAATGTAATCTCAATTACACACCGCCTCTAAATGTGCCTTGCTGGAAATTCTGCCCGGATTGATTCTCCTCTCATGGAAACTGCCCGTCCTCTCTTCCTTTATCTTTCTCTATCTCTCATTTTTCTTGCAATAAACCAGAATTTTATATTTCAAAACCCCCTCACTCTCCTTTCTCTGATGTGCCCTGCAGATAAGGCTTTCCCAAGAACTGACAGTACAGAAACCATGGAGTCCCTGGCCAGAGTTGCAATTGTGAAGTTGGGATTAATTGACTCTGTGGCATTAGGACGTGACGATTTCAGCAGCTTCAACAAAGTAAACTGAGCAGAAGGGTCAAATTCAAGTTAATCTCTGAACAGCAAACATAACTGTAAAGATCCCCTCTTTTGTCTTTTGCAGACAAGACAATCCTACAAGTAGTAAGGAAACGATTGACTTAAAAATTTATTCCCTTTGCTGCGGTGTTTAAATACAGCTCATTCACCCATCCCCACTGCCTTCTAGTAGCACGTATCCACAGATACACAGAAAAACTACTATTATCAAATCCCTGCAGTGTCAGTGGCAGCCGATCACCAGTAAACAATCACAGCTATAAAATGATCCAACAGATGTTATGCTAGAGATGAGTAGTCCAAAATAGAAAGTCTAAAAATACATCTCCAGGGCCAAATCCCACCCTCTTTTTATGCTGTGCTCTGCCGTTTTTGGCGCACAATTGGCACTTTGATTCCAAATGAAGGTAGTCCCACAGCCACAAGCACACTCTGGGATGGGACAGGATGGGGGGATGTTGTCATGTGGGGTCCTAACTGCAGTGACCAGCCACAGACTAGTCATTATCCTAAACAAGTTTATTGGAAATATTACTATTATAATTGTTGTTATTATTATCTCCTCAAACATCCCCATAATCCAACACCAGGGGCTTTGCTGGTGCAAACAGGATCTCAAAAATTATGCACACTGATACGTATTTTTAAAAACTCAGACCTGAGGTAGGAGCTAATACCCAGCATGGTTGTATTGGTATGTGCAGAACTCAAAGTACCAAAGCTTCAGCTGCTGCAGGAAAGTGGAGTTATGGCAGAGAGAGATCAAGTCACAAGAGGGGATGACACCACTGTGCTTGGCAACCCCAGATGGGGCTGGGGCTGGGTGTCTTGCACTCCCATCATGGGTCCCCAGTTCCTCAGTCCAGCAGGGATGTTTCACCAGGAGATTTTGGTTTTATCTTGCTTTCACATCCTGAGACTGAGCCAAAAGAAGAGCACAGATTCCTCAGCAGCTGAGCAGCTGCTTTTCATTACAATGTCTATAAAGCCTGGAGATATGTGCAGAGTAATTCTCTGCTCTTTTGGAAGGAGAGACCTAGGACCTGTGTTGCCAACATCCTCTCTGCAGAGAAGGGTGTTGCAGCCAGATGGACCCCAAAGAGGGACCTCAGAGACCTGTCACTTTTAGGTCTTAGAGAGTTTGTTCCTACAAGCAGGGAGCAGGTGACACCAGTCATTTTGGCCTATCTGGGTACTGTCTCGGGCTCTGATCCTATCAGACCTTGTGAGCCAAACAAGACAAGGCTGCAGCAGCAGCTGGCTGGGAAATTTCCAGGAAAAAGAAGCAACCAAGCAGCCTTTTCAAATCTGACCCTCTTCTCAGTTCAGGGCCCCTGCAAGGAGACTGGGACATGAGGCAGGATGGGGCATCAAAGTCTCAAATGCGAGGTCAGCTCAAAGACCTCACTCCCAGCCCTGTGACAAGGCCTGGACAGGAGGCTGCATTTCCCAGCTCTCATTTTGATAGAGTTTCTTTGGCTCTTTAAACGTTGTGTGTTTAGCTTGGTTCACCATCAATGGAGGTGGATGGCCACAACATAAGCCCTGAGCAGAAACAGAACTTGCCCAGCCAGAAAGGGGGTATGGAATTAGAGGAAGGTTGAAAAGTAGAAGAGCTCCTGAAAGAGCTCTATGTTCCACTCTCACCTCTGAAGGCAAGTGACTGGCTGCTTATATAAGAAACAGCCACAGCTGGAGAAGCCCTGGCAACTTCCATCAGTGCCCAGATGGGGCAGGAGGGATGATCCAGAGTACACAGAGAGCTAGCACAGGGGGTATCCCAGCGCCCAGGGATGGCTCTGGCTGCCCCTCCACTCTGCTTGGCAGGACTGGTGTTCAGTGAGCCTGACCCACCAGATACATTTCTCATCCCAGTGTGGCACAGCCATGCAGCCATGGGGCAGCTACCCAGGCTAGCTTCCCCTGAGAATGCCCGTGGGATGGGCTGAAAGGAGCTCCTCATGCTCATCCTTCCAGACCACAAGTCTGTTTGCTGCCTCTCTTGGCTGCACCAGGAGGGTCAGAGAGGAGCCCTTCTCAAACTGCTGGGTGAACTGTCCTGCAAAGTGCCCTACAAATTGTCCTGCAATCTGCCCTGCAAACTGTCCTACAAACTGCGGGACCGACGGCAGGGCAAGCTGCTGGGCCATGCGCCACGCTGTTTGCCCATTAGTCCATTTCTCACCCGTTTGCCCATTAGTCCATTTCTTACCTGTTTGCCCATTAGTCCATTTCCTACCTGTTTGCCCATTAGTCCATTTCTTGCCCATTTGCCCGTTAGCTGTTTGCCCATTTTTTGTCCATTTTTGCCCGTTCGCTGCTCCCTGGGGCTGTTTGAGCCTCCCTGGAGTGCTCTCAGCACCGCCCCCTCCTTGCCTGGTTTGCTGCTGGACCTGCCAGGCCCTGGGGCTGTCCCCAGGCTGGGGAACCCCTGGTACAGCTTGGTCTAACCCTCACCCCACAGTTACTTACCTCAGCCACCCACTGAGATTGTCACTGTTGTTCCTCCCTCTCTGCAGTGGTGCAAAGACAGCTCCCACACTCCCAACGAGATGGGGATGAGATGGGAGGAGATGAAGGCCAGAGGCTTAGCAGCTGTCTGCAGGCATTGCCCCAGAAAGTGTTGATTTCTCATTTCACAGTGTGAATAGAAAATTTCACGTGATCTCAGCATCCCCCCTTCCCCACTGCCCTTCCCTGGTGATGGACATGCTTGTGCCAGCTGGATTCAATGACTCCACCACCTCCCCGTGGCACTTACAGAAGCTTCCAAAGACATGGAGGTGGCTTTGTAATGGAAACCAAATGAGATGTCCCCTAAAACATGTTTTCTGGAAGGGTTCTGGCTCAGTTTCAGGACAGGCAATGGCCCTTTGGCTCTGCCTAGAACAAGCTTTACATGAACTCTCCCTGCCTGAAGGACAGTGGATAGTAGGCTTTGGCTGCCTGCATCCCTCATCCAGCTGGAGCACATAGCATTAGCTGGGATGTTCATATTTCTTGGTGAAAGAAAATAATAAAACCAGACCAAGTGTTAAAGGATGCCCAGCCTGTGTTTATTTTTCTCCTGACATGCTCACACATCTCCAGTTTTTCACAGATTAATTCTTACTCCCTGTGTTGCAGCTTTTTTTCCAAATTTTACAGAGACTTGAAGCTGAACTCATTTACACTAGAAAGAATGTTTCTTGCTTTGGCTTCCTGACATGGGTTAAAATCAATAACATAAAAGTTTATTTTAAAAACTTTAGTTTAGCAAAGCAATTTTCTCAGCATTCCAGCCTGCTGTCAGTTTTTTCACTGCTATTTGCAATGCATTAGGTGTAGTAAAGGAGTGTTTCACAATCCCATCTGCTTTCAAAGACCTTTCTAACAAACCCTGCAATGAGGATATAATTCATGTGATGGCCTTGGTCAAAAACAAACACAGGCCCCTAGGTGCAGCATGTGCAAGGGAGTTGATACACACACAGGTTTCAGTGTAAAAGAGGTTTTATGTGTCACTGTCTTGCCAAAGCTGGCTGGCCTTGCGTACACCCAGCAGCATCACTGCTGCTGGGCAGGGAGCTATTCCTTTGGCACATTTGGAATATACATTTTGTGGTTTTAAATAGACCCCTTGGCCTGGGAAATGCCCATGAGCTGATGTTTGCAAATACATGATGCCATTAGCTCGTCAGAATAAACCTATGTGCCATATTGTTCAACAGCAGAACTTAAAAGGGATGCTCAGACATTTTTGTGAGTGAGAAGGGGCTGGAGAAAGCGAGGTGGGTGAATAAATTTGCCACAGATGACACAGCTCTGCAGGCAGGTCCCCTAAGGAGAGGGCAGTTGGGTGTTCTGTGCTGCAGACCTGACTGCCACAGACCAGGCATTAAGCAGCTGATCTGGAGCAGCTGCAGACTCAGCTGCTGTCATGGAGCATGGAGACATACATGGACCAGGCTTTGACATTTCCCCCCACTTCAGAAAACCAGGTCACCTCTCAGGTGCTGGCAGTGGCATTAAAAGTCTAATTTTAGTATCCTGGCTGCAGCAAGCATCCCTGTAAATGTTCAGTTTCTCTGCCAAGCTTCCGTAGGCTGGCGTGGAAATTTGCATCAAGAAGGCTTTACTGTCTACACTCTGAATGGAAATAAGAAAAAAAATACTCAGGAGGATCATCTGGACACAGCTACCTCTGAGAAAGCAATGCAAGCAATAGAGAAACAACCAGTTATTTTGTTTTTCAGCACAGTTTTAGGGCCCAGCTTGTGACTTTTCCCATCTTCCCACCCTGCCTACGTGAGCTGCTGGCAGTTGCAGGCTGCCACCACACTGACTGTCCCTTGGAGCCCCTGGAATGGTCCACGCTCAGCACCAGTTACATGCAGAAACAAAACTGGACCAGAAGGTAGCTGTGAGCAGCTTGAGATGCTGTTGGCTCTGCTGTCCCATCTCGCATCTGCTGCACACGGGAAGGGAGATGGGGACTGCAGAAACTTGGCATTCTGTGGGAAAGGAGGTGGGAGCAGGAAGAGATGGTGGAGGCTTTGAGGAAGGAGGGGACTGGATACTTGCCACCCTGTCCCCATGGTTCCACACACATAACTGATACTCTGAGATGACCCCTGGGTTATCTGAGGATGCAGATTGGCTAAGGACTTGTTTGAAAGGACAGTTATTTTACAGTGGTGTGAGTTATCTGAGATGCAGGCTATATGCATGAAAACACAATACTTGGAGCTCCCCAATTCAAAGCATTGTGATATGATAGTGAGATACATATTATAGGGCCTTAAATCATGTCTACAGCACTGATTACAAATTCACACAGTCCTGTCTCAGCATGCACCAGGATCAGAGTCAGACCTGGAAAAGATTCTTTGGGGATGGCCTATTCAAGTGCTCCAAATTCCTGCTCAGTCTCTGGGAGAGGACACTGATTCAGTGCTACCTTCGTTTCCTCAGCCCTTCATTTTGGAGAAAGCCTGTGCCCCTTGCAGAGAAGGTCCTGCAGATATTTGGGGCACAGCAGTTACATCCAGCCACTGCCACTCTCCTAACACAGGAGCACAGACACAGGCCAGCTGGCAGAGTGTCAAATCCTGGCCCTACAAAAACTTCTGGATTTTCTGGCATAGGCCAGGGTTTCGCCAGGCACATTCCTGCTCAACTTCGTACCTTTTATCCTTGTTCACTAGAACTTAAAATCCAACTGAACAGACCACCCAGGCACTGGTCAGAGAAATGCATTTTCCAGTGTCTACAGGAACAAGGAGGTGTCCCTTTGTCCTGGGTCTCTTGTGCCCATTTACCAGGCAGAATCTGCTGTATTGTTAACCACAGCACTAACTGCCCTCCAGCTGCTTATTCCACATTTTACAGGACCAGGACCACTCCTGCATTTGCTCTCACTCAGGGTCTTGTGCCTTTCCAAGGATTCTGGAGCATGAACCTGCAATTCAGCTACCTGGTATAAATAGGTGGGCTGGTTTTCAGGGGATTTTTTTTTTAATATTGTCTTTATATTTAAATGGCAGTATCAAACGTTTGTCATAAGTTCTGGTCCAATGTATCATATCCAAGGATGAAACTTCTGAGGCAACCACCTTGACAGAGGATCCAGAGACAGCAGGTAAGGAAGGTGCTGTAGGCACATGGAGAAAAGTTAAACTTCCATCCTGACCCCTCCTCTGTGTAAGCCAATACAGACCCTGCACTGGGATTGCTTTTGGCAGCTGTGTTTTCCAGCCATATTTCTAAAGGAGAGAAAAGCACTCAAATCTGTGACTTAAGGGACAAAATTCTTCACCTCCTCAAGCCTCTCTGAAAAAACTCTCAGCAGTGTGAGGCCCATTGCTGATAATGATGCTCTTTTTAAATGAGCCTTACTTAAAGAAGCCCCAGTTGGTGTGCTGAAGATGACTTCAGATAGGGGAGCTAATTGCTTTGCAATCTCCAGCTGCGAATAACAAACGCTGGAAAAAGCTTCTTGTTTTACCCAACTCTGCAATTCTACAGAGGAAATAATGGCCATGCACTGCTGGGGTAGCCTCAAGCCAGGGCTGCTGATAAGCAGCAGCAGTAGGCAGGCAGACAACATCTTGAGGAGCCTTGGGGCAGGACTGCACTGGGAGCAGCCACCGACAGATGCTGGAGACCTTTTCCTGACTGGAAAAAGTCCTGTAGGGAGCTCAGAGTCAGGTATGGCTCTGGAGAGAGGGAAGAGTGGTTTCTCTTCACATTTCTATCCCTATGTCCTTTTTCTGGTAGGGTCTGTGGTCAGAAGGCCTGGAAATGCAGCAAGTGCTCATTACTCAATAGCAGATCTGGATTTTGGTGTTGACAGTTCTTAGTAAGCTGGTGCACCCGGAGCTCTGCCAAAACAATCAAGGCAAAGAAAAGTAATTCTATCTTGCTGTGTAGGTAACTCAACAGAGACCCTTCCCTGGAAACAACAGAGCTGTATTTATTTGCATCTAACCTGGTTTGGCCCTGATTTGGCAAATAAAACCATGTAATTTCCATCAGCGAGCAGCTGAAAATTCCCCTCTGCTTTCAGACACCTTTTGAAGTGGGGATGCCTCATATTTCTTAGAAAATTGATGAAACCTGAAAGATTAAACCACAGTTCTCTATCATTACAGCGGGGGACACCTGGACTTCTTAAGGAGGTGGCAGAAAAAGGTTATATGTAGCTTGAGGGCATCAGAAATGCAACCATGGTTGGTAAGGTCACACACTTGCTGCATCAAAGATGTGGGGACAAGTCTGCCCCTGACTGAGGCTCCTCAGGTTGATGCCACTGAACCTATGGCCATGTCTCTGCTGGGCTGGGGGGATTCACCAGCCCCACGGTTGCTCCAGCCTGGGCATCTCCATCTTGCAGGAGCCACCCTGGCTGTGAGGGTGGTAAGGCATTGGCACAAGCTGCCCAGAAATCTATGGATGCCACATTCCTGTAAGTGTTGAAGGCCAGGTTGGACAGGGCTGGGAGCAACCTGATCTAGTGGAATGTGTCCCTGTCCATGACAGGGGGGTTGGAACTGGCTGATCATGAAGGTCCCTTCCAACACAAACCATTCTAGGATTCTATGATGATATGAGGATGGAGGAAATGTTTTTGTGCTGGATACTTATGGAGTTACGATTCTTTCTGGGGCCTTCAAGGCTGGGGGATGCTGTGTTTGTGTACAAGTGGCACAAGTCCATCTCCTGGGCACTGCAGAGTGACGATGACAGAGCTGTGTGCCTCAGAACTTTCCTCCTGCCCCTGCTTGAGCAGACCTGACCCCTTGGGATCCCGTGTCTTCTTCTTTAATGGTTTTCATTAGCGCCGAAAAGAAGCTTTTCAATGAATTAAGTACAAAAACATCCTCTTAGAAGGGTACCAACACACAACTCACTGGGGAAAACACCTTCCTGAGAAAGAGCCTTCATTTAGCTGTGTGGAGGAAAAGCTCCCACTGATGGCTGTGAGCAAAATTAAGAGCTTTTGGCTTGTGCATCTATAATTAGACTGAGCAGAAGGCAAAATATTCCGTTATGACAACTTCAGAGTTGAAAGAAGTAGGTCTGAGCAGATGTTGATTTGCAGGATAAACAAATTAATTCAATTCAATTTAGCCTCCTCTACAGTTACAGTCCTTTGTTCCTCGATTTAAAGTGTCAAATACAGGGCTCATGCTGTACGCATGACAAAAAACACATGCCAGGACAGGCACATAAATCTGAAAATAGAAAATATATCCAGTATCCTTGAGGTCTGTTGTATTTCCATATCATCCCTTAACCTTCAGGACCTTGGCTGTTACCCAGGGCTGGAGTTCCACAAACACACACTTGATTTACAAAGCCTTCACAGCTTGCCAGTGGAAGGATTGCCTTTGATGCAGGGACCTCTAGGATTACAGGGCTGCATTAGGTTGGTTATTAGGTTGGAGATTGAGCCTCCCAGTCTCCAAATTTTCTGGTGAAAACAATGTCCTTTGTAAAAGGCTGTTTGGTGGCTTGATGATGGGAGAGAGTCAAATGAACGCAAGCATGGGGTTGGCGCTGAGTTCCTCCCTGCACATCCATCTGTTCTCACCTGGGATGGCACAATCAATCCTTTGGAATGGGACCTTCCTTGAAGCTCTGGAAAAGCCCAAACTCATAAAGGGTGTCAATGCAAATTGCTTGAGAATAAATAAGCTTGGTTGGAGATAAACGAGCAAGCAAACAAACACAAGAGGGATCCCTCCTGGAGTCAAATGCTCTTTCTGAAAAGCTGAGCTGGGGTTTAAAGGGCTTTACTTCCTTCAGAGGTCTTGGAGAGGTCTGCAGCTTCTCTGACTTCCAAGTTTAGACTGAGACATAATTCAGCCCTTTTAATAACTGAAAGGCATTGAGTCTTCTTGGTCCAAAGGAGCAGATAAGCAGCTTTCTGAGTACTCAAACTCAACTTGGTTTTATAGCTTTTGTAGCATTAGTGCAATACTCTTTCTATGCTTAATAATGTGTTTTGTATCAGTGGAATATCAGTGCACACACAGGCTTAGAACGATTGTCTAGTATTTTTATTGTTTGGCATTCACTTTTCCAAAGTTTTAGAAGAATTTATTTGATCTAGAGCACCCATGACCTGCATACAAACGGCTGGTGGGAGGGCTGAGCACTGCATAATGACCTGGAATACTGCTGAGCTGCCCTGTGCTGGATGCTGCTGCATGGGATCTGACATCTCCAGGTGGCACAAAGAGGCAGGCACTGTTCGTCGTACCTCAGAATGACCCAGCTGGCCCAAAACTGGTTCAAGGGAAGGAAACAGTTCCTAACCTTCACAGCTGGCTCCCATTAACTCCCGTGTCACCCCTATGGCACAGTCTGGAATTTCATGGTAGTGTGTGCTGTTCACTGGCAAAACAAGAGGGGCTCTGAAATGACCCAAGGCCTTTGATTGCTGTCCTGCAGACAAGATCTTTGTTTTTGTTTTGAACTCCAATAGGATGGATATTTGCAGCTGGAGCACGGCTGTAGCAGTAGGGCATGTCAAAAGTCATCAGACTACTGCCCAAACAGCCTCATGGGCTTTTCCCAAGCACTGAAGGCTTCCTCATGCCATGGAAGTCTTGGCTGGAGATGGGTCCTGAGCCCCCTGAAACATTTAGAGTGGTCCTGCCTAGCTCCAGACTCCCAGGGGCTCAGCAGTCTCTGCTTTTCTTGAAGAGACAACCCAAACTCTTATTCCACATAAAAGATCTAAATATAGTACCTGAGGAAAAAAAAAAGTTTCTCTTTTTTGTATCAAGTGTAAATGCTCTGTGTAAATTCTGCAGTGCTCTGTGCACGTCCTGGATGCTCTTTATGAGGCCAGTGAGGCAAAACCAGCCCTGGGAGCACCAGCCCTGCAATGCCAAACCAACATTCTGAGCTCTGACCCTCTCCCATCTTGTCCAGAAACAGGACCTTACAGAACAACATGTTTAGTAAGCAAACAACTCCACAAAAATGAGTCATTTTGTTAAATGTTAGCCTAGTTGCATTTCATGTTTCCATGTCCCCTCTCTGTTTGCCAGGCAGCCCAGGGTGGGTGCTCAGGCACAGGTGACAGAAGAAACACTGGGAGAAATTCCCCACCCTGCGAGTGGCAGAGCTCATGGTCCAGCTCTGTGGGATGCTTGTGCTGCAATTCCATGGGCTTGCCCTCTCCAGCAGCATTGTTGAACTCATCCTGGAGCAACTCTCCCATCCAAAAGGTGGAGGTGCCGTGGTGAGCAGTTGCCAGAACCCCCGCACTTGCAGGCAGGTTGCATAAGCCTTGTTTCTCAGGAAAAACAGCTAAAAATAGCCAGGGGGGATGTGCCATGGGCCGCAGGCTCCCGCTGCCAGGTTTGTTTTATATTGCAGCAGCTCTGGGACTCAGTCCCAGGCCACGCACCGTGCCTGGAAGCAGAGCTGGGGAAGGGAAAGCTGGGGCTGGGCTGCCACGAGCCAGCACCACAGCTGGGCTGGGGCCACAGGAGGTGCCCTGTGCCCTGCCCTCAGAGCCACAGTCCTCACTGGGAGCCTGCCCAGCTCCTGTGGGACCCCCATGCCCTGAGCCACACCAAGAACTGCTCGGGAGGATCGTTAACTAGGAGGATGGAGGTGGTGTCAGTTTCTTTATCCCTGGTAAGAGGGTTTGCACTATAAGGTGATACCTTTCTCCAGAGCAGCCTGGTCAAGTGGAAATCAACACCAGCTAAGTAAATGCTGATCATCCTGCTTAGTGACTTGAATTAAAAAGCTTTGCCAATCAGCCTTGATTGATAGAAAAAGGACAGGGCATTAGGATCAGACATCAGGCTTTAGAAGGCAAGACATTCATTTCAATCTTTTTGTTTCCCCATTTATTAACCAGGATCAGACCTGTGTCATTAACAGCAGAATATTTACACATTGCTTTTGCCAGTGAGAGAAAACAAATGTACATATTAGAGTCCACCTAGGAGCTAAATCCTGTGCTAGAGAGAGCTGCTGTGATCAATAAGCCTGTTAGCCTTCGCTCAGTGCCTTGGCTCCCAGAGAGCCCCTTCAATCAGATCTGATTATGATGATGTATTGGTGTGATTTTGACTGTGCTCGTCTGAGAGGCTGGGATCAGGTTGTGTAGAAGAGCAATAAAACAAAGAAAAAATAGTAGTAAAAGAATTACCCTGAACAAAGACATTAGAGGTAAAACAAAGCCATTAGGGAAAATGAAGCTGGCAGCATGACTGGG
Organism: Irena cyanogastra; assembly: GCA_013397155.1. Lineage (NCBI taxonomy): Eukaryota > Metazoa > Chordata > Aves > Passeriformes > Irenidae > Irena > Irena cyanogastra. The sequence goes on along the minus strand of VWZV01009093.1, from coordinate 131,239 downwards.
AAGATGCAGCAGGAGAGAACATTGGGTACAAATCTCGTACCTGGCTTGGCCATGTCCTGCTCCAGCTCTGGGCAGCCCAAAAGCTGCTCAGCAGGATGCTGCTGCTGCAGATGGGACAGTCTCCACCCTTACAAAATCAGCTGGTCAGGGTGTAAAGGGCTGTGGCTGCTTCTGAGGCCAGCCTGAGGCTGTGCAATTTTCATACACACCCTGCACCAGCCCAGCCCTTGCTCCCTTTTTTCCGTGGCAGCCTGTTGCAAACCCCTCTCCCTGCTCTTTACAGATACTGCATAAATATCAGACAAAAGGTTGCTCACTCCAGCAAATGGGGTTTTCTGAAGCACTTCCATGACTAAGCATAAACCTTGAATGTGATCTTGGCTGCTTTGCCCTGATGCTGCCCCACCAACTACCCCAACCACGATAGGAAGAGACAGGACAGATCCTGATGGCAGTCCCAAAGACCAAGGAGGTTTGTTGTGGATGTGGAAGGTCCCAGCCCTGTGGCTGCATTCAGGCCCTGCTCGGGGCTCCCCTGTGCTGCTGACACCCTGCTAAGCTGCCATAGCAGGAGCAGCCGGGCTGCAAACCCGCCCTGGGGCTCCCACATGATTGATAGCAGGAGAGCAGCGGGGCTGGCAGTGGATGAGCAGCTGATGGATTGCTGTAACTCAAGCCTTTGCATCCCTGCTGCAGCTCCGGGGTCAGCAGCACTCGGGCTGTGGCACAAACCCAGCCAGGCCAGCGAGCTTCCACCGAGAGCCTGCTGAAACCGGGAATCCGTGGAGCAGCGAAACCCAAGTTCTGCCTCTGGGGAGACCCATGGGGAGCGCCGAAGTCCTCCCAAAGCCCCTTGCTTTAACAGTGACTAGAAAAGGTGCGCTGGAGAAAGTGTGATGGACTTGTGATAACTCTGATTTTGTTTTCCTGATTTTATTGCAAAAGGAGGATCTCCAAACGCCAGGGTGGGAGCGGGGGGAGCCTGAAGGACCAGAGGAAGGGGGTTGCAAAAGGAGCGTGTGGGTTATCGCTGCGAGCGCATTCCTGCGGGGCCGGGCCGGGGCCCCTCGCACAAAGCCCGGGGAGCTGTTTGCACAGCGCCCGCCGCTCGCTCCGAGAACATTTCTTAAATTGTTTCTAGCACTCTCAAGAGCGTGATTGTGCCTTGAACAGTTATTTTAGCGATTGCTGCACGAGCAAGCGTTACCCCAACACCCCCTCCCCACGAAGCAGGGCAGGACTCCGGAGGGACTCACACGCTGGGCAGGAGATGGAGGCAGCTTTTATTCACCAACCACCTCCCCGGCCGGACACGTTGGAAACCCGATTAGTGACCATGGACCCAAAGCCTGTTCCCATCCCCAGGCCCACAGGAGCAGCTGGAGGGGACCAGCAGGATGGAGCACAGCGATCCTCATGGCCCCCAGGGAGGCTTTGGAGGCAGTGGCTGGGCTGAGCACAGCCCCGTCTGTGCCCAGCATCACCTGCTGAGGACTTTGGAGAGGGCTGGGGTGGAGCCAGTGCTGTGCCAGACACCCCAAAGCACTGGGGCAAGGCTCATCAGACATTTCCATGGCACCTAGGGCCAGCTGAGATGTCCTTCTGGGCAATGTCAGGGAATTAACAAACTAACCTTTTTTTTTTTTCTCTCTCCAAGCCCCTCTCCACAATTCCCAAGAATCAGAGTTAAAACCAGTAAAACCAGGCTGTGTTCAAAGCATGATGGACATGCACGGGATGGCATCATTTGTAGGGGTCAGTCTCTTGCACCTGTGGCTTCAACCCCAGGGGCTTCCCACACACAGCAAGATTTTGCTGTCATAAAAGGATCAAATCACACTTTTCTTACTGTTGAATGCCCTACCTACCAACCCATACCCTGAGAACTGACACGCAGGTGGGCACAGGAGCAGCCCAGGGATTTTTCTGTTAACGAGGCTGGGGCATGAGGGCCACTATTAATGATGATGGTTGACAGACATTCCCACATTGCCCATTCCCAGCCCCTTTTCCTCATAACCAGGGGTCCAAAAGGGGTTTCTCTGAGCGTCACTGCTTTTGAATGTTTTATTAGAGACTGAAGCCAGTACAGGATATTGAGCACTTCAACAGCAGAGCAATACAGTGTGCGGTTGGCAGGGTTTAATATGTATCTGATTGTATTTCCAATTACGAGAAACGCACTGAAGCCAGTCCTGAGGCAGACCAGAGAGCTCCAAGCACCACAAATCTGGGCCATTTAGCTGCTATGAATTCTTCCTCTCTTCCCTCATGATTCACCTCGAGAGCATTTAAGTCCTTGTAAAAATGCATTGCCAATTAAAATGTGAGAGTGGCTCTGAAGGAATAGACAAATTGAGAAGTACCTTTTGCAGCAGGGTGGGATTTGAGCATCCCTTTTTTTTGCGTGTATCGAGCAAAATCCTGCATGACCCAGTGGGAATGAAAACTCCTGCTAAAAACCTACTTCAATGTCCATGGCATCCTTCCTTTAATGAAAGTCAAGTCTGGATTGGGGCTGAGCTCTCAGAGCCCCACCTCAATGCTGTGCTGTGTGAGATGTAGCATCCCAAAGCAAAGCAAACAAAACCCTTTTTGGAGAGGCCGAGCCCAAACGGGCTCGATTGCAAATCACTGGTACCCGATGCCAGAGCCCCCGGGCAGCATCCCTGGGGCTGCAGAAACAGGAACCTGCTGTATCATGGAATCACTGTCTTGGAAGAGACCTTAAAGAACATCTGATTCCAACCCCCTGCCACGGGCAGGAACACCTCCCATCTGACCAGCTTGCTCTCGTCCCCTGTCGCTGCTCAGGCAGCAGCACTGCCCTGCCTGCTACCTCCACCCCGGCACAGCCACCAAGACAGGAGCCGCAAATCCATCCTGTGTGTGCACAGGCTTCGCTCTGATCCCCCTGAAGCCTCTACAAGCTTCAGGCGGTGGCTCGCAGCAGCTTCAAACAACCGCATTAATCTGTGACAGCCTCCCCTGGCAGAGCGCGGGGAGCACAGCAGGGGCGGCCCAGACAGACTTTTATGGCCACAAAGGCCACGTCGCACCTGCTGACGGTTGTGAATAGACTTGCAGACAGCACCAGGTGTGCCATTGCAACAGATTGCACAACTGGGTGTGCCTTTCATCTATGTATAGAGCCCCGGCGAGGGGATGGAGCGTGCTCGGCAATTGTCCTAATTTAGCAAAAATCCTATTTGTCCAGCGGGTCGCCCTGCGCGGTCGGCACGTGTATTTCAGGAGCAATTATCTCGGTTGCCCTTGGCCTGGCCCCGGTCCTGGCGCTGCGGGGAGCCGGGAGCGCCGCTTCTATGGCTGGCGGCGAGGGACGGCGATGAGGGAAAGGCGAGCGGGTGCCGGCCGGGAGCGCTTCCAGCGGCGCGGGAGCATCCCCGCATTCCCCGGGGAACCCCGCAGCCCGCCAGCCCCACGGGGCAATGCAGCTCGCTTATTTACAGTGACAGCCTTTTAGAGAAGGCGTTTTAATCATATCTCTGCTCTTGAGAGCTGGGAGTAGCTCGGGGCTTGCAGCCACTTTACAAATGGGGTCACAAAGCGCGGTAACAGACGAGGTCCATGGATTTGCAAGGTGCTGGTGCCTTCTCTTCTGCCACCCAATAGTGAGCCCGACAGTGACACTGCATTGAAGATTTTATCATTCCAGGCTTCATTAGAAGTCTGAGTCATAACTTCAGGTTCATTAGATTATTTCTACATCTCAAAGTCACATCGTAAAGACAGCAGGATTCTAAGATTTGTGTTATAAATGTGGACCACTCAATTGTACTCAATAAAAGATGCTGATCTCATGGGGATGGTGGGATGAGATCAGATCAGAGTTCTGCAGGCTGGAGCCAGTATTCATTAGCAGCAAATGAGGACCCTGCTTTATGCTAACTGTCCACCCTCCATGGATGTATGTGTGGTGGCATGTCCATAGGATGCATCTAAAACGCAGATGTGATTGCGAGATTCCATTAGAAGAACTTTTTCCCTGCCTGGCTTGGCCAATGTATATTGGATTTGCTCTAATTAGGATCTTTCAAATGAGCCCTGATGAGTGAAATGACATCTGAATTGTTCTGGTTTTATTTTATAAATATGAATCATCTACTGTGTTGAAAAAAAAAAACCAACAAGGCCAAGTCCTTTGTCCCACATTTCCAAACCTTCATAATTGCTTATAAAATCTCCCACCAAAATTGACATGGAAAAAGTAACAGGTTGAAGACGTTTATATTTAATATTGCAGATTCAAACTCCAGATCCCCCATTGCTTTGTGCATGGCTTTCAGTATACTGCTGTTTCTGTGGAAAATTCCCAAACTGTGGAAGAAAACTGAAGTAATCCTGTGATTGTTTTTTGTGAGAATTGCACAATGCGAAGATGGTGAGGCAGAGCACAGGGATGGAGTCCAGCATCCCTTGGGGTGTAAAGGCTTCAGAGCCACTGCAGTGCCCCAGGAGTTTGCAGGTGTGTGCCCAGTAGACCCCTGGGGAGGAGCAGACTGGGAGGTGGGGACAATGCTTCTTGTCTGGCTGCCTGCATCATGGAGGAGTGCTGAGGGAGTGCCCACCTCATGCCACTGCCCTCCATCACCATCATCCACAAGTACCAACTGCCTGAAACACTCTGAAGCCTGTAGGTTGTGTTGCTGAGGTCACCTCGGAGCAAGCAGAGCACACCCTGTCACCCCTGTGGCTTCCTCCCCACACCCCTCCATGCTGCCACATGTCCCCCTCTTCCCACGCGGTGACCTCCAGCTCTCACCCCACCCCTGGGAAGCAGCAGGACCTGGGGCCAGATTTTGGCAGGCCTGGCACTGCCCCTGGGCAGGTTTGGTACGTTCAGAGGCACAGTCACAGCGCCTTGGAGGGGCAAAATATTTTATTTTTCCCAATTTCTGCATCATACAGAAAAAAAGGCTTTTGACATGTATGCACACAAGCTGCTGTGTGACCAGTAATTTTGGTGGAATCAAACAGAAACTTTGGTAACTACAGCCTGGAATACAAGGCATTATTTATTCTATGGACTGTAGTAGTTCATAAAGGCCTCAGCAGCAATCAGGACACACTGTACTAGACAGAGCAGCGGAGACCCCACCTTGAAACACCTTCCAATGTAAATACATCAGACAGACAGAATTTATTTGCTTCTCACAATAACTCAGCCCTTGACTCACCATGGACCAGGCCCAGCTCAACACAGCTGTGTCTGAACTTTCACAAAAAGTCTCACTCCACAGACAGAGGCTGCTATTTCTTCAGTGGCTTTCCAAGGACTTTTCCTCCCTATCAGGAAGAGAACCAGGAAGCAGCAATTCTAAAAGCTTTTTTTAAAAAACCCTTTTTTATTTATACACCTATTAAGATAAGCAGTGATTTAAAATCAGCCACTGGACACCACCAGACACCTCTGCTGCATTTATTTCAGCTGTTAAGCTCATGTTTGCATACTTGCAGCTCTCTTCTAAACACACTTAGCACTTCAGTACTCCTGGAAGCACATATCATGTGGGCATGTTGATTAAGTCAATGACTAACATAACCCAGTGCATAATTAAATTGCCAGACCTGATTCTCTTTCATTCATGCCCTTAACAGTTTCACATGACAAACACTCCACATCCAAACTACACTGATAGAACAAGTACTATACGTTCTAATTAGACCACTTTATTAAATCAAATTAAATCAAATTATTAAATCAAGATGTTGATTTTAAAAGATGTTCCTCAGTAAGTCTGTGCAGGTTGCACAGGCTTTCATGTAAACTCCACAAATCATGATAAAATCACAATAAAGCACTTCCAATCATTAGATTCCAAGAAGTGTTATCTGAAGGGTAAGTCCCATTCCCCCCATTTGGGTGATAAAGGAAATTGAGACCACAGAAAACCTCAGAGAAATCACTTGTGCTAATCACCTCATAGTCAAATTAAAAGAATTCGGCCTCTCTGGTCCCGCTCTAGAGGACAAAGTTTGATCTAATTTATCAACTATTGCCCATAAAGCAAACAAAGAAGCATGTGTTGCAGCAGAAGCCCCCATCCTTCACCCCTCCATCACCATCACTGCTGTCCAGCATTGTGATGGGAACAAACAGGAGCACATAATCTTACAGCTGCTCCATTGTCAAAGTGACACGTTAGCAGAAGGATTTACAGACCTGTTTGCTTATGAAATAAAGGTTTGCATGTTCAGAAATGCAAACGCCTCCTCTGCACAGGAGCCACACACCACAGAGAAAGCTGCTCCCTGACAGCTGTGCTGAACTCAGGAACATTGTTAAGGTATCTGTGACTATTAAGGTTTGCTACTTTCTTCAAAAAGACATCGAAACAATGAATACACAGTTGCCACTATGTACAGACACGGTGAGTGTGCACAGACACAGCTCCTGAGGCAGCTCCTCAAAACAGTGCTGTGAAAAAGGAGAACTAGACTCGTTCACTTAACCTTTGCACAAAAATCAACATTTGCCTCTCCAAGGCAAATCCTGGCCCCAGCAATGCCAGTTAGTGTTTTGGTAATAATGGAAATTGTGTGAAGATTTTAATTCAGATTTCACTTCCAAATTTATTTAAAGAAAGATTTGTCTTGTGAGAAGTTGAGTTGATTGAGGCAGGCAGACTTGCAGCTTTCTGCATGCACAGCACCAGCAGAAAAGCTTTCCTTAAAATCATGGTGCTTTACTTTTTGGGGAGTTTAGGTGCTATGTTGTTGTGGAACCACATGAAGCTGAAGATGACACCCATTGTCTTTGGGAAAGTCTCATCATAAGCAAACTTCATGGATTCTCCTAAAGGTATTTCTACAACTTCAATCAGCTCTCCTTCTTCAGGCTGGCCACCTCCTCCACTGGTTCTCATCTGGTCATTTACTTCTGCATAAAACAAAGTCTGCCTTGAACCTGTCACACCAACTCCAGACCTGGAAAAAAGCAGACAGAAAACTCTGTCTTAGATAGAAAGAAAGCAGCAAGGAGCTAGGGATGGAAACCTGGGTTCTTAATGTGTGAGACAGAAATTGATTGAGACAAAATCACTGAGACAGAAATTGACTGCAACCTTCATGCAGAAATACCAACAGCTTTGAATACAGTTCCATATAAAATAGATCCATCTTCAAACATATTCTTTGGAAATACGTGAAACTGGGAGAAAATAAAATAAAAAAGATTTTGTATTGGTGAACTGTTGTTCTACCCACACTGAAGTTGACAGAAGTTCTTCCAGCTGACCTCAGGGAGAGCAAACTGCAGGATGACTCACAGAGATGCACAAACAATCGGAATAAGCTCCCAGTCTCTGTGTGCTGTCGTGCTACGTTTGTTTGCTTGTTTTTACACAAATATTTAGATTTTTTACTCTTAAGAGGATTATGTCCATTCACAGCTGGAGTCCTCCACTCAAGGACTGGCTAGGTAAAGAAGGGAAAGGCAGTCTGAGACTCGCTCTCTATCCTCCCTGAACTTTAGCCTTGACCCAAATGGACCACTGTAAGCACGCACATGTCCAAAGTAATTCAGTCTCCCTGCTAAATTTGCTCCAGTGGATTTAGTTGAGGATATTTTAGATTATGTAGTCTTTCTTCAGCTAGACTGCTTGCTGTGTATTATACTTCTTATTTGTTAATCCTCTATTTCCTTAGGACTATTTAATTTAGGTATTATTAAATAAGGGATAAGTACATAATCTACTCATTTAGTCCTTCCAAGAAAATATTCACATTGTAATTGCAATTTCTTCATTTCACATGATTACAAGTGACTTTTCACATTAAATCTGGATCCAAAGTTCAGTGAAACTGTGAATGAGGCATTAGGGCAAGACGAAAAATTAGCTTCCATATTATTACACATATGGAGGATTCTCAGATTTGTAGCAGTGTTATGATCTTAGAGTGTATATCCAGATTTACTCAACCATTAGTCAACTAAATCTTTCAGTTAATCCAGCACACATCACACCCCATAGCAGGAATTAATCATTTGTCTTTCAGTTTTCTAAGAACACTGGCAATTATTTTGTTTGGGGAATTAATAGTGACTACAGAAGTTGATTTCTAATAATAACTATTGAAATTGGTTTCCTACATCAATATACACTTTTTGAAAATACTGAATAGGGAGCGAATCACTGAATTCTTTTCCTAAAATTACTTCTGATGCATTCTGTGACTTTGGACAAGATGTGTCACCCCTCCAGGATCATTCCTGTACATCTGTGAAAAGAAACTTGACCATCTTTGGCATTTGCAGGAACCCTGAAGGTTGATATTGGACCTCTTTCATTCTGTGCTCATCACTTTATTCCAGTGTTAGGACTGGGGTTTTTGATCCATGTTTTAACCAACTGTAAAATTTGCAAGACAAAGAATGCAGTTTGCTGATCACCACAGGTTCCATGAAAAACACAGGACTGTGTATAACATATTTAATGTCCTGTTACTTACAATGAGTGTCAAGTCTGACTCCTTCCTCTGGGGTGCCCCATCTGGAGAATGAAAATGATCCTAACTTGAGTATTTCCATGTCCACCTGATATTACATAAAGGTTATATACAAACCCAGCGAATTTATATAAGGAGTACTTCTATAAGAATATTCTGGCTTGATTATTTACAGCATAATCTCCATCTATAGCACCTGTGACCATTTCCTTATGAAATAGCTACAGCTGTGGAAACCAGTCCACTTTCCACACATCTTTTCTCTAAAGTAAAGGAAAACCAATTTCCAAGGTGCTACACTGTAAGACTCAGGTTCTTGCCACCACAGCTCAAATAGCAGGATCAATTTCTATATGGTGTAATTTCTTTGTACTTATTCACATTATACTCTCTTGTGATGAACTAAATATATCAAGGGTAGCTACTACACTTCATACACTTGAAAAGATGAAAGTCCTGGACATCAAGGTCTTTCCTTTGTTATGATGCCCAAGGTTATGGTATTTCTTCACATCTATTGGCATATAATTAACCACAGAAACGAACAAAAATTTGTAACAATACATATTCAAAGAAGGACATACCCACATGATCATTCTCTCTTACTTGATTACCTAACTTCCTCTTCTCTGGTGCAACTTTGCCACAAGATATTAGTTACAAAGTAATAAAAAATTCCAAGTGAGCTATAAATAAAATTAAAGAATGTTGGTATTAATACTCATTACATTCTATTTTACTCTTTCCTCCCCAAACCAGCATATCTAACATTTCTAAGCCTACCTAGAATCCCTTCACTATTTAGATGGTGACTCTGCAGACTGTTGCAGGATGTTATTTATAAACATAGTCACTGCTTTAGTTTGTTGTCTAATCTCCCTCAAGGGAGTTGACAGTTCCTCCCGATTTGATGACACTAAACTGGGAGGAGCTGTTGACTCCTTCGAGGGCAGAGAGGCCCTGCAGAGAGACCTCAACGAATTAAGAGATGGGCAATCACCAACCATATGGAGTTTAACAAGGGCAAGTGCTGGATTCTGTCTTCAGCATCCTCACGAGGTGCAGCAGAGCGACAGACAGTCATCCTTCACTCCTGTGGCCAGCGACAGGACCCGAGGAAACAGAGTGAATCTGAGTCAGGAGAGGTTTAAGTTGGATATTAGAAAAAGGTTTTTCACCCAGAGGGTGTTTGGGCACTGGAACAGCTCCCCAGGGCAGTGGTCACAGGTGCAAGCCTGACGGAGCTCAAGAAGCCTTTGGACAACGCTCTCAGGAACACCGGGTGTCCCTTGGAGTGTCCTGTGCAGAGTCAGGAGCTGTACCCAATGATCCTTGTGAGTCCCTTCCAACTCAGTATACTCCATTAGTCTCTGATTCTAAAAGACCATTTCAATGGTTTCAGAAAGAAGTTGAAACACATAGAAATAGACTTTAATTCTTAAAAGAGGCAAATATCTTTTTCCACTTGATATTTCATTCTCTAAATGCTCTGGCTTACACTGTCATTTTTGCATAGATCCACATGGACTGCCCTTTACTAAATTAAATATTCTCCAGTATTGCTTACTGCTGTCTTTCACAACATTTCCAGACTGCTAATGTATCCTGCTTGTCCTTACAAAATTGCACAAAAATCAATGCTATTCACATTTTGTCTGTCTTAGTACCTTTGGCTTTATAGAAACCAGAAGTTAGGCTTGTTGCTTTGAAGCTTTTCAGGTAGAAGTAATAAGGTGTTTTTCCATATAACCTTGCAAAACATTGTACATTTCAGTGATTTTGGACACTAGGGCACAGAAGGAAGAGAGCAGAGAGGGAGAAGGTGGGTCTGACAAGTGAATAGGCTACAGGAAATATTATGTTTACAGCGTGCTTTCAAGTTTATCTGTCACTAGGAATTTTCTCTGCTTTTGCACAATTACCTGCACTTTCTGAGTACGCTGTTTAAGGAACTTTGATGTGCTTTTAATCCTATTTATACTTCTCTTTCTGCTAACGTCTTCTTCTACCCCACATCTGTGACGTACGCTTTTCCTTACCCCAGCATTTCCCACTACAAATAAAACACTTTTGCCATGGTCTGAAATGAGTCACCTATTAACAGATTACAGCTATATTCATTAGCTTTGCATCTGTGGAAATCACAGGGGTCAGCACACCCAAGCTGCAAGTGATGAGTTTCAGCCTGGGAAAGCCACCTTCCTGATAAAGGTGCCTTCCTGGGCAATGGAGGCTTGGCTGGGGGGAGGGTGAGCAGGTCTGAACTCAGCACCACCCACGGTGAGACTTCAGGCTTTGGTGTCAGTCCAGGGTTTAGCACCGTGCTGCCCAAACCCAGCATGTCATGGCTCACGCTGACCCAGACCTACTAAGCCTGGCTTGACCTTAGCTGACTGTTCCAGCTGTATTCTGATGTGTCTGCACGGGGCTTGACTCATTTGCCACTGTGGGACAAAGGCAAACGAGCTACACAAAACAGAGCTCAGTTTTCCTCGCCTCTTTGTCGTGAGGACAGGTTTCCTTCGAGGAGCTGTGGCCATTCCAATTAACAGCTACAGGGCTCACAAATACTCCTTGTCAAGTCATTAGGGCTTAAGCTCACAAGCCCTGTCATTTCAACAGAGAGATTTTAAACCCCAAAACTCTATTAGCACTAAACTTTCTGTGTTGCTTCAGTTAGAAACCTCCATTACCTCTGACAACGGCAAGTCTAGGAATGTAAGCATGTCAAAGTAAGGATACCAAAGTCGTATGGTTTTCATCACAATAGTAATTTATATGTAAGTTTAACACATCAAAACAAGATTGTGTGCTGCCTTTCCATATTTAATTTTGAATAAAACACTCAAACAGTGAGATTAAATCATGCTATGGCTTTTAAAGCCCTGGGCAACACACTTTCAGGCAATGCCAGAGCAGAGAAGGAGCTTCTGCAGAATGACTGCGGAGCACTTCTCACCTCCTGCCCAGGGGTGGGACTGGCTGCAATTACAGTTTTTCCATCTACTACTTCCTCCTCAGACCAGGGAAACACAGGAGGCAGGCTGTCACTCCAATCCGTTTCTGAAACACCAACAGCAGCTACCACAAAGCCTTTGTTTGACTCTTCCCTTTTATCAAATGCATGAGGAAATACACAGCGCTCGAAATCCAGCTCACAAAATGGGACTTTTCACTTGTCCTAAGTTCATGAGCATAAAGGTACGGTACATACGTTTTTATCAGAAGTGGGAAACAGTATCTTATGGCTTAAAGCTTTAGTAGTGTCTGAAGCCACAAGTGAGATTGAGTTTGCCAACAGTCCGTGAGTTTTTTCTTCACGTTGAGCATGCACATGTGTCCATGTCCACACACAAACACTTTGGTAATCAGGGCCAAAATTCAAAGCTTCTGGTTCAGATTAGCTTTGCCTTTTTCTCATGTCTGGGTGCTCGTCTATGCCAACCAATTATCTCATTCATAAGTATCATGTTTGTAAATGTATTTTTAATTTGAGGAAACAAGCATGTATGAGAATATAAACAGTATTTTATACTCTTCTCCTCTGCAACATGGGGAACAAATAAATTGACTTACCCTTGTGAAGACTTATTAATTTAGTTCAGATTTCTGACAGACAGCAATTAAAAGCTAAATTTCTTGTAATGTGTTAATATTAAAAAAATAAAAAATCTATACAGAATCAACATTCTTATCAACACAGAAATATATCTTTTTATTTTTTTAAAACTTACACAGTTAATGTGAAAATTCCTGAAAGCAACATATCCTTTCCTAAGACATAAGCCATCTGGATGCAGAATTTGGGTATAGAGTGAATACATAATTCATGTTTACAAATAAATTTGACACAAATCTCTGTTATTTATGCTTAAATCAAGATCCACTTAGGCATGCAACATGTAAACTGATGCTCAGTGACATGCAGCTCCTATTGTCACTTCTTAGGACCTTTGCACAGTTCTGACATTATGAGTGGCAGGTGCAAGGAAAAAAGCACAGAAGTAATTAACATAAAATTATATTACATTATGCCATCATCCAACAGGTGTACTAGCAGGTGATCTTTCTAATTATAATGCACTCTTAACATTTTCAGGACTATTATTCTTTCTACATAAAAACCTGTGAATACAAACCATTTTTACCTCATTGCACAGAGGCTAAAAGCCATGGAACAGTAATTGGAACGTCCAACATTAATTCTCTGAATGTTCTTCTTGTTCACTTTGGGGAAAAATCAAATGTAGGAAGATTAAAGTAAGTACCTATTTTAATATAGTTAGTCCTTTAAACTAATCCATCTGATTTCTTTGCAGTGGGGCTGAGCACCTACAGCTCCTATTGTATCCAGGTCAGAGTCAAGAATTTTTAAAGCCTCTGGGAGAAAATAAAGAGGTAATGAAAGGAAAAGGAAGTTGGACCAGGAGCTCTGGTTCAACTCTATCCTGATGTTCTGAGGTTTTACTGAAGTCCAATTAATTTTATAAGTATTCTTCAGGACAACCAACATTTTCAAGAACTAAAATACTTTGAAATAGCAACAATAACATCAATGACAACAACAACCATGACAACAACTTATTTCCCTGCCCCTGTCTTGTAAGCAAACAAGTCTCAAGGCAGATAGCTGGAAGTACTTCAACCTAAGAAATTAACTCATAGCTGAATTTCAGCACATGGGATTCAATCAGAAAACTGCTGGGATACCATGACAGACAGAAAAATTATTATATCTGCTATATAAGTCCAAAGTAAGATGATCACTTACAAAATTTTGCATTTGTGAAAAAAACCCCAAACATTAAGGGAAGCTCACAGATCTCTTTTAGAGCTTTTAAAATTTTTGAATTTAACTGCAACCTTCAACCTTCATGCACCCTCAGTTTATAATTATACTACAATAGGACTAGCTTCATTTTGTTATTTAATTATTGAACCAGGTAATTCCTTTACACCCTTCGCATCAGCTTCCTATGCTATTTTTCACTGATGCCATACATACAAGTGACAAGAACTCAAGACACCAGCAGCCACCAAAACTTCCTGGAAGTCTCCAAAAGTGAATTAGCTGCTGCCATAATTTAAACCAACCTTTTTGCAATAGTAAAATGAAGTTACTGAATGCCAAGCACAAAAGTAGAAATTTGTGCAGCGATGATACTAAACCCACCACACAGGCTGCAAACAATACAGATTCTTTCCAGAATGATCCTTCCTCTGTCTATACAGCAACATGAACCATCTGCATTTCAATTCACCTTCTGTCTGGCATTTTTCTATAATAGGAACAGATATTTCTGATTTTCGAAGTGTGATTCCTCCAGTCAAGTTCCTCTAAATATGTTTGTGTTTCTCGTTATCTGCCCCCAACCCAGCCTCCTTCACTCACCCACACCATACTGTCCTCCTGCTGCTGGAACAATTTGTTCCAAAGACTCTTACCCAAATGGCATAAATTCCCCAACTCCTGGCTTCTTTCCTGATTCCTCATGGACTCCACAGCTCCTCTGTGGATCATTCAAGGTAATTAAGTCTGAGATCTGCTTAAGTCACTGTCTGACTTCTATGTGATGAGTATTAAGCCACTGGAGCTTTGACAGAGCTTAATATGGAGGTCCAGTGGGTTACCTGCATGTGTATGAATTACCTGTGGCAGTACTGGGGTCACACTTTCCAGGTTAGATGAGAAGCACAAAAAAAAAATCCCCCAAAACCACTGCTACAGGCCCTGATAAGATAATAAATGAGGAAAATCCCTGCTATCTTCAGATTACCTCCAACGTATACAGTCACAGGACAGAGAACAGAGCAAAGTTGAATACACTCTAAGCACTTTCCTCATTTCCTTACAGAGAGTTCTTCTATACCACAATGAATGTACTTTCCCCAGGTCCATTTAGTTCTCAGCCTATGATTGGTCTTTGCATTGTTCCTTCATCTCTTCTTCCTCTTTCTCCACTCAAGGTTTTCATATTCAATGTTTCCCTATAGTCTAAGCTCTCCCTATGGATTGTCCACGCTCCATCTTTCTTAGTCCATTAGGCACAGAAATGCATTGACCTCTCTAGCCAAAATAATTTTTCCCTATACATTTGATGTGTCTTTGGCTCTTTATGCCCTTCTGTCAGGTCCAGCTCAACTCCTGCTTTTATTCCAGGCAGGCAATTTCCTTCTCATGACCATGATTCCAACAAGGGGTGTCATTAGGAATACAGCTCCCTGCTTTCAGATCAAAGGCTTTGATGACAGAATATGGACAGGAGGTGAATGACAATGCAGAATCATGGAATATTCTGAGTTGGAAGAGACCCACAAGGATCATCAGGTTCAACTCCTAGTTTTGAGACAGGGGAGGCATTGTGGAAGATAAATTATATCAATAATGTAATGCCTCTGTAAAAAAGGCAAACCACAAACTCCTGTGTATAAAGAATAATCTGTGAGACGAGGGGAGATAATGTTTCCACTCTATCCAGGAAAGCCCTCACTAAAGTACTGTGCTTCACTTTGGGCACTACATTTTTAAGAAATATGCAGACCAGATGGAGAGAAGGCAGAGGACAGCAGAAGGAATCAGATATCTAGAAAATATGATCTGAAGAGAAAGACTAAATCAACTAAAATAGTTTTTACACAGGCAAAAATAAAATAAAGGGAACATGCTTTAAGGAGGTGGAAGGTGTAGAAGTACTTCATGTCCACTGGGGACAGAGTAGCAAGTGTCGGTCTTGAAGTAAAGAAAGGGAAATTTAGGCAAGACCTGAGGGAAAGTTGCTTGTGGTACAGACAGATAAGACACTTCAGACAGAATGCCAAAATCCTCCAAAAGAGGCCACAGAATGATCAGATTTGAGAGAAATCAGAGATGCACATTTGTCACAACTGGTGCCAGTCCAGCTGAGGCTGATCTTTGGAAGAGGAGACAGCCAGAGAGAGCCCTCCAAAATTCTGACCTGAGGCACTGGATCAATAAATAATGCAGAGCAGCTATTACACAGATTTCTGGGATGGGAGATAGAAGTAGAAGTGCAGGACGCATTGCAATTGTAATGGCATGCATATGCATTAATGCAATGCTTTATGCCTGTGCTTTGTATTGACAGTCACAGCATGAAACAGCAGCACAAACCATTTGGAAAAACCTGCTACACTTAGAAAAAGCCCAGGAATTCTTATATGTAGTATAGCCACTACAGAAAAAATGTCCTTAGGAGATCATAAATGAACTGATTACTTCCTCTCTTTGCATCAAATCCTCAAGGATCAGAAAGATATGCCAATCTTTGGCTAAAGGAAAACAGGATGCTCCTAATAGGAATATCAAAACATTGAGAATAAAATCTTAATAATAGAGCATGGGAAATCAAACAAAAAACTGTAAAATAGCACCTTTGAAGCTTCAACCTTTCATATTAATTTAAAAATGTAAAAATTATACAGGTCCTTCTGACTTCAGCATGGATCTCCATGGGCAGAAAGCTGTGTCCACATGGACAATAGAGGATTATGAGCTCTTTGCAAGGGTCTCAACAAAGAAACCCCCAATTATATACACTCTTCACAAGTCAGTGCAATTAAAAAAAAAAAGCGACTGAATGAACAACCACCTGTAACACACAAAGACATTTATCAACACCAAAACACAGAGAGTTTTACGCAGATGTAAATCATTAATATTGAGTCAAACTTCTGCACTAAATCTACAACCTTTGACAGGAATCGTATTCTACTTTTCCTCTTTTGCATTTGTATGCACATACATACATACATACATACACATATGCATACATCTGCATGCAGCAGCCTGTCACTGTCACCCAAGCTATGAAATTCTACAGACAGCTTTTGCTCATAAATCTGGAAGACACTTTTTCTTTCAGTAGAACAAACCCTTAATCTGGTTTCAATGAATTGTAAAAGACAGCTCCTGTGATTCACCCCCCTCCTCAACAGAAGCACTGCTTGTTAATCCAGCAGGAAATAACATTTGCCAGGATTGACAGCTGTGGATTTGTATTCAATTCCCAAATTAAAAACCAATGACAGTGCCTAGTTCAATGGAGATGTCAAGTAAAGTAAAGAAAGTAAAAAACCTGCTGCTTTCTCTGTAAAATACAAACATACATAATTTTGGATAACAATACTAAAAGCTGGGAATGAGATATAATAGGATTAAAGCTGTGTGCAAAGTTTCTCTTGGGGTTTTTTTCCACCAACAACTCATGTTTTGTATTTTTCCACTTACATATTAATTTTTCCCTTTTACTCCTAATAAACTCCTGTTAAAAACTGTTTCAATAACTATTTGAAACCCTGCAAAAATACAATGTAATAATTTTCACAGACAAATCAGCAAAATCTTCATATATAACAATAGTTATTGTCCAACTCAAAGAAGCTTTAATTACAGACCAAATATTATGAAGAGATCTAATGCCACAGGTTCTCATGCTTCTGCAAAATCATGTTAAAGGTTAATCAGAGAGCATCTTGGGCAGTTTCTATTGTTAAACTGAATAATAAGGATCAGAGATGGAAAACACCCAGTATAGTAAAGATGGGCTGCTTTCTAGTGCTGTAACAAACTCTGAAGAGCCCAATGCAACTTCTTCCAGCTCTAATAGTCTTTGGAGTAAGTCACAATAGCATGATTCTTCCTAGGAATTAAATCCCATAATTATCATATTGATTATATATTTCTAATTCCTTACATTTCTGTAAATACTCCTCTCAATTGCTAAAAATTACACCTTTCCTGTACCTTCAGATGTCCACGTTCCTCCAACACTCTGCTTAAACAAGGCAAGAGGGAACACTCCGGCCACTTCAGCAATCTGTGAAACAAAATGCTAAATGTTGTAACTTGCTGCTATTTACCTGTAAGAAGTGATCCTCCTGAGGTCTGCAATGGAAACACGATAGCCACACTCTTCCAAAACTTCCTCACAAGCAATTTCTTCTAAAGAAAGGCCTGGCTTGTCCACAATGCCAGCACAGAGTTCATAGGTCACTCCAACCACAGCAGGTAAGGGATTCTCCAGGGAAGAGAAGCTCTCCTTGTCCTGATTCTCAAGGACTTGAGGATGATGCCTTTCTACTTCACACATGTAAACAGCTTAAAAAACCCCAAAAGATAAAAGAAAAAGAAACAAGGAGCACTATGTTAGTCTCTTCATATTAAATATAAAAAAGGGTGGTAGATGAAGTTTGCCTGGAAATTAATAACCATGAGAGTACTTGAGAGTAACAAGGAATTCAGCTGTGTTATCTGTTAAAATAATGACACACAAAACCGTAATTCTAAAGAACAAAGGTCCTCTTGCCATGTCTGTAAAACTATTAAAACTCTTATTTATACTTACATCATCTGAAATTAATTCATGCACACCTTAAAATAAAAGAAAATTAAAAAAGGAAGCTAGTTCATCCAAGAAATCTAAGTGCCAGAAGCATCATACAGCTTCCATTTGTTGGGCAATGCAGATATTGGGGTTTAATTTAAACAATGCAGTTATCTTGCAGGAAAGTTGGGTTGCACATAAAGTACCATGTGCACAATGATGAGTCTTTCAGCCTGTCAACTCAGCTGTTATTTAGAAAGGGTATGAAAAGCATGTATGTTTGTTTGAAAAAAAAAATCCTCTTTTGAACATACAGTTCCTCGCACAGATTCCTGTGCGGAGTCTGAAAAAGACTTCTTGAACTAATCTACAAACAGCTGCCACTGTAATGCACTCCTAAAGAAAGTGCAAATGTCAGATTTTAGTCCTCATTTAAGCAAAACCTCTCACTGATGTCAACAGAAATTTTGCCTGAGTGAGAAGTGCAGGACTGGATGTCAACACACAAAGAATCCCTACTGACAGACAACTCCAGATCATTGCAACTTTAAAATACATCTATAATCCCACTTGTTTTTTCCTTGAAATTTCGTTATGTCTATCCCCTTGCTTTTCATGAAAGGTTTCCAAGAGAGTGTTATAAACCACCCAGAACAAAGTTATTTTAAACTTTGAACCTATTTTTATTCCATTAAAGTATTTTACATATATATTTCACATACACATAACATGGTTTTCAAATTAGTTTCTCTTTTATTTCCCATTCTAAATCTTGCAGAATTGATATATAACAACTCAGGTTTAATAGGCAACTTTTTGTCCTTCCAGATACTGTAGCTTGGTATTTTTTAAAGAAAAGGTCTCTAGAGAAATGTTGTTGCATAACAGTGAAGTACCACAGTGACTTCTTAAGCACTCGGTGTCTGAGGCAGAGTCTACACCCCAGAAATTTGTGCCTGGGCTCTTTCTGCAGTGCTGACACCTCAGAAGTGCAGACTAGCAAGATCTCCACTTCAAAGGGAGATGTCCAGATCAGTCCAATATCCAAAATCTAATCTTTCTCCAGAAGTTAAAACTTTCAAAGCTGCTAGTCTTAGGTATATCCAGGTCTTTGAGATTCAAACAGGTACGGATTGGAGCTCCCATTTCTTACTTGAGAGACTTTAGTTAGAGCTCAGGGTTTGTTTTTTTTTTTTTTTTTTAAAGTGAAGCATGAAGCCAGAAAAAAAATATTCCCTGCCAGCTCTAAGGGACAGCTCCTTGAAGGGTGTCTATTGTCATTATTCCAAAAACTTCTAAAAGCTAGGAAAATTACCATAAATGACAACCACATCCAAGATTTCTCTGAGACAAGCCAAATGCTCTGAAAGTTTTATTTCTTTTTTAGTACTGACATACCCATATCAGATAATTTAAAAAGGAACAACACATGCATCCCATTAAAGGCTTTGGACACTACAACAGGATGCAGGTAAGAGTGTGGGATACAGAAATATGAAACTGTGACTTAGAAGTGTTAAAAGTCTTCTGTATCCCTGAAACCCATCCTGTCATTCCATCAGGCACCTGCCATTCTCCTTCTCCCTCAGCACAACTGGGCCCCACGTAGATCAAAACCTACATTCCCAGAAGGACCTAATTCAGCAGTCCTCTTCAGAGCAAAGTCCTGTGATATGCCCACACTTCAAGCCCAGGAACAGTTTTTCTCTGTAGATAAGGAAGAAAAGAAGCAGTACCAGCCACTTCTGTAAGAGCCCAAATATTAGAGCATTCACCAAGGAGTCTGATAATGAGTTTAATATCACCTGGCTTGCAAAGGTTCAAATTCAATTTAACTCTCACAGATAAGCAAAGCCTAGAAAGCCAAGCTGCCTTCTAATGTCAGGGAATAGAGAATCTCCCATAACTCTCTCGAAGGTGCAAAATTGACTGCACAAGTGATGGACTGGATGATAGAAAACTGGATGGAAAAGCAGTGTGTGACCTACTGGCTAAGGCACACTCTTCAGAGGGAAACCCATGACCCTCCTCTTCCTCACCATAGGTTGTCATCTTATTACAAATCCACAAAGAGTTTGGAAAGCAGAATCCAGAAGCTCCAGCACAGCCACCTACCCACTTGTCCCGTGTCCATTGTTCCCTTGACTTCCAATGCTTCCTTGGCCAGGAAGTGCCACTGCACCATTGCTGGGCAGTCTCCTCCCCTGCCAGATGTACGCGGCCTGGAGCGGCAGCACGGTGAGGAACCACAGGGCAGCTGCTGGCTGCACATCAGCATGAATGACAACAGAAAGTGTTGTCAGGCTTTGGAAAAGGCTTCCCAAGGAAGTGATGGAATCCACATCTGGACTAATTACCCCGGAGCCACTCGGCTGTAAGAAAGTTTCCACTCAGAGTGGATGTTCTCATCTTCCTTTCTGCAACATGGGACAAAGGATAGATGGTTCAACCAAACGGAGCAAATAAGATCACTGCTGTTATTAAAAGCAGCCTTTGTAGGTGACACATACAGGGACTTGTCTGCTGTCCCTAAAGAGAAAAAAACAACAGTAGGGACGAAGGAGCCAGTGGGGTTTGGCTGTCTGGGAAGGCACTGGCTCCTCTCTAAACTTCTGACTGCATTGGTGTTTCGTACCTCCTGAAATGGAACATGGCTTATGATTCAAATCTTTGATACTGTTTATTTTAAGTCAGTGGAAAAATAAACATCACAATCCATTGAAAGGTCATTATACTTACAGTTAATAAACCAGAGTATATGTTCATAGGTCCCAACCCTAGCAACATATCATTTTATTGTATTTGAAAATGTGTGGTCAATTGCCTACCAAAATAAGCACTGACCAATACCTTTGCAAATTAGTCATGGGTGACGTACATATACAGAGATACATGCTTATCTTTCTTCTCTCTGCTCCTCCCAAATGTGTGATTTCATGATCATTCAAGATGATCTAATCCAAGAGCACACTGTTTGCCTCACTGGTTATGTGCTTCTGCCACCCTCACGTCAGCATAAACTCCTTCAGCTCCCTGATCCTCAAAACCTCCTGTCTGCAGCCATTCTGCTGTGGCTGCATAAGGGCTGCTGCTGCCAAACGGAGTGGGGTGGGAATGTACAGGCAGGGAGGGATGAGCACCCTTACAAGCAGCACAGACACCAGTGGGAAAAGCTGTTCCTGCCAGCACAGCCTAGGGAAAGGCGAGCACACACAGCACCAGCACACAGGCAGGGGACGTGCCTGCAGAGTGAGCAGCAGCTGTTCACTCACAGCAACGAGAGATCGCCTTCCTGGTGGGACCCTGGTGGGATCTGGCAAGGAGAAAAGCCTCAGCCTTTGTCCTGGCTTTGTGGAACAGGCACCAGGGCAGACAATAACCATGGAATGGAGATATAATTATAAATATAGGGATGTGAGTAATGGCAGGGCATGGTGTGATCACTGAACTGCTATGGGGTATTTGACTGACCACTGTGCCTAGGGCCAGGTGTCTGAGCAGCTCCAGGCAGCCTCTGGAATGGTTTAACTCCAGTCTTTTGAGGCTGATTTGACACTTTCACAGAAATAATGTAACGAATGTGTTGCTGCTCAGTACATATATATATATATATATGCATGCACACATATGAAGGCTTCTCCCTAAGATTGCCTCAAAGAGAGCAAGAGCGATGGGAGCCATTTATTCGCTGGCAAATAAAAGACAGTGATGAACAACCAACCAAACACTTTATACAAGTCAATTAGCACTTGATGAGAAGGATGCACTCTCAATGTAATACTGCTGCACAGCACTGGAGAGGCTGTAATCACTGCCAGGGAGAAAGGGCAGTGTGACACTACCCTAGAAAGTTTTCTATGAAGTCTACCGTGAGCAGTCTTGAAACGGTCTCTTAGCAACAGTCACTGAAATACCTTGTCATTTCTTTTAATTAACATGCAGTGAATATGTATTTTGTTTTTAACTTCCAGAAAATAAATTCTGCTTTGAGTTAAAATAACTGATACAAAAACTCACAAAAAATGTATATTAACCTAAATTCATAATAACTGGTAAAATGGAGTTGTCCACATACTGATGAAAAAGCATACAGTCCTGAATCTCATTTCAAATTCCCAACTATACAAAGCACAATATGACAGTACAAATAAAAAGAATATTTAAGACAAAACAAAAAGGAAAATACTGTGCTTCTGTCAAGAAGGAACTTCAAATTAAGGCAATTTCTTGCATGATCATTGTAGAGCTGTTCGTAATTTCATTCAAAAGAGGACAATAACCAGCCCAAGAGCAGAATGTAAGACTACGCTGATCATTCATTTCATCTGTAATGGAAATTTTCCTGGTTAGAAATTCTGACTGACTGAAAAGGATGGGCTATCATACAAAGAAACAGAATATAGAACAAAGATTTTATCACCACAGATGCACCAACTTTTAACTGCTAAACCCTTAAAAGCTTGCTTCGCTAGAGAGCAAAAGTAAATGTAAAAAAAAGGATTACCTGGGCGGAACTGCTTCACCACAACAAAGCACTGCCGAGAAGTATTAAAGATCAGGATTGACACACTGGGGAGGAAGATTAAAAAACCAAAAGATCAATGCTTTACGAAGGATTATTGCAGAACTATTAAACTTACATCTTGTGAATTTAATTTCAACTACATAAATACGTGTAAGATTTATTACTAAAGCCTCAACACAGCAAGGTCCTTGTCCAAAATCCATCTAGTGGGATAGGTAATGGATCATGTTCCCAAAGCCCATGACAATTTCGCTCAAAATTAAGTCCTTTTTGTCTCCTGGCATGCAAAATAAGCACCAATCAATTCCTTTTTCCAACAAGAACACCACCAGCACCCTCTCTTCCAGTCTAAGAACACTGGTGCTAGATAGCAAAAAACCTTACACATAAAAACATTTTCCCCCTTATATCAGTCTCAAATTAGGATAGTCAAAACCTCAGGCACAGTCTAGTCTCATTCAGAGCCAGTGACTCCTGTATAAACACAGAGCATCTATCTGTAGCTACTTGCTGAGCTGAGGTTTCAAAACAGACACCATCCAAGTCCAATTCTGTACAAATTTAATCCAGTAGCTTCAACTGCTACGTTCAGTGTTTCTTTAATTGCAAAGAAAAGTACATGTCACGGGGACACATGATGGGCTGAGTATTTGGACATGCTCTGGATGTGTAGAGTACTGATGTTCTCTGCTTGCCTAACACACTCCCAGGTTTTACTAGTTTAAGAAAATGCAGACAGAAGTCTTTCTCCTTAGCTGGTAGCCCACTGCCACCTGAAAAAACAAGTGTATATTTTGCTCATTACCATGGCAGCATTCTCTCATTTGTTCTGCCTCACTGTATGCAATCCAGACGTTAATTCATTATTCTATGAATTCTACAATGGATTAGACTCACAATGGCATATTTGCAGGGTTGAGTCAAACTTTCAACTTTCCTTGTAAAAGAGCTGTATATTTATTTTCACTATTTGATTTAATAATGAAGTCTCAAGCTGCCAAAGAAAATGCTATCTGATGATTATTAAAAACAATGTTAATGTTTATTATAATAATATATAAAAACTAAAACAGAAAGGAAAAGTCCAGATGTTAGTATTTATATTCATGTTTGCTATTCTCAAAGACCTGTACTGCATATTGATGGCTTCCTGCCCCAGGAGATGCCATTTGCAGGCAATTTTAAAGGAAAGGTTTTAGCCTTTAGAGAGGCTGGAGGAGAACATTCACTCTGTTTCCTGGCACTAGGGTTCTTTCTGGAATATCTGGGAGTTTGTGTAGGTTGCTGGAAGAAATGAAGTTAAACCACAGACCATAATATTTTTAAGGTTACTTAAACATTATTCTTTTATTCTTTGATTATTTTTTCCTTTTCATGACTGTTCCTCTCCCCAAAGCAGTACTGTCTGAGGGCAGATACTGCTCTAAATAAAAGGGGAAAAGGAATTACTGCTACTGAACCTTTGTCGTTTTGTCCACAGGCACTGCCTGAAACTGGAGAGCAGCAGCCTAAAGCTGCTGATGAAGAGTGGAAGCTTCCTGAAGCAGATGGTTGCCCTCTACCTTTCTTTACATCTACCACCCCAGGCCCAATCTTTCCTTTGGCTTGCCTTCTTCAGCATGTCTCATTAAATAACTCATACCAACTCATTAAAAATGGCTCAGCTATTAGACATTATTTTTTTCCTAGTAGTCAATCACTTGAGATTTTTATGGAACAGATGGGAAAATTAAAAACAATCTGTCAGAATTAAGGAACAAGATCAAATTAGCTGGAAAGGAGTAGCAGCAAGTTATTACAATTGTCTGCTTCTCACACCATCTTGAAATGAGAGGGTACAGAAATGGCACAAATCTGTAGAACTTTCTATTTAATTACTTCTAATTTTCTGAAAGACTGACAAACAATTTTGAAGAGAAATTTACATTTTTTAACAAATCACAACACACAAGCTCTAATATTTCCTGTCAGAGTTGGAGTGTCATGGAAGAGAAAGTTCAGAATTATACCTTCTTAGGAGCGGGGTAACATTGGGAGTGCCATTTGCTGTTCCTTTGTTCACAAGAAACAACTTAACTTGAAATATTTCCACAGGTCACCAGGTGTGTAACTTCTGAAAACCCACTGGAGGCTGCATTCAGGACAGTTATTTGAGTATTACACAAAGTTAGAGCAAGTCAGTTCAGCTGAGCTAAGTGGAGGAGCCTCACTCCCATTTTCAATGGGTTTCCTTATAAGGACCCAAAATGTGGGTTCAAATGATTGGTCTGGCCTATAAGGAAAATATTTATCTTCTGGAGTTTTAAACCATCAATACAAGAATTCACTACAAAATCAGTTTGAGCTTGCTATTTTTACAGATGATATGGGCTACCAAAAACAACTACTACAAATCCATTAGTAGGTCCAAACACATCTTTCAGTGGTGCCATATCATGGGGTATTACAGAAGTATTTGATGTTTCAAGGCAACTCTCTTCAAAATATTACAACCAGATCTATTCTAGGGTATTATATACACAGTTTTTAAGTGAGGAGTAAACATATAAAAAAATTAAAATGTCCACAAGGACTTTTATGAGCATCTCCACAACTAAAAGATACAGAAAAGAAATGAAGCCAAAGTTGTACATTTGGGAAAAACACACAGGAGTGCTAGAAAAGGAAAAAAAAAAGCCCAGCCACATTCCCTAAAAGAAGGCCATAACACTATACAAGAATTTAATCTAAAATGGGTATCAAAGCTCCTAATGTAGCAATAAGCTTCTTGTCTCGAACAGGAGCACAAGACCACTTTTTTATTGTATTTTACAAAGGAAAACAATACCCAGATATAAAAGGATCACGATAAACCCAAGCTTCCATCCATGCCTTAAAACAAGCTGAAACATCCCTGCATAAAGAAAACAGTTTCAGCTTAGACCTGCTAATCTTTATACTTTGTGTGGCAGATTACTTTTCCCATGTTCCAGAGGTGTGGATCTTTGCTGGCTATTCCTCCAGCAGCTGACTCTGAGGGAAATCAGAGGTGCAAAAGGAGAGGTCAGGAATGCAAATACCACTGCCCAGTGAAGGAGACTCAGCTCCTCCACACCACATCTGCCTGTGGCTGCATTAGGGACTACAACCACACAGAAAAAGAACTTACTAAGAGATGACAGGGTGTGTACAGTGTCTTCCAGGGCTGGTGAAGACCACAGACCTACTCAGCCTTCATCCCAACCTCGTCCTCAACTTCCCTCTGCAGTAGCTCCCACTCACTTTATACATAAAATAAATCACTACTCTAAATACAGTACTTTTCCCCAAAGAAAGCAGGCATGTAAACAGCTTACTGTGCAATGATGTACAGTATTGTTCTTTCTATAAATATGGGAACAATTAGAGCAGCTTTAAAATATTTTAAGAAAGATATGTACCTAAAATGTCACATATAAAGAGCATTTAACCTGTACTGGAGCTGTTACTGTACTCAAGTTTGCAGTTGAAGTGTGTCTGGTCTTGGCACCTAACAAAATGTTTTCTGAAAGGGATTCCAACTATTCAGCCAAGGCTCTCAGGTAGCATTTAACCATTTAAACTTCAAAAAAGTCCAGAGTGAAATAGGTATTAGGATTCTCTGATGGATATTTGACTTCCCTAAACTAAGTCAAAGTGCAGAAATCCGACAGATGACCCAAGGACACTGCAACATAAGAATGCAGAACCTTAATTCCTCCTCCACCTTTAAGAGTCTTTTATGCAAAGAGAAAATACTCACCTGAACACAACTTTTACAGCTGAAAACACCGCTGAGAATAGTTTAGAAAATGACTTCATGGTGTGCCATAGAAAACTACTTCCACATTTTTCCTTCCCCCAACAGTACAGCTCTGTATTTATTGAAATCACAGTAACTGATGCTTTGTAATATTCCAGCTCAGCAGACATTTAGCTAGAAATTAGAAATACTACAACTTCACACTCTCAAACCTGAGAAAGGAAGGTGATGTTCCATGGAGCAACACAAGACACGCAGCATTTGACCACAGCAGCTCTGAGGTAGGGGACAGATGAAAACTGACATCCTGTTAAAATGTGCACACACACATATGGACCATGCAAAGTTATTCTTTTGAAATACATCTCATCAATTGAGATCAGCAAATTAACTTTACCACAGCTTCTTAAACGTGTACTTCTAGGGCTATAGTTAATCCACATGCAACTGCTGATGCTTACTAATTGCTTTTCATGAGACAAACTTTCAAAATCCTTTATTAAATAAAGATTGATTCAGTCTTTCTTTATTCTTAGATGTGGCCTTAACGCTGACTTTACAAATATGAATTCGTAAACAAAAAAATAATTTTAGAAAATCCCCACAGTACAGCAATAGCAAAGACAAGGACAAGACTCCTGCATTTCTGGCAGTGAGCTGAGACTCTCAAGGCTAGAGATGAAGACTTTTAATGACAATCCTGTACTAACAACTAAAATACATTAGGTAAAAGATGAGGTAACACAGGCAATGAAATTGACCTTTCTTAAATCCTTGTAAGAGCAACTCAGGAGCTGCTTGTGTCAAGCATGGGTATGTGTGTGACACACACAAATTGTGATCAGGAATGAATAGTGGAAGATAAAATACCTAAAAAATGACTGATATTAACATTGAAAGCCAGGACTTCTCAGCTATTAACCTCAGCCACTTTCACCTACTTTTAAAGGTTAAAAAGTATCTCAAAATTAGTTTAAAGCTGTAATACTGGTAAGTGCTGCCTTCAAACAATAATCTCAACTCTATGGGGGAGATTTTAGGAACTAATGATGTATGATTTCTAAAAAACCACAACAAACCAACCAAACCAAACTACCAAAACCCCTCCAATACTACTAATACAGCGCCTGAAGTATTTCAGTTACCATTCTCAATGAAGACAAAGAAAAAGGAATGTCAGATTCCAAAAGGAGACACAAAAATAGCACACAGGAATAAAAGCAAGTAAGTGATTTAATTAGCCCCCTTGACTCTCAACAGATATTAGGTTTTAAAAATCCCTTTGATACAATCAGAAGAAAATAATCAAATGTAGTGTGCAACCACAGAAGTATTTAGAGATGCATTCATCTCTGCTGGAGAGCATGTGAATATAAAACATACATTTCATATTTTTGCCCACATAGCTCATAAAGGAGAAAATGTCAAGATTTACAATCATACTAGATGAAAAGTTAGTAAGAAATAAATAAATAACTCAGAAGTCTCATAATTGTTTTAGCTTTAAAGTATAAATTTGTTTTTCTTCTTGAACTTACATGAATTTGGCTTTCTTTGTTCACAGAGGTATGACAAATTGATTATTCATAGTTTTCCATGTGAAGCCTATAATTCCATCTAGTCTTTTTAAAATATTGTGTTTGAGAAACACCACAGATCACACATCAAGTATGTTTATAAAATGCTAAGGGGTTGGAATGTACCTTAAAAATTCTCTATTCCCAACCCCCTCTCTCACAGGCAGGGACATCTCCCACCTGGCCAGGTTGTTCAAGATATTATCCAACCTGGCTTCAAACACTTCCAGGGTTGTGGCATCCACAACCTCCCTGAGCAACCTGTTCCAATGCCTCACCACCCTCACAGTAAAAAATTTTTTCCTAATATCTAACCTAAATTTCCCCTCTTTGAATCTGTAGCTATTACTGTCACTGCAGCTCCTGATGGAGAGTCTCTCTCTGGCTTCTCTGTGGGCTCCTTCAGATCCTGCAAGGTGCTGTGAGGTCTCCACACAACCACGTTCACGTTTGTGAATGTGTCCTCTCCTTGTTCGAATCTAAAATGACTGTGCTTTCAAATTGAAAGTGATAATCAAAAACCACCTAAACTTGTTTGAGAGACAGCACTTAAAAGCCATTCTTTGGGACGAACCAACCTTCAGGAGGGTCTACTTCATCTTATTTCAAGATTAGTTTCCATGTCCATAAGAAAAAATTGTATGTAGCCCCTGTGCCACTTCTGTATTGAAATTAACCATCTATTTCACAGCTTGACACGTCTTGAAAACTTCTAATGTGGTGTTTAAAGCACTGTCTTCTTCCTTTTATCAGCACAGCACTCATACCTTAAGCCAGAGAAAACAGCCCCTTCGTTTTCAGAACCGAGATGTAATAAAGCTGTACCCTTTGATTATTCTCCAGTGCAACTCCTTTAGTTTCCCAGAGCTTTAACTATAATGCAGATAGTCCTGAGATTAAATGTGTGTGCTTGCACAACCTTTACTGGCTCATTTAAGTCTTCCTTCAAAGCATTTTGCATCTTTCAAAGGCCAACACCAATCCAACTGGCTGCTTAAAATGCAGCCTATTACAAAAGCAAAGCTGTCAGCTCCTGACAAAAACATTCACCCTTTCATACTAATCACAGATAAAGTGGATTTGGCAATAGATAATTAGAGACGTCTAAAAGACTTCTGTATTCTGATGAAATTTGAATGCTTTCTCCAACACAATGTAAATATTTAATACTAAATAAACCCAGAATAAAGTGGGGAGCCGTATATGCTTAAGAAAATAAATGTTACTTTGGAAAAAATCAAAAGGAGGATTGGTTTCAGTAAACTTAACTGCAGCAGGAAGTTGTTCATGACACCATAAAGCAGGAAGCATATATTTGGTTAATCATCAGACCAGCGTAAAAATGAACTAAGAAGTGGTAACAAACCCATGTACATGCACTTTTAAAACACAATTTATATCTACTTGTAAGGCAGCAATTTGTATTGCTAGCCAGAGAATACGATCAGGACAACTTCTTTGGAATAAACAAATCTCTCAGCAACTTATTTTCATACAACAAAGAAAAAAAATAGAAAGAAAATTCAACTGCAAAATAAATGAGACATCAAAGCACGCTGCTCTCAATAACATTCCTTAAGTGTCATATCTTGGCCAGTATCCCAGGATACCCTTAGAAATGACACATTGCATCTCAATGGGATTCTTTCAACAAAATATTTTAATAAATAAATTCAGGTTTTATGCTAAATTATTTGATTAAATACAGCTTTATGGGAATTATGTGCAACAGATGTCAGAGCCTGAAGGGCTTTTGTTCCAACTCCTAATTATTTCTGAAACTGCCATTTATAAATGTTATCATATAGTAAGACCAATAAATAATCCACCTAAAAAGCCTAAGTGTGTCTCTATTCCATTCTGAAATGGCAAAAGTCAAAGACTTAACATCAGGATTCAAAGACAGCTCACAAAACAAAAAAGTTCAAGTGTTCTGCACTAAGGTAAGGGAAACCAGCAACTTTGTTTATTACCTACGAAAATCCAAGTATAATGTGCATAATACAACTTTCTGCCAGGTATAACTGCACAGTCTCAGTACCATCAGTGAGAAACTAGCAGCTGTTCACATTTTCCTCAGTTTTCTAGAATAAGGTTTAAATAATTTCCTCTTTGCCAAGAAATATCTTCAGCTAAAATTCTAAAATACAGGCACTCGAACTACAGAACACTTCCTAGCTTTCCTGAGATTATTTTTACCAATTCCAAATGCAGGCCATTATCATGCTACTGTCTCTAGGCCATGTACAAACCCTTGGCACCCTTCACACAGAAACAGGTTTATTTCAAAATCACCTGAAAGCAGAGGGAAGACTCCTTCTGATTTCAGTGATTGTAAGAGAATGAACACACTCATTTATTTTCCATATTATTGGAAACACTAGACTTGTGAAACCCCAAGATGCTTCTAATCTGGATACCAGAAATCTGTATTCAGAAATTAATGACCAACCAGCCAAAATTCTTGTGTATCTGCTTAGTTATAAGAATTTTCATGGATTCTGTTCTTAAAATTAGGCAAATATTTAACTTCCCAATGAAGCAATGCCCTCTATAAAGATTTTATTGCCATTTTACCCTGTTTCAGTGATACAGCAGAGAAGAGATTATATGCTATAGGGTGCTTTCATATCACATGCTTAAAAAGATGAAATGACAATCTGAAAATTTATGACTTCATGTTTTTCTCTGATAACTTTACACCATCTCAAGTTTCTCTCATTCCTATGCTTTTATTTAAATTGGATCTCATGGTAAAAACATAGTAACTAATTTTAAAAGACATTAAATACGCCTGCAGAATTCCTGGCACAAAAGCAGAGGATCTGTCAAGTCTTCACTGCAGAAAACCCCAAAAGTGAACAACAAAAAACACAGCATTAAGTGCATTTTATTTGCAAATATTGTATGCAAACAAATCGTGTAATTACTTGTATTGAAGGAAACTAATAGGCTACTACATTTTTTCCTTCTAATACCAGGAAAATTATCATTATCCTGAAAACATCCTTGATAGACAGATATCAAGCCTAGACCTGAGCATTTTCAATGACAGTGATTACAAAACATGCCTTCCTGGATTATCTTACTGCTTATTGGTAAAAATAATTTCTTAGCATTTAATTTTAAAAATACTTTCCCCAACATACATCATTTCTCATTCTGTCATTGATTACTGACGAAATTAAATGATTCTGGCCTGTTCTGTAATGTTTCTTTACATTTTGTGATAAATGGTAATTTCTCTCCTCATTTGTGATATCCTTTGCATGAACATGCCCAGCCCTAATTCCCTTCTCTCAGCTATTATTTCCCTAAACTTTTCATCATTTTTGTTTGTTGAACTACCTCCAGTTGATTTTAAACAGTGCATTATCTTCCACACTATCTTTGAAGATAATCAAGAAAATTCCACATCATTGACACCCTGGAGGAGACATTACAAAGACAGACAAGGTTTACAGAACAACAGCACATCACTGAAAGTAAAAGGCATATGCTACCCAAGAAAAATTTATTTTTTTTTTTACCTATAAGGATGTTAAAGCTGTATTTTAAAGCTACTGTGATAATTCTTGCACAAAGGAAGCATCTGAGTTAAATTTCATGGTGTCTTATAATACACTAGGACATAAACCAGAAAAATACATACAGTATTAAGTTTCCATAAAGCCCAAATGATCTGGCATATGAAATAGGAGAAGGAATTTAATCCACTCCTATAATGTGGTCAGGGCACATGACTTCCACCCTGTCTCCATAGCTGCCTGCTACAGCCACAGAGCCAGAATAGCACCCGTGGCTGCTGCAGGCCACTGGCCCAGCTCTGGTGACCCATCCCTGCTGGCTCTCGTGGCCAGAGCTGGGATGCAGCCACAGCTGTTGGGCCACATTGCTCACTGCCCGGGGCAGCCAGCCCCTGATCCCTGCCCGGGCCAGGTAACTGCACAGCACACAGCCCTGACACCTCCTGAGTTCTGCCCATTCTAACCTGCCTGGAGAACCTGCTCCTGCCTGCCTGCAGGATGGGCACCTGCAGGAGGGAGGGAGCTGAGGTGGAGATTGCTGTAAACTCACTCCTGATGGAAAACTACACTTTCCAGTTGGCTTTGTAAGAGATAAAACGTAAAGCCATTTCTTCCCAGGCAGCAAATTAGATTAGGAATTAGTTTGTTTTAAATGTGAAACAAATTAGTATCTTTACTTGAAAAAACAAAAAGGCAAATCTTATAAAGAAGGGATATAAGAATAAACTTTCAGGTTTTTTCATTAAGAATTTTTAAAGTCAGGAACTACTGCTGAGTCACTGTGACATGTTTTTGAAGGTAAAAATGCAGCATGAATGGGGTACAATGCACATGCAGAGTTACAAGTTCTTCAGTCCAAATGCTTTTTATTCATCACATGATATTTTCACAATCGAGAAGAACTCACATAATTATCTTGCACACAATTCAATCTCCTCAATTTTGTTCTCCTTTAAATGCAATGAACTTTACAGTGAATTTCTCATGCTTTCAAATAGAGAGGTAGACATAATTTTGTTTTGTCAACTAGGAAAAGGTACAGTTGTGTCCCTGTTCTCAAGCGTTATTACTCAAAGCACAGAAGGGAGCACATGACTGTACACTGACCTTCATCTGTTCCCAAATTATGCCTTTTAAAAGCCTTGAATCTGTTTAAGGGGAGCTGCTGAAACCTGAAACGAACGTGGTCTATTGCTTTATAAAGTAGATGAATGTAGAACTTAAGTATTACATTTCAGGCTCTTACTGTACTAAATATAGCAAAATTAGGATGAGGGAGAATATAACTGTAACCTGAGTCTGGTTTTTTTGTTACAGGTATCGATGGTTACTCTGTAAAATTTAGTATGTTTCTATTTCTAACAGAAAATCACCACAAATTTGCAGAAGGAAAATGTTCTCCTGATAAAGAGTTTTATTTATAAAAGATGAGTCCTTAAAAAAATTACCAGCTCTTCAGCCCACAAATCACACCCCCACACATTGCTAACCAGTTCTGACAGACCCAAGTCTAAAAAGAATCTTGAAATACACCTTGCATCTAAATTTTCATGGCTTGCACTCTCCCTGATTTTCATCAGGATATGTTTAATAATGACCAAACACATCATCTTGAGTATTAAAGGGAAAATTACACTTAATTAGAAAAGTAAGCCGTGCATAACTGCAGAAAGCATCTTTTGCTGTGTGCCTACACAACAGGCCAACATTATGTAACCCTTTGGAGCAACACCTCAATAAACTTGTTCAATAATTACAGTGCAGAAGAGCGAATCAAGGATTTTTACTTCATTCATTTTTAGTAAACTTCATTGTTGTTTCTAATGACATAATAAAACTTTCCAATGAGCTCTGATAATGTTCATTGGCATCTTTCAAAGAAAGATTAACTTAACACAGGACAAGAACAATAATAAGCTCATTATTTTCCAATAGAAAAATAGCTTATTATTGACAGATTTATTGAAGATTTGCAAATTTTTGGCAGTTTTCATACGGGAATGGTAACACTCATTACACATTTAATATGCTTGTAAAATCATTGAAACCTTCAGGATGTAAGTGACTTTTGGAAATCATCTGATCCAATCTCCTGTTAAAAGTCATGCTAATTTCTAAGTTATGCCTGATTTCTCAGAGCCTTGTCCAATCAAGGTTTGGATTTCTTAAGGATGAAGATTCCTCAGTCTCTCTGGGCAAAGCATCCCAGGACCAAGCTATTGTCCATAGGTATGTCCTTGTGTCGTGGATCTTCCTTCTGTTAGAATTTAAAGCTAAATATGGTCAGAAATGCTGCTTCTTTTGTCTATGCTGACACACAGTTGATTTTTGACAGCACAGGTTCTGAAGGTTTGCCTTAACACAGTTTATTGTGTGACCAGTAATAAATTGCACATAACTATTTTGTCTTTAAGCGGCAGGGAGGGATTGGGAATAAGCAATTATTTGTTCAATATAAATTACAGCAGTGATTTCAGGATTGATGTCTAGTTCTGAATGATCTTGATCTTAAGAAAGCTCATGAACCACATACTGTAGACTCATGCCCTGATCTGCAACAAATAAAGGAAAGAAAAGAAAAAAAAGGAAAAAAAGAAGTAATACCAATTCTGCTGTTTTACCTTGTGCTAGAGTTACACCACCAGACTACATGTGGTTAAATGATCCTGCCCTACTGCAACATATAGTGAGATTTTAAAAGATGACTCACATCTAAGGCAAATGAAATGACTACTGCAGTCTTTGTGTTTATGTCTTCATATCATTTAATCAGCTGTTCATCTGAACAGTTGGAAAGGATACATTTATACAACAATAACTTCATCTCTCTTGGTAAATATTTTTCTGTATCTTCTGATACAAATCTATTAAATATTGACTTATATTGACCTAATTTGAAATGAGACAGAACACTGGGGTCCCAAAGGAACCCAGCACACAAGCTCTCAGTTCACTACCATGCAGCAAGGAAGTCAATCTTAAACATGTTTACTTGTGCTGCTGAAAGAGGATGACAAATAAAGACATGGGTTAGGCACAATGTCTGGTTTTATACGATTACACAGTTGTTTTTTTAATTCATCATCACTAAATTCATAATACATACCAATTCTATGTAAATATATAATATATACATGTGTTCTTTATCGATCTGTCATTCCAACATGCTCAGTTCAGGTAAACAGCCCTATTACAGATTAGGATTTAAGAGTCTTACAGCACTTCCATAAGTAGTAAGCTATGAATACTTACGAAAAACAATTATTGAAAAGGGATCTTAATTCTGGAAAACATCTACAATCTTCTTCAAGCAGACATACACACTAGGAAATCCTGACCAACAGAACTTGTGTCCCAGAAACCTCTGCTCTTCTTCAATATTTATCCTTCACTGGCAGCTCTGTAAGAGCTCTCTCAGTATGAAGTTCTCTATAATCTTCAGGAACCAGTTAACATGACTTTTCCATATAACAAGCATCACAGCCATTAAAATACATCAAAATGTAGGGCTTTAATGTATTATTAGGGATTTTGAATCTGACTAATGTATTGGGTAATAACTGCCTTCCTATTCACATAAAAAATTTATGTAAACCCATGGATTTCCTATGCAGAAAGTTCACATTACTACCTTTGGTGTCAGAAGCTGCAATGAATTTCCTTGTGAAAGAGTGTTAGACATTCTGCAGCTCCACAGTAGTCACTAATAAGTTGAGGTGGCAGCTGTTGTACATCTGAAGCTAACAAATGTTATGTGACCAGAGATGACTGGCATGACATGTGGCCACAGCCTTTTTATAAAGTTATGTTCTCAACTATTTTAAAAATGTCCACAAAAGTCCTTCAGAAATACTGTTCCCAAGAAGTTCATGGAAAACTGATCCTTTAATACTTACCCCACTCAGTTAGTTGCATATATTCACACATTATCACACAGTGATAAACTAAAGTTTAAACAAAAATACTCATATAAATTCATCTGGAAGTCATGTTCTCAGCACTGTGACTTGAGGCTGGATTCACTTGCTTGAATGGGCATATATTAAATTTCCAACAATCAATTATCATTTCAGCCTTTGTATCTGCCATCATAAATTCAGGCACATGCCCATATGGACAGACAAAGTGCAAAGACAGAACTGTCTTCCAGGCAAATTCCAAAAGCAAGTGTGAAGTTCAGTATTGAAATATCACTCCCTTTTCTGTCCTCATTCTCAAGCAGTACAGGCATTTTTAATCCAGCTAATACTTTCCCAGTCCTCCTGAAAATTTTACCTTCATAATCTTTATGTAGATAAAAAGTGTTGCTAGAATTTTATATCCCTCCCAAGCACCCACACGCATGTAAAGACTCACATCACAAAAAAGACTCATGTAAGGACTTAGAGGGCTCCAACAGAGAAGAATTTCCCAAAATTTAACTGATTTTAGTTATTTAATGCACACGAAAAACACATCTCTTGATGTGGTTTTGGTTATGTCACAATTTATTTTAGTGTTTTGCTACATTTTTTACATTTAATAGATTTAGAAAAGCTTTTTCTTGGAAAAAATTGTTACCCTTGCTTTTTATTTTTATCTTCTAGTGCCTGAATTTTCAGCAAACAGATTAAATATTAATACTTTTTGGAAGACATATAAATATTTTAGTTTTTAATAACACTGAGTATTGGTCTGTTTTATATACACCTTATTTGTTATAATCTTGTATGAACTGATCTTTGAAGTCAGGAGTTAATTGCTTTTCTTCCCCAATCAGAGAAATATATTTGGAAAGACAGAATAAACTCCTTCCTTCAGGTAATAAACTCCCACTCAAAAAAGAGGATTGCATGCAATCCAAACTTTCAGTTCTATCTTCTGTGTAATCATTAAAATGTACAATAAATTATGCGTTAAAACTCTAATATTGGAATAGTCAAGCACAGACAAAACTTACTGAAAGCACAAGAAACCACAAGGAGATTTTTAAATTTCTGCTAATTCTATCTTAAATAGCAGAGAACCATCAGCAAGTACTACACAAGAAGTGAGATTTGAGGAGGAAATTGGAGGAAAGAAAACATCAACAACACTTGACCAATGAAAGAGAATATAGTATGAAATACAATATGAAAACAATGTGAAAATAATGTGATGCCATCATTACCTGTCATGTGTCCTCATAAAATCCCAGAACTTCTTATTGCCATT
Organism: Irena cyanogastra; assembly: GCA_013397155.1. Taxonomy (NCBI): domain Eukaryota; kingdom Metazoa; phylum Chordata; class Aves; order Passeriformes; family Irenidae; genus Irena; species Irena cyanogastra. The sequence continues at coordinate 94,844 of VWZV01009093.1, read as the reverse complement.
CTGGGGGAAAAAAAATTAAAAATCAGTCAAATTAACTCCAACTGAAAAATTACTGTAATGAAATTTAACAAAAGTTGAGTGGCATTTCTTTGAAAACTTAGTATAGTTAGTTTCATTTATGAGGCCAGTATTCTGGATTTTGACAGTTAGTATTACAGACACTGAGAACTGTCTTAGGACAGTTCAAAATCTTAGACCCACAATATTATGATGACAGCTAGCAGACATTTATTGCAGCCTTCAGGCTCAGTTTTGGCCACAGCATCAACTTCAGCTGCCCAGTCTAACCATTCACAGTGCCAGGAAGCCATAAACAGCTATGTTTTACCCAGTAAAATAACCCACAGCTATGCTCTTCCATGGCCAGAAATGCTCTTACCTTGAGAGCAGCTCAGCACTTACCTGCTAACCAAACCCATGTGGGATCCAGGAACAAGACACCTTCCCTCTAACCCCTTACAAGGACCAAAATAGGAGTTTTATCCATACCTAACATGAAGGGGTCACACTCCACACAGCAGCTGTTATTCTGCACTGCTAGTGGTGCTGAGGGCACTGTCTCACAGCAGGCTTGAAATCACAGCACTCACTCAAGAACTGGGACACATAAAATGGCTGATTTTCTCAAGATGGGCCAATTCCTGTCCTCTGCCAGCTTAAAAAGAACAATATCCACTACAGCACAGCTGACAGTGATCTCTGAAAACAAGTGTTCTTTCACAATTCTAACGAACACATATACTTCGCTTACATTTATATTATACCTTCTGTAGTCACCTATAGCAATTCATACACATCAGTTAATGGAGATGCATATAATCCTTTACTCTGTTTACTGGAAGTGTGATGGTGTTTTTCAGCTCAAATACAACTCAAGAGATTTCACTCCCAGGTCAGTTTTAAGTCTGTGTTAGTAATCAGTATGAAACCAGAGGAAATTCCTGTGGTTGATACCTTTTTCTTATGAGCAACACAAAAATGAGACCTGCTGAAGACCTACATACCTAAAATATGCTTAATGTGAAAAGCAGCACTTGACTTCTATTATAAAGTATGGTTAAATGGATGATCAAACCCTGAGCAACTGGTTAATGATTTAAAGCAGGTAAATGTGAGCAATGAGAGAAGAATCAAGTTCAGTTGGTGGGTAAAGGTGCCAACCAATATAGACAGGCCCTTCAGCTCTATTACAGATGTCATGGCTACCAAGTACACAACAGCTGGTGAGGATTAGATAACAAGCACTCTGGTTCAGAGATTAAGCCCCTGAGCTTTATGAGTTTACCAAGCTTTTTGGAAGAGGGACTGTTTGCTTGCTAGCTGGGTTTTTCTTCATTCCCACAACTCTAATTATAACCAGTTGTTCACCTCAAGAGAAACTCTAAGCCATGCTTCCATTGGTGTCTGCACATACCTTCTGTTAGCACTGACAGGAATCCAACGCGTGCATTACAGGAGAAGCCCTGTCATTGCTTAAATGCAACATAATGTTGAAAGGGAAATAAAGACAGCAAATTCTTAGTGTGGACTGAAATATTAAAGCCATTGCTTCCAAATCTGAGTGTATATCCAATTCATTCCACCTGCTGAGAGATAGAGGAACAACTTTGATAGGACTATGATACAATACACAGCTGCAACATGGGCTGCATTGTATGGTAAGATAATTTAAGGTATTAAATGTGCAAGGTCAGCTCAATCTTTCTGTAGGTTTATTTCTACCTGTAAGCAAGGTATTTGTGGGCTTTGTTAGCAGATTGCTGAGCAATTTTCCATTTAACACAAAAGAATTGGAGAACTTTGCACCAAGGGTAATGTCTTTTGCATATAACTTCATATTGTTTCTCTACTCTCAACCTTCCCCTGCCCCAAATCATAAGTTGGTGCTACCATCATCCATTCTCCTTTTGTAGTGTCCACTTTGGAGAAGTGTATGTGTTCAGCTGCTGGAGATGCCAAAAAAAAAAATAGCCTGACTCAAGTCTCTCCTTGCATTAATTTAGGTTATTAGTCCTGTGATACTGCATTCTAGCATACAATCTCACCAACAATCTTCCTAGCTCTTTCCTCTTGCCATCATTTTGCAAATTATAGAACCTGATCACTTTGGAGCACTTATGAGAGGGTTTCAAATAGCTGAGGAAAATTACACCCTAGAGAATCATCCTCATACAGATGGGATCCATCAGAACTGAATGACCTCTTCCCAAGGATGAGCTCTATTACCATTAACAGAGCCTACCTCACAGACGTGCATGTAATTTTTAGCAGAAAGTAAAAGAAGGAACTTAGTACTTAGAACAAAGAAATTAATCAGAAAATTAACTTAGAAATTAATCAGAAAAGAAAATCTGTATTTTCTATTTTCTAAGCCCAGGTAAAGCGCTTTCTCTAGCACATAATTTGATTAGTCTAAGACCCAAATTCAAAACCAGCCACAGGCTAAATTATTTTGAGTCAAGGCATTGGTTACTATCATATACTCTGACTGGACAATGCTTACTAAGATATTTTCTGCCTATATTTGAATTAAAAAAATTTTGCGTATGATCAAGTTGCACCTGTCCAAATAAATAAATCAATAAACAAATGAAACATTCCAACATCTCTTTGTTTACAGTGGCAGAAACTCAAATGAGCCCCATTCATGCCCTATTGTCGAAGTCAAATGTAATTTGAACCCAACCGAATGGAGTTGAGTTTCTATTGTACCCAATGCATGGTTCTTTCCTAACAGACTGGTAGGAAGGTTGCTAATTATTAATAGCATGTAAACAGTTACCAATGGTTCTTATGCTGCTTTACATACTTTACAGAACATTAATTCCAGTCAGCTTCTAACCAACTATATCAAGCTGTTTGTAGTATCTCTATCTTATCTCTGAGACAAAAGTATTACTTGCTGAACTGATCAAGATTCAGGCTTTTAAAAGCCAAGTGGCTATGATTACTTGTTAAACTGTTCCACTCTATATATCCTGGTCTCTGACAAAGCTCTGCTATCACCACAGTTACAGACAGCTGCAATATTAAAGGTATCAGTGGTCAACATCATTCCTGAAAAGGGGAAATATCTTTGTGAAACACAAAGGCTCTCTCAAACCCTTAATATTTTTCATTTTAATAAGCATATGTAATTGCATTATTACAAGTAGCCCATTCTCCAATGTCTAATAAGGAACAATCACAGTATCTCTCAATGCAGTGAGAACTGAATATAACTGATTGCTGGGAGATCTAAACATTGATGACAGGAAGGAGAAAGGATTATCTTATGACATTTGAGAAAGATTTAAAAAATATTCTTCAAACAGGAAATGTGTCCTGTGATGTTTATAAAGATAAATATGTCAGAAGTATTTTACACTAGTTTTAATCTGTTCAGAATAGCAGTTCTGATACTGTAACAACCTTGTGTAACACATAATCGATTTGGTAAATCTTTAATCACAAAGTAATCACACTCTAGTTCTGTGCTCAGTGATCAGGTTCTGTGATGTTGCAACACTCAACTAGTGCATATAGTATGTGTAAATTAATAAAGCTGTATTCCAGGAGAGGCAGCATGTGAGACAACTTCGTTTCACATTACCCAGAAGACGGATCACTTACATAAGTACTAATTGCATAAGAAAGCCATACCAGGTCAGACGAGATGTCCATCTTGCCTGGCAACCTGTCTCTAAAATTTAAGAACAGAAAAGCACACAGCAATGCTTCCCCAGAACACTCTTCCAAGTCTGGCAAAAGGCACGAGAAGGTGGCAAAAGACCCTGGAAAAGGCACTCAAATTAAACACAGTTCTCCCTCAACTCTAAAAAGCAAGGGCAAATAGCCATTTCAGTACTACCTGAATGTGCAAAGTGTGTCAAAAGACCACATTGTCTGGACAACTGGCTTGGTAATGGCATTGATAACTTCATCACAATTAACAGCAGCTCGCTCCAGCTTGACAGTCTGCACAAGGAGACTCAATGCCTTCTGGTTCAAGTGATTCCAGGACATCCAGGCACTGCCAAGTGCTCTCTGCTAGACAAGTGTTAACGCTGGCTGCAAGTGTAGCAGATGTGACTCCTACCTGTGCAGAGCTGTTTTTATCACCCATACTTGATCATCACATTCTCTGTCCTGCTACCATCCTTGATCTTCACATTCTCTGTCCTCCTACCACCCTTGAAATAATTTTCTTTAGACTCTTCCTGCACCAGCTCAGTGCCATAATCACAGGCAGGAGTCTCTTCACACTGTCTGTAATGGATAAGTTGGACTTGTCTGCAGCCTATCAAAATACCATTCTTTTTGCCACATGTCCTCTGGCTAAGATGCCTTAAGAATCACTGTGCCAGGGATATTGCTGTCCTTTGCTTTCCTCTACCACCTGAGGCAATAAAATATCCAAACAACAAGGTCAAATCACTCCCAGAATGCCTAAAGCACAGCTCTTGCTTGCTAGAGGAACTTGACTAAGACTTAGCCCAGGCAGGCCAATAAAGAAGAGAAAAAGGACTTGCTGGGCTAATGATGTAGAAAGAAACATTCACTGGCACTGATTGTAGGGTGATATTGAGTACGCTCCACACGTGACAGACCCTGGACACGCTCTGACACAAGTCCCTGGGAGTTTCTACTCTTCACTTGGGGCAGCTTCAATGTCTTCCTCCTTCTCCCTGCAGGCAGTGCCCATGCACAGTCTGCCACCTGAGAAGAACCAGCTCTTGAAGCAGCTCCTACATGAGGTAATGTACCTGCACAGGTACTGATACTTATCACTGTAATACTGACACTATCCTGGGTTTTCAAAATACTCCCAACCCAAACAAACCAACCCCACAGTCTGGCTGTGGTGTACAGCCCTCCTGAGACTCACAATTTCTCTGCAGATGCAGCTTTTTCAAATGGAAGGAATAAGTACTTAAACACAATTTTAGAGAGAGAGGCATAGGCCTTTCCTCAAGGATCATTCCAAGAATCTTCCCAAAAAATGAGATCCTTTTCATAAGTAATTTAATTGAGTTAGAGATGTGGTATTCCAGTTAGTAGATGCTACTGAGTTTCAAGGTGAGGAAGAGAAAGGGATGCTGTAGTCCATGGCACACAGCTTAAGGTAACCTTGGTACAGTGCCACACTAAGGGCTGACACAGCAGCTTGTAGTAAAGCCATGAATCACACAGAGATGGTGAATGTGAAAAAATATTCACTATTTCTCATAATATAGAAGCTCTATGTCATAGCTGGCTACCTGGGAAAAAGGCTGAGGTTTTTCTGGACACTGATCTCTGATCTGCCTCATCTCAATGAACCAGTGCTCAAGTCCTGCAGCTGCACAGAGAGGCTTGCCTTGCTTATGTACAAAAGAATTAACTGACAGCTCCTGAAACAGCTGCAGACAAACTGCACTACATGCATGTTTCAAACATGTGCAATTAAAGGCTTATCCTTCTTAGATTTTATTAAAAGTTTTATTCTGAAGAGTAAACTGAAAACACGTTGGTGTAACAAATGGAAGAATACTCACAAAACTGCTCTAACACTTCCTTTAACTTTGTGTAATAATTTTTTCACAACATCACACAAGGGTGTATAGAATAAATCCTCCACACACAGGTTTACAGTAACAGATTTCCTGTTGTTACTCTGTCGGGAGTTTCATTCAACAAAACAAAATTTACATTGGACTGTCCTTTAATGACTCCTTGGAATGAGCTCTGGACAGACAACACACAAATGAAGGAGAAATGAACTTTACCCAAAACCTACTTAAAGCTTCTCCTGTATTATTTGCCTTGTACAAGTATTTAATAATTTAAAGTGACCAAATGTCATCTCCCCCATTTATCCACAGACTTCTGCTTGGGCAGATAATGTGTAAGTGGCCAAGAACTGTAAAGTTACACTAAAACCACCTCAGTAAAAAGGTTTTGTACCTTGTATTACATATTATTGAAGAGAAAGGTAACAGGCCATGCAGGCAGATCACTTATAATTCAGGAGACATATGTCCAAAATACATCCAAAATAAGCAAATTAACTTCACATATACCACTAGAAGAGAAAGAAAAGAAATCTGTCCATGACAATGATTAACTTCTTTCTGTTTACATTACAGGAGAGACAACATGAGGTTTGGCAACCCATTGTGAAAGGCACTAAACACATATAGTGGGAACAGTTCCTGTTCAATGATCCTACAATTCAGTTAGAGCCCAGACAAAAGTTGATGTAAACAAACAAGAGGCAGTTAAGAAAAATGACAAATACATTATGATTTAGATAAGCTACATGCACTAGTTATGAGGGTTAAAATGACAAACAACAGTCATGATCCCCTAGTCTCTTTTAAAGCAGTTACCCAAAAAGTAAATGTTCCATATTTTTGAAAAAAAAATCCAACTGGAGAAGTTGAAGCAATTATAACATAAAAATAACTCTGTCCTCATTGCTCCATTTACTCTGTTTCCACACTCCTAAGACACAAAAACAGTTAATGTCTTTAATGCAAAGCGATAATGAGCATTCTTCATGTAATAAAATAATTATAGGTGCAGAAAAACAGACAAGAGAATTAATTGGCAAATAACGGTCTTAAACCAGAGTCAGCAATGTCAAGCAAGAGTGAGATCCCTGTTTAATGATCTACACGGACCAAAGCAGTAAAACTCCCTGGAGGAATAATTAATTTTTTGGGTTTTTTCTGCACTCAAAAAAATTTTTAAAGGTTTGAGGGTTATGCTTTTCTTTCAAAAAGTGTAAAACTTGTTTTTCTATTGCACTTTAGTTTAGTATCAATGTGCAAAACAATGCCTCTATCTGGAAATTCACCATGCATTCTTCTGTGGAGGTGTCTACTTGTTGCCCAGACCTTCATAGCAAGAGAGCACTGAACTTATCATTTTATTAGATGGGTTTTTGTCAGGTTAATCCACATGAGCAGTCAAGTAACTGACTCATGAAGACAAAAATCTGCACCAACACAGCCAGCTCCTGCTACCTCCTGCCACCTTTATTTCATTAAGTGGTCTCAGCTTAATGCTTTTCAGCCATATCCACCTTTTTATGACCAGTAAAAACTGCCAAGAGATAAATTTGCAATAAAAGCAACTCAGTAATTCAGAACTTCTTGGTTCTTCTACAACAAGAAAGATGTGTGTTAGCTGCTGCTTCTTGAGTCCCACATCCTGGGTTAAACAGACTGGATTTCCCCTAGGGTAAAGCCATAAAAGTTATGTCCTCACTCCTCTGTAAACGAACCTTTCCCTTCCTTTCTCCTCTCACTACTGAAGAAGTGCTGCTATCAGTTGAGGCCTCCTTGTTACGTTTCTTTTTTCAGCCTAATGGAACCTGATGTCACATCTACAGTGGTTTTCAGTGGCAACATATGAGCACTGACAAGCTAATGTAAACAATTTCTTGTCAGCTAAATTGTTAATGCTGGAAATCTCTGTTCTGTACAATCAATACAAAATGTTTTCAGGGACCACAGTGATGTACCCACAGAAACTGCACTTCCAGGAGAAACTCAGGACTTTACTCTTTTCACTTCACTATCAGAGACAATTAGTCAACAAATTACCTTGCATTGTCTGATCATAGTATTTTCAGCAAATGATTTTTTTTATTAACATACAAAAATTATGTGAATTAAAAAAAAAGCACCCTCAAAATACAAAGTTTGGATTTTTTTAAAGAAATAAGGCATTGGTAGTCATTACAATGCTGTGAAATCTGCATGAAGAACAGAAATTCAACTGAGATAGACAGCTAAAGCAAGTTTGGACTCCTGAAGTTTTCCAAATGACAAAAAAAAAACCTATTCAATATGCTTTAAAGATTCACTGCTTCCTGTGGAATATTTTTATTGGATTAATGAGTCAGTGGGGTGAATTTTTGTTTACAGAAGCTAAAGAACTGCCATGCTATATCTAAAAATCTTCATCCATTAAAAAAAAAGTACAAATGAACAGTCAAAAATTTAAGGACATTTAATATTCAACTTTTCATCTAAAAGAAAAACCCTGTCTTGAATAGACTACTTTGCATCTGAAAACTGTTTGAAATAATGACTTATCATAATTTTTTTGTCTACTTGAAAGGTTTGATTTGTAGCAAGCAGGGAGAATGCTGTCTTCTTTTTATATAATTACAGACTTCATAGTAACTTCTACATTATCTTCCAAAATGAAAGGAAGCACTTTCAGCTAGCACAAAACCATGCAACTCAGCTACAAAAACATTAAAATCAATAAAATCATTTCAATTTGCATTAGTTGAGTGACCTTTTTCTCCCTTTTGAATGTACACATCAGTATTAGGGAACTGTCTAATGCTGGGCTCTCTTATTACATAACTACTAATTCAAATGCAAAGCTGAAGTCATTCTGTCCTGGGGTGCAGTCCCAAAACAGTGTAAGTCAAACAAAAACCAGGCTGCCCCTTTTCCTACTCCACCTGCACATCTTTACTCTACCCTTACCTCACCACTGATATTTGTGTGGGCTGGCTCTGGGAACTCACCTAATCAAAAAAATTTTTTTTTGCTCCAGAAAAAAAAAAAAAAAGATGAAAAAATTATTTAGTAGAATGAAAGTGAAAAATTAATAATGACAAATTATTAGTCAACATGAATGCAATGCCATCACACAGACTGCAAGTCTTCAGCAGTGACTATTAAACAATGGTCTTGGTCCACCCACAGCTACTCCAGGAGGACAGAGATGTGTCTGATAGGGAGTGCTCTACTCACATGCACACAAAAAAAGAGCCTAAATTACCATTTCAGTCCACATCCACTAACCCACTCCATCAGACTGCACACGCTGGAGTAAATGAAGCCTCATCTTCAAAAGCAATTTGCAGAATTACTTGCTGATGTTGAAAAACTACTTCAAAAGAGTTTAAGTGTTATGGAATTTTACTGGGTTTTTTAAACAAGCCACTGTTTAAGCTCAAGAGGAAGGGGGGAGTGTTTGCTTTTTAAACAAAGCTTGTAATATTTCATTACTAAACTATCCAGAGTGTTTATTTTAAAAGCATCATGGTTACAAATAATGGCATTTTTCAGTTTTTAACTTCCCTATTCAAGTATTTCAGTTGGAAACTACTGAGTTTAGTGCCTTTGTAGAGTATGCACCCAAAAATACACAAACTGATGACATTTTAACAGAGTTAAATGTGAACATTCTACCTGTAGCAAAATACTGGTGCTGCTGATTTGCTTTAATTGACAATATTAACAGTTTCAGTAATAAGGCTGAGCTAGTGATGTCCATGCAGACAAAACCCTTTACACTGAAGGACATCATGACAGATGTCCAGCAGTTCTGGGCAGGGCAGGACAAACTGCTGGGGTCTCACTCAACTCATTTTAAGGCTTGAACAAGGGACTGGGGTGCTGAGCTCTGTGTGACAGCCAACCCTTTGATGCACGGGCTCCCTATCTGAAATTAGCTGGAAGACATAAAGGTACTTCTTGAAGAAACCTTAACAGCTACCAGTGGAGACCACACCAGGGATACCTCAAGGGACATAAAACCTAAGGTCAGAGACCGTAATTTTTACAACCCATATCAATTTTCTCTTCAAAGAGAAGGTTATTCTGGTAGGAGTGTGTAATGAAACTGCAAACAGATGGTTATAGCAATAGAGTTTACTGTTCAAAGGTGCGATTTTTTCACACTTTGAGAGGTAAAATAAACAATGGAGAATGCATTAATTTATTCAACTGTTAATGTAATACTGGGCCAAGCCACTTTGTTCATTTTATGTACATCAACTGCCAGAACAATTACAACTAAGATACCTGATGTGTAAGTAAACTTTCTCCTATAATCCTCTGGAAGTTTACTTTTCAGGTCACAGTTTGTTTTTTTGTGTGTACTTTTCAACAATGGAGTTGTTGCAGTTTACCTTGGCATTCAGCTATCATTAAGATCACTTACCTTTGAATGAAATTTATAAAACATGAGAATTAAGTATATATATGTACATCAAATTCAATCAAATCTCCTTTCTCACCTTGTTTTTCTGTTTTTAATATACATAATTATCAGGAACAATTGCATGTACAGATCAAACACACTTTACTCCAAGGCAAATCCACAGCAGCGCACTGAAACCTATACTACAAAGAATAAGGACACTGAGAAACACAATATGCACAAAGGTAAAATTTATGACTTTTCTCACATCATTTTACTGCTAAGTCAGCAGATAATTTAAGGTTATAAGTTGAGATACAGATGGGGATTTCCTAGTATTAAGTTAAATCCAATTCTGTACAAAGGAACCAATTGCTAACAGGTAGAGTCTTCAGACTCCTCTGTCATTGTATACAAATGATAAAATTTAAAGTGAATTTTCAACTGTTCTTTCACATAAATTCCTGTTATATTATTGAATTTTGCTGCATGTATTTCGCCATTTTCACTAAACTGTGTTTTCCCTTTGAAGTTTGTAATGCACTTTCTTATTTTGCAGGGATAAAAGGAACATATGCCTTCCATATTTACAAAATTACTTACACTATTTTTTCTAGAACACTATAGGAAAACATAAAACTTGAAACTTCGACTGGACATAGATAAGAAATATATTTCTAATAACAAAAGAAGTTTTAACAGAGATAATATAAGTTGAAAACTGCATTCAGCTGATGTGACAACAAAATACTTTACTGTAACAAAATGCTGTACTTTCAAACAGATGTATTACACATCTCACACTTGTACCCATACTTGCTGAAAACCTCCCCAGCAAAGGCCTTTCCTCTAATCTTTTACCAATATTTTTCTGTTATTGTTTAAGACAAAAATCTCACACAATTTGCAATAACTGTAATAGGAGGCTGAGAAACATAAGTCCAGGATGCACATCTGCTGGCTCCAGCTCAGAGAATAAAAGCCAGGGAAATAGCTCAGCCAAAGGCTGCTGAGAACTCCTGAGTGTTCTGTGCCACAGTATTTTTTCTGGAGTTTTCCTCATTTGTATAAAATGTTGCATATTGTTGCAGTTGGAAACAAAAAAACAAACAAACATGGCCTTTGTAGTTCTGTAATAAATGAATCTGGGAAACACGGAATGGGTTCACAGCCCTACTCCCAATTTAAAATAGTTCATGAATAACTCCAAAAGATGAGATTTATGAAAGCACTTTTTAGCATTCAACAACCTTCACCTTTAAGACTCTCACTAGAAAGATGAAAGAATTGAATTTAGACTTTACTGTGGATCACTGCAATTTCAGCCAAATGCCAGAACCCCCCAGTTGGATCTAAACATCTTCATTGAATAATGTCATTTCTGTGATGGGACTTAAACTGCAATATTTGTCTAGGATTACAGAATTATTTCTGCTCTACTACCTGATAGAGTGTTAGTGAAATTAAGTGAGACCAATTCCCGAAAATTCCTTTGGAAAATGGCACTTAAACTCCTAAGTTAGTAAAGACAACATTTTCCAAACTTCTAAATTTTACTGAGACACACATAACTATGAGAAAAATAAATTTTGTAGGGGTTTTTTTTTTATTTTTTTGAGAGACTAGAAGAGTTAAAAACATCTCCAGGAAACCCGTTTTCATCTTTTCTTGTCCACTGGCAGCTGCTTCTTTTGACAAGTTACCAAGATAAAGGTCCTGACTGAAATTTCAGACTAGTGATATTTAATGACAGGCAGGGGCAACAATTCTGCACTCATCATAACATACCTAGATCAATCATGTCTGTCTGTAGTAGCTGTTTCAAGACAGAGTGAAATTCAATATAAAGTACCCATTGCAAGTTCGAGACCCCACAGTTGATGAGAATTCTCACTGAATATTCTTGAGCTCCTTCCTGTACTCATCCTGGGCACCCATCAGTCAAAACAACCTCTCAATTCCTTAGGAAGAGGATTCTCCAAATGCTACAGGGCAAACACTGCTTTGGTCCACATCACATTCCCACAACTCATGATTCCCTGGTCAGTTACTGGTGCAGCACAGCCTCACGCAGGATCTCTGACTCACAGAGAGATTCACCCCTTGGACTTTGCTGGGATTTAGGGCTTTCACCTCATCTCTGTAGGCACAGCAGGGAGAAAAGCAAACACAAGTATAGCAGGTAGAAGGAGTAAATGAATCTTAAAATCATCAGTCCCAAGGCAACCACTACGCCTACAAGCATAATTTCTTCTTCTTTGCTACCCTAGGTCATGACCCTCATCCAAGAGAGGAAGGAAAGAGAAACTGTCCTTTCATCATTAATTTTGCTATGTCATTCAGGAAAACAACACTGACAACACCATAAAACCACAGTTTAAGTTGCCACTGGTACTTCAGCCAAAAGCTAATCACCACCATCAATTGCCTAATATTTCTCATTACCTCTTTAGTCATTCTAACAATCCACGGCAACTTATACGGGATCAGATTAAAATCTTTTCTGGCTGACAAAGAGCCAGCAGGAAAATAAAACTATCCCTCTTCTACCACAGTTCTGGGACACTCCACATTTAAACAGATAATAAATCTGTATTCAAAAACAATGCAGTAGACGAACACTAATTTAAAAAAAAATCTCAGCTACTGACTGTCTCACCTGAAGCAGAATGCTGATAAGAAAAACCCTGTCCACAGACTGTTGTATCATTAAAATTGGATTAAAAAAACACCCAAATAACACAGAAAACAACCCATCATGCTTAACTGCAAAGTTACTTGGTTTTCTTAATGCACCTGATAAGCAATATCACAGATCACGAGTATGATTTTAAAACAGTTAACAAATCTATTCATTCATATATATAACTTACAAAGGACAATATACTTCTGATACAGCATTCAAATCAATGCAGAAAATACAGCTCAATGAACTGTACACCTTGCCTTACACACCAGGCTGGTACCTGCCAGCAAAGATCCAGCATTAACAAGCTTGATCAAGGTCAGTAGGCAGCACTTGGGACATCCTGAGTCTCAACAAAAGTTGGGAACAAAGTCAGGAGCAGCACTGCCATGTCTCCATGGTGAAATAAGAGCAAGGGAGGACACATCCTATATATCAAATCTCACAGGAACTCAAGGCTACCACTTCCTCCAAGTGTGTTCATAGACAGGGTCCCAGGAATTTGAGCATGTCTCCTCAGCAGGACTGACTACTGGGAGCATGTTAAAACTGTTTCTTGGCTGCTTCTGTTGGCTCCTTCAATAGAACATCAAGACACTTTAAGCCCTAAGACTTCATTCTGAGCATGCAATGGCACAAACTCAGCATATACAGAAGAGCCTAAATCTTAGACAAAGAACAAAGGTCACAAGTTCACCCCACAGGGTCAGCAGGGCTGGTCTGAGAAGGAAGATTCAACATTCACAAATATTACAGGCAATTCCATACCTTCCCTTGCAAGAGCAAGACACATTTTTCTCACTAAATCATATACATAACATACCACTGCAGAAAGTTGTTTCTTGTTCCTTTCATCCTCTCCCCAAGGCACAACTGTTGGGTGTGGTTTATCATCCCACCTAGTGCAGGACTGGAAGGCCTGACACTGCTCTATCCTATGGGCTGCAGAAAAGTGTACAGACAGAGGGGAGGGAAAACAAAATACCAACTGGCATTCATCTAGGTTTTTTCAGAAATACTTCAAAAGCAAATATCCTGACAATTTTTCTGTTTAATGAAATAGTTTCCCTGGCTTTTTTCAGCCCCTGGGTGTGATTAAATCTCTACTCTCCCACCCTCCAATGTAACTCTTACACTTAAATCTTGACATTTATATTATTACCTTAACAAATTAATCTTTCTCTATGGAGTGTCCCATAATGCTCTAGGGAGGCTCATATGCTCCTGTGAGTCCTGTCAGATTTCTGCCAAGAAGTTTGAACTCCTGGACAGATCAAAGAAAAAGTAAGGAGATAAAAAGAAACAGACTGACAGGTCGACCACCTCTCCTTGACAAGAAATAAGGGTGGTTTACAGAAACAATAAGGGAGACATTAGTGTTTCAGATTTGGTGGAACTATCCTGTAAAATACTATAGCAGTAATTTCCATACTAATGATTACTGATTGGTTCCACTGAACAGGAGGCCAATATCCACAGAATGAATTGGGCCGGAAGAGACCTTCAAGATCTCAATTTCCAGACCTTGTGCCATGGGCCAGAACACCTTCCACCAGACCAGGTTGCTCAAAGCACCATCCAGTCTGGCCTTGAACACTTCCAGGGATGGGGCATCCACCCACAACTTCCCTGGGCAACCTGTGCCAGTGGCTCACTACTCATAGCCAAGAGTTTCCTCCTAATAGATAATCTAAATCTATCTTCTTTCCATTTAAGGCTGTTCTCCCTTGTCCTATCACTACATGAAATAATCTCATACTGTTTTTTGATTTATCTTAACAGTACAAATCAGATGAGTTACAGATAAAATTTTAGGATGTACAAACTGCAATGGTATGGAAATGTTGAAGAGCAACACGGCTTTGCAAAGTAAGCCAGAAATTGCCTATGTCCAATATTTTCAAGTGTCAGAAATGTTACAATGCTGAAAGCAGAGTGCTAAGTGCAGACACACATATGAAATTCTATGGCAGATTTGCCAAAAGATTTGATTTTTGAAAGCAAATTTTTCTTCTAGTCCTGCTGCTTCAAAAGCTCAACAAGTTTAAGTGGCATAATGATAACCAAAAAGAAGCCAAAATGAAACTAAACAAAGTCAACAGTGATAGTTTATTTCAGCAGTTCTGGATAAGAATATATACAAGAGCTATATAGCGTCATAGCCTAAATATTTTTAAATTATTTATAATGCTATCATCAGTATATAAATTTACTGTTTGCCTCTATTTTTCCCCACATTGACTTCCAGCTCAGTTTGCCAGAATAATTTCTGGTTAAGACCACAGAACTGCTGCTACTCCAATCAGCTCACCTACTAACTAAAAAAAAAAAAAGTTACTCAAATTGCTTTTGAATTTGCTTAAACTAGGACTGAATAGAAACAACCTAAGGGACGACCTGGCCTCATCAAAGAGCTAAAATATCATTTTATTCAGCACGGCTGGAATTTCACAAAGTTACAAAAATTCATGACGAGGATCTTAATATCTGGCCAGACCCATTTATTGTCCAGAATCTTTTTATGCAGCAAACCAAAATGCTATATTCATTCTAAGTTCACAAACAACCATTACAGCTAATTAAAACATAATCTAAAATGACAAGTATAATTGAAAAGAATCCTTAAAACAGTAACATCAAGTGACTGAATTCTATGTAGTTGATTGGATAGTCAATATTCTTACTCCCTATTTAAATGACCTTGTACATCATGAAAATCTTACAGACTTCACTCAAATAATGTCATGCCTTTTGATGAAACATACCATTTCTAAGCCTTATCATTTGCAGAAAATCCAGTAATTGCAGTCATCACATATTAGGCTCTTGGGAAAAACAATTTTCTACATTTCATAGAATCAGATCTGGAGTCAGAATCATGCATAGATGTAGCTGTTTTACTCCAGAAGGAACTTGTGAATTAAAATTAGAATTACAACATTGAATATTTTTGAAATATGACTATGGATATTGTACTTGATCAGCTTGCTGAGGAATTATTCTTTTCTTTAAAAATAATTGTTTATATTTGCTTACTAAATGTGCACCTTGATCCTATGCAGCATGAGATCAGAAAAAGCACTTGGTTTAAAAAAATGAGGCTCATAGTCTCAGTGGAAATGCTGTTTTCAATGTACTTTTTTTTTCTCCACTTTTTCATATTAGATCTACAATACAACAGTAAAAAACAAGCTATTTACTCATTGGGAGGACTGTGGAGGGAATTGTCAGTGGGGAGAGGAGAGGAAAGCAAGAGGGCAGGTTCCAGAAGAAACATGTGATTACTAGATGATACACAAATGCACTTTGCACACACTGAACACACAGAACAAATATTATGCACTGCAACACAAAGAAAAACAACTATTTCAGAACTAGATAAGAATTTGAAGCATTAGTTAATTAAAAATACCAGAAAAAGGTATCCCTTAAGACAGACAGAAAATTAAAAAGCACAGTAACGACCACCTACATATTTTTATGCTTTGGTACTTTTCCATCTATACATTATGAAAAAACCGCAACACTCGTGGAAAATAAACATCTTGCAGATATACAGAGGGTCACAAAAGCGAAGAAAGAGATACTTAACACTGGTTCCTGAGCAGATGACAAGCCATTAAACTTTCACCTTTAGGTAGTTATGATGATCTGATGTCTCTTTTATGATATCAGCCATTTTTTTAATTAAATCTACAATGTGTTTAACAAGCAATTCTTCCATCAATCTTTGATGTGTTTTACTTATAAAGCAATGACAGTTTTCAGTTCAGACTCCTTAAAGTTCCAGAGAAACCATTTTCCACTCACTTGCTTTGAAAGCCATTAAAACAACTTGATGAAGAACAGCAGCAGGGGGCTAACAGAAGCCAAGGCTTAGGAACAATCTTTAGATTTTTCTCCTAAGACTTTCTCACAGACCCTCCTCACAAAGATCCTCAGGGCTTTTCATCCTTTCCTTTCTCCCCACCCCCTCGCAAAAATCAGTTCAAAGTGACAGATGCAACTAGCTCCAGATTCTGCTCTTAATTTCCCTTTTACCTCTCAATTTTGATAGACTCAACTGAAATCTGATTCCCACAGAAGCAGTCCTCTTACCATCTTCCCCTTGGGAAAAAGTAATCCACAGAAAGATTCCAGTAACTTGTGAACACCTTCTAATCTGTCATCCATTCTAAGGGATTGCACTACTAGTGAGACATGTACCTGCTACTTAAACACCATATACTACTGGCATTCAGTAAATTGATTGAATTGGTGATTAATTGATTAGTGATTTATGTACAGTTCTATGTGTTACTGCAGTATTTCTGAAATTTGCATGACCCTGTAACAGTGTCAATACTGGGATATAAATTAAAGAACTGTGCAAGCCAACTATAAATGATCTTTAAAATGGGAATTGCCTATAACAAATGGTAAATTCTTTGTTTATAGTTTAATGCAAATGCAGAAATCCCAGTTTTATGGAAAACACACCTGTTAGGACAGTACCTATGCCAATTAGAATCAGTAGTGTGATTTTTTTCGTCTCTGCTTTGCTGTGCTCACCATAATTTTATCTCTTTGATTATGGCTGACTGAAGGACAAATTTCATTGATCGCTAATTTTGTGGAACATCTGTAACTCCAAAGCTCTACCAACTCTTCAGCTGCTGTATTCAAGTGATGTCACTGTGGTCAAGATACTGACCATGGAATTTCTCAAATGTGAACAGCTAATTCCATGAAACAGGGCTATGGGACACATTAATCCCAGATTCTGTTGACAATCCCTTGTTCTTTTACAAATGACAGCTACAGTTACAGTACACATGGCTGGAGCAAACAGGGACTAAAGGAGGCCAGCCTCATGTCTCTTCAACTTGAGGACAGGGGCAGCACATATGAGGGATTTGAGGTCAGGAAGGACAGATGGTGGGCATTCCCATTACAGCTAAGTCACCTCTTGTGCTTACAACATTGAGCTTTATATCTGCCAGCTTGTGACTCTCACAGTTTGTGTTTCTACATTGTTTTACCAAGCTTGTATTTGTAACTCAAACTGTGAGAATACATTGTGGAATAAATTTCTAGATGTCTTGTGAACAAATCTTATTGGTACTTTCTCAGAACATTAACAATTATACTTTCTGCTTGTCCTCCCTTCAGCTGAAGTAATACATTATTAAAATGTTAGTGTGAGATGTTTTTTAAGGAGTTTTTCTTTTCAGAAATTTGAAAGAAAAAAATCTCATAAGAAATTGTAAGTCAGAAAACTAACATACAACTCTATAAGAGAACATGCAAAAGGTTTCTGTTTGCTTTCTGACATAACTATATCATAAATATTGGAAAAGGATCCATCAAGAATATAAACTAAGGAAGTCCAAGAAGTAAAGAAACAATACTCTAAGGAACAGGAGGAGTTATGTATAATATTCTACAAGCATTCAATCACTTTACAGAATTGAAAAAATGTTAAGGCTGGAAGGACCCCACAAGATCACTCAGTACAAGCCTCTTAACAGTGGCAGGATCAAACATATGTTATGTGAGTGCTATGTAATACATGCCAGACACAGAATATGCTTCTAAGCATTATCCAGTCAGAGCCACCATTCCAGGCTGTTCCATCATTCAAACTATTCCACCATTTGTGCAGTCTCATGACTAAAATAAACATTTTCAGTCCTATATATGCAATAGCACTGTAAGATCGTTATGCTGGAAGTACATGACTTAGCGTTTATCATGAACGCTCCTGCGGAATAATAACTTAATTAAAATTAGCACTACTTCTTTCTATATTAATTTTCAGGAATGTTTACTTCTCCAGAGGGGTAAACTTTTCTTTTCCCGTATTTTCTATTTTAAGAGAAAGAACATCTCTCACCTTCAGGAGTTTAGCCTCATTTCCCTATAATGTATTCATCACCACTCAGCACATCTGTCCCAGCAAATCCCATTTCCTGTTCTATTCATGAGGCTCAGCAACCTGGAGCTTTAGTGATTGCCGCCACACTTTTCCCATGGCCTTCTCACCTCTCACCCCCCCACGCACCCCGCTCCCATTGTTTATCATCTGTTCTCCCCTGCTGCAAACTGCTGTCAGATGTTCACTTATCCCTAATCTTACTCACTGCCTTTGATATTCTTTCTAATCCAACAACCTGTCAACTGGGGCATCAGCCCATGTCCACACCAGCTGCTCTGTCACAGGCCCTGAGATTCCCTCTCTGCTCCAAGAGGTATTTAAAGGATTTTGACACAGCAACCTCAATGTGAAACAAATAATTAATGCTGTTTTGATCAGTGATCAGGGCTTTAGTGTGACATGAGCTGACCACTAAGAAAAACTGAGCTTTACTTTGTTTAAACTTCAGTAAACTTTAGTGTTACTATATTAACAAGATTTTGATCAATGTCTGAAGGACAGTACCAAAAAGCTAAGTTCTTTAACTTTAGTTAAAAATTATGAAGAATAATTAATCTGAGTGCAAGTCAGAGGGGCAGATAACATTATATGCCTGCTGTGTAAAACATGCTCATTTATGCAGTATCAACTTCTATAGTTTTCAAAGCATGGGAGCTGACCTTTTATGAGTTACAGCTGAAAATACAAATGAATTTTAAATATGGCAGCAGTTCAGATAAAATTATTTAAAATACACTTGTTTTCAGAAATAGAGTAGGATTGTTGTATCCCTCTTAGAACATCAAACCCTGATATTTTAAAGAATACTGCCATTTACAGAAAATCTCATTTCCATGATATTCAGATTTGCTGTAAACACTTAAAATTTTATAGCGTTCATCTGCTTTAAAACATATCAAATACACATAATGTCATAGCTGAGATTGTGATTCAGATGACAGATTTTTGTATGAGGAAAAATTTGCTATTTAAGCAAACACATGAATTTTGATCTAAACTGAAAAACAAATACAGCATTTAGTTGTTGGAAGAACATGAGCACTATTTTATTTCTCAGATCTAACTGCAATTATTACAAAAGAGATGGTACCAAACAAGACAAAAAAGCCTACTTTATACCCTACAGTAGCTATATTTCACACAGAAGTATAATAAAACTTCAGTGATGAATTTTATAACATGGTTCATTCACTTAGAACTAAACCACTTTTATTCTTAGGGCTTGTCTATACCAGGACATCAAGAAAATGAATCTGAAGTAAGTACCTTGATGAACTTGAATTCTGCTACTTAAACTCCATTAAACCCCTGTGTGGACACAGTCATCCAGTTTAGTTTACTGCTCCCTTAGGGCACACACTGGAAAGTTAACATGGATTAAGGTAGGGTATGAATTCAAAGTGCAATCGTACTTTGAAAATGGTTTAACGTAAACAGAACCAGACTCTTTGTTGTAGAATGAGACATGGAGTTAATCAGGAAAGTCCTGTGCAGACAAGTCCTTGCAGATGAGGCTACTGGAGTGGTATTGCCAGAGCTGATGGTTTTCAACTTCATCTGCAGATCTGGAAACATCTTCCAGGGAAGCTGCAGGCCTTGGTAGCACATTAAGCCTGCTGAAAATTGATCTGCTTTTCTTAGCTGCCTCATATGGATGACCCCCAAATATTCCAATGGCCCTCAGTGAACAGCATATCAGAACCTGAAAAGTATGATTTAAGCTCACTACAACTTACGTACCTCCTCCTACACTCAATCTTAACTTCACAGTTACTGTGCAGTAACCCAAGTAGTCTGATGGCATTAAATGAGATTTAACTGATCATTTATATAAGTGCAGACACATTTCAGCTACAAAAGGTGCTCAACAAGGCCTTATTCTTTCCATTATGTGACATTTGCTGTCACAAGTGTGTTAAATCGTAGTATGACTGACCTAAAAATATGAAGTTTTGTCACTGTCAACTACTTTTCATGCATTTACTTCAAAGCTTACATTCACTTGTCAAAGCATGCTGGATAAAGAAATTAAGACTAACATGACATAATTTCACTGAAACAAAAACAAGTACTAGTGTTCTTTTCAACTATTGCTCTTATTAACTAATGCCTCTCATTTCCCCCTTCAGTAATTTATAAATGTCTTATACAAAAATAACTTGTACAAATTTTCAGAGTTGAATTCAAAGCATACGGCAGAGTCAGAAGCAGATATGCCTAGACTCCTTAGTTCCTTTTCTAAAATCTGTGTTCTAAATGCAGAGAATACCATTTCTCTCAAAGGAAATTATGTTCCCTCAGTACTCAACTCCCTAATGCTGTCCTTGCAAAAACTTTTCTTTCTTTTCTTTCACCCATATAAAAGAATTAAACTGCACCTCAGCCGCATTCACTGTTAGCACAGCAGCAGTCAGATCAAAAATCAGTCTCAGACAGGATCTACCTCTGACAGAAGCCAAGATGCCCAAGGAAGACGATATTGTTAAAACACTCTCAGACTCCTGCAATTTGCAGCTCAGGGACTCCCTGAGCTGGAAGCAGTATGTTTCCACTTAAGATTAATACTCAACACTGACATAACAGACTTGACAAGCTGAAGAAAGTGAGATAAACTTCACAGGGAAAAAATGGCATCTCCTTTCACTGCACTACTGCTTTAAAAAAATGATCTGCAAATAAATGTGTTACTTGGTAACATATTTCCTACTACTGGAACCTTTTGAAGATTCAACAGAAGACTTACTTGTTTGAACAGGTAACTTAAAAATCTGTTTACTCCCTCAACAGCATAATTTTTAACTGTCAAAACAGAAAAGAATGTTTTATGTTTATAAAAAAGAAGACGGAAGTTCCAAAGAATATTTCAGGCAGCTGGGCACATTCATGTTACTACTATCATATACAAAAATTCCTAAATGCAAAATAAGATTGTTAATATTATTGTTACACTGCCCTGCTTTGCTTTTTCATCTTCAAAGTTTTTAAGGCATTCATGATACAGGCCTCACTTCTTTCTCCATGTATACACATATTCTAATCTTGATGACATCTCCAAGACAGTTGAAATTGTAAGACACAGTGGTTGCTCATAGTCACAAAAGAAAGCACTAGCAAACTCAGAAGAAATTCTTTCTTCACTGATGAACTGCACCCTGCTCATGAAGCACATTTTCTATCCATTACAAAGTTCACGAGGTGTTAAAATCTACAGCAGCCTTGAAAATTGGTTTAGAACAACTCAAAACTCAAAGATATAATAATTTAATTCTCTTAACAGTGAATGAAAAACATCATGCATTAAAATGAACTTGAAGGGAGCATTTTTCATGTTTAACTTTAAAATAAATTATTCTAAGTATGAAATCAATAGAGGAAATGTGATGCTAAGGCATTGACCTAGTCTGAAGTGTGGAAGGAATGCGAAGCTCAGAAAAGAGCAAATAGTTCCAATTTACCCTTACTGACTGCATGGTTCAGTCGATATGCATGGAGTTTTTGAGGTCTATCCCACCCGCATCATTGAAACAAATGCCCATTCACCATTCCACAGATTCAAAACACAAACTCACTCACATACAAACACGGAAAATTACTGACAGTTGGTTCTGGTGGCAAACTTCTAAAAGTTCTCGGGCAGAACGCACAAATATGTTTATACAATGCAAGGAAACAGTGGCAAGAGCTCCTCTGCCAGAATAACTTTCAAAAACAAAGGTATAGGAGTCTGAGCGAGATCCACAAAGGCTTTGATGTGTGAGCTCTGGACAAAAGTTTCTGTAGCTCAAGGTATTATTCCACCAGCTAGAGCTGATGGATGCTCTGCCTCCCCTTTGAAGGATGCTGTCCCTAGCACAGAGGTCACCAAAAAGAATATGCAAAGGCAATTCACTTAGTTCCGTGTAAAGCTCAGTGATTTGGCTTAAAGGGCTGATGGCAGTGGGTTTGAATTGGAGCAACAGAGCAAGAGCTGGAGCAAAGCCACCTTCTGCTGATTCCTGGGGGTAAGAACCATTAGCACAGGAAAAACTTGCATGCAGTAACTTTTTAAATTGCTACAGCAAGATCCACCGTAGCTCTGTCAAAACCCTGCGTAAGGGTCCAAATCCAACAGGCAGAACCACTGAAATCCTTAATGCTGCTCAAAATCCTAACTACTCTCCTTAACTGTTGCTACTCAGAGTTGACTTCAGGACTTGGAGTCTCAGCAGAGTTCTTAAACTTGGTTGTTTTTTTGGTTTTGTTTTTTTGGTTTTGTTTTTTTTTTGGTCTAACATATAGGCTAGTGCCTGGCTAGCATACACAAAAGAGAGCTGAAGATTTACACACAAATGTGTTTCCCAGCAGTGAGCACGCTCTCCTGTGATGTGGGAAGCAGTATTAATTGAAGTGAGATCTTGCAGCCTGACTCTACCACATCCGAGGGAAATGTCCTAGCCCTTGGGCATTGAGTTAATCTCTCATTAGCCATCCCTCTGGTCTCTTGAATAAATTATTTATGAAAAGCAGAAAAACTTCAATAGGAAAAAGTGAAAAGAGATTTACCATGGAGTTCCTGGTAAAGAAGCCAATTCTTCAGGAGGTGATGTATGTCTAAAAAAAAAAGCCAATTTAGATAACAAATCAATCTGAACTTCAGGGGCAAGTACACATTAAAGCTAGACAGATGCTATCCTCTATGTGAGAAAAATGAATTTTCTTCTTTCACTACCAAGCAGAACCAAAATATATAGGAACACAGGGTTCCTACAGATAAAATGAAGAGAATATGCCTCAGACTAAGTGAGGTACCTTGTCCATCTCTCAACCCCAGGCTGCCTCACATCAAACATGATTGATTTGACTAAGGGCCCCACCTGGAGAAGGGCTGACAGCTGAAAATCCCAAAAAGAAGCTGAGGTCCCTTTCGAAGTTCTGTCAGACATCTACTTTGAAGAATATAATCTTCATTTGTACTTTACCCCTCCATATTGGCCCTCAATGAAATCTGACTGTAGTTTGCTGAATTCCACAACTCCTTGGATGCATTTCCATTTCTACCTCTACACTACACAAACAAATCATTTAAATGAGGGACTGGTACAGTGATTTGTCCAGCAGCCAGGCTATTCTCCACAGCTTGGAAGCCCAACATGAAGCTGCAGGGTGTCTCAATCTGCAACGTTCGAACCCTGGAAGTCTCTCAGGAGGGTATGCACCTACTTTCATGCTCTACAAGAAAAAATCAGAGCTCATTGCTTTCATTTAAAATACAGATGGGCAGAAGGAGAGGATGATTAAACACTTCATATGAAAAGCTCTCATGACCCTCTATGGGAAGAACAGAATCCACTATGGGCATAAATTGCTGTAACTTCAGGAACTGCCATGATTTCTTACAATCCTCACTTCAGTGAAAGAGCCAGAAACAGACATTTTTCTCACAGACTTTTGGAAGAGTATTTCTATATGTAACCAAATACAGTCTAAAAGATGACTCAAGCTCTTACAACACAGGAGAACTTGAGACTTAAGCACAAACCTACAAGGACAGTGCTGCAGTTTTCTCTAACATGACAGTAATTGCCTGACTGGATTCTATGTAAACACAACTCTGTTCTTGTGTTTGTCCACAGCTCCCAGTCTGAGCATCTGTATGTCCAAGAAAAATACTCAGCTGACCAAAACATTACTGCAATCCTTGGGCCTGCAACTGTGAATGTGTAAAATGCCTCTGAGAGCAGGTAGACAATGATCTGACTCTATGGCACCACTCTGCATCAGGTGCGACCACAGCCTCCTTCACATGTGTAACCTGTGTGGGTTTAACCTGTTGTACTTCCAGAATCACAGAATACTCTGAGTTGGAAGGGACTCACAAGGATCACTGATTCAACTCTTGAGTGAATGGGCCATACCGGGACTGAGTCTGTGACCTTGGTGTTATTAGCACTATGCTCTGACCAACTGAGCTGTTTTACTCAACATCTTGTTTAGATTTCAGCCCCCAAATGGATCCTCTTCTGATGTCTTACAGATTTTGAGTGGTCTGTAAAACTGCTAGAACAACAGTGGTTTACAACTCAGTGGGGTGCACGTTGAATGGATAAAATCAGACTAGCAGGGTACACTGAAATATAAATCACTTATCTAAATTTATCTTTAAAATAATAAAATTTATGTTAATGTTAAAGACCTTGCTGCATTAGATATAGTAGTAGCATTCATATTGTATCCATACAAATAACATAATTTTGATATGAAATGTCTAGAAATCAATGCTGTTACTTAAACATTCATGAATGCTTAGAAATAATCTCAAAATCCTACACTGTATGTAAAAATTCTTTCAATTTCCTATTTGTACAGAAAAGCAGTAGTTGTGAAACAAATGAATAAAAACACCTCTCACTCTCCATATGCCCTTGGACAGAAGATTTATGTTAAACATCAATGCCTATTTTAGGAATATACCTCTTTGGAAATAGATTTCAAACTCTCAATCTTCAAGGCCCCAATTACCCTTCATTAACATTATGTAAACCAAAAAATGCATCAATGAATCTTCTTCAGACTGCAATGAATTATCGGGGAGGTGTCATAGCTTCACAAAATGTACCTATAAGATCATCCCAAGCCTTCCAATTACACCATAATTCCACATATTGCATAATTTAAGTATCCAAACTTGTTTCAGTTTTCACAGTGCAACAAATGCCATTATTCAAGTTTTCCCCATGAGATTATTCTGTTACCCAGAAACACTTTTTAATTAGATTTGGTCAAGTTCATCAAGCAAGTGCAGGGAATTCATGGATGGGGGAAATTAATGTTACTTAGGATCAATTAGGAACTGGGAAGAAGAAAAGTTTCTTTTCTTTTTCCAGCTAGTGAATTAAAATAGTTGGACAAGGGAAGACCTACTCAGTATAAAAGCGTAAAGATCAAGGGCTGGATTTTGGAAACAATTGTCAGTTTTAGAGGAGCGGTGGAATTTTCAAAATTCCTAAGCAGAACAGGCATCCAACTCTCTTGGATTTTAGACACTTGACTGTTTAATGGGGTTTTCAGCAGACCTAAATGCTTTTGAAACAATTAGTCAAATGAGTGAAAATATTTAGTATTTCCTCTGGCTAGTAAGTCAGTTTTTAAATGCAAAATGGGTTTCAATAAACGTAGGGCCTGTTTCTCAGGTCAGGTACAGACAGTTGTGCTCACACTGGGCTCATGCTCTCAGTAGGCTGGACCCAAGCCAGCCTCTGTACAGATGCCATAGAAACTACATTTTCAAGTTCATTTTAAGACAGTGCTGCAGCCAAGAGAAACAATCTCTCACCAGGCCCCAAACACTCATCCCTAACTACCACATTACCACCTCCCCTCTGCCAGCATAATGAACTGAATCACTGACCTTGTTTAGCTTAAAACTGGCTTCTTTTTTTGGCTAGAATAGGTTGTACCCTGGTCCACCTCACTCAGTTGCTGCACAGACACTTGTGCAAGGAGAGGAAGTAGCAAGAAGGGCAAGTCTGCTTCATTTAGTGGCAATGCTGATCTCTGTCAATTCACAGCACATGACCAAACACATCCTTATTTCTTCTTTACAATACTCATCACATCTAAGGCACATCTTTTCAATTAAATGTAATTTTGCAATACTGTTTCAAACATTTTAATTAAATTCCATTTTTCATGTAAATAGAGCATGACTCAGAAGTAAAAATTAAATTAAGTAGTAAGACCCATCACTTGTAAGCTAAGCCAGCAAAAATTCAGAACATGAAAGAATGTTTTTCAGGTTTACTTCTGGTACCTTAGAAGGCATAACTCAGTGTAAAGCTCTCAGCTGTTCATGAATCAAAATGGTTTATTTATCCCAACCAATGAGAAGGGAGCTTTCTTTAGGAAAGTCATGTATAAAATGTATTTTTTAAAATGTTAAAAATCAGCTCATCTGCTTTGATGAAACCTATTTGAACCCTTTTCATTTTCTGTAGTTTATCTCACTGTTGGACTCAATACATTCCTCTTCTGCCTTTTGAACTGATGTGTTTGGAAGCAAAGCAAAGAAGGAATGAGAGATGTGTTTTCCACCATCCATTTCTAGGGCTGTCCAAACTCTCCTTCATTTACCCTTCCACCACTCTTCCTGGGTAAAAGCTCACCCTGGACCAGCCAACAACCAGCTACAAGGAAAGCATCCAAGGAACATGCAACGCTCTGTGCTGTGAGAAGTGACTTTTGTTTCAAAGCTCGCATTCCTGCCGCTGTTGGAAGTACCAGTTGTCAGTGATCCTGTGAAAGGTGACTCACGCTGATATAAACATGATAAGGGACAGGATTTCCTTCCGTACTTCCCACCTGCGGGCATTGAGGCTGTTCCCAGAGTGACAAAATAGGGTGGAAAGGGACCTCTGCAGACCACCTAGTCCAAACCCCCTCTCATGCCAGGGTCACCTGGAATGAGTCCACGCGGGGTTTGGAATGTCTCCAGAGAGGTGAACTCAAACACCACCACGGGGTGAAAGTGACAGCCCAGCCCCGCGCGGGCGGCAGGCACAGCGAACACCCATGGGGACGCAGGAACCGGTGGCAACCCAAGGCAGGGACCCCACGGCCTGTCGGGCCACCTGCGCTGCCCTCCTCCAGCCACACCTCAGGGCGGGCCGAGGGAGCGCCGGGGGCAGCGCGGCCGCCCCGGGAGTGCCATGAGGTGGCACCGGCGCTGCTCCAAAATGGCGCAGGCGGGGGCTGAGGGCCCCGCAGGGCCCGGGCACGGCGGGCGGGCGAGCCAGCGGCGCCACTCACCTGCCGGTAAGAGAGGCGGAAAGGCCGCAGGTAGAGGGAGGAGGTGCAGGGCTGGACCGCCAGCTCCTCGATGGCCTCCATCCTTGCCGCGGGGGCAGCGGCCGCGGCAGGAGAAGGAGGAGGAGGAGGAGGAAGGGGAGAGGCGCGCGCAGCCGCCGGCGGACGGGCCGGGAGCGGCAGCAGAGCTCCGCGGCCTCTGCCCTCAGAAGGAGCCGGAATCACGGAATGCTGCGTTTTAAACCCCGAAACCGGGACACAGGAGTCTCGCCGCCTTAATTCAGAGAATCACCAAGGTTGGAAGACATCTTTAAGATCATCCGGTTCAAGTGTCCGCCGAGCACTGCCACTGTAACCCTTAAATCACTGAACCACATCGCGCAGTGACAGATCCAGACACCTCTTGAGCTAGTGACTCCGCCATCTCCCTGGGCAGCCTGTTGCAATGTCTGACCGTTATAACAGTGAAAAAAATGTTTCTAGTGTCTATTCTGAATCTCCCGTCTCTTAGCTTAAGGCCATTTATTCTTTTCCTCTCACTGGAGGCACGGAAGAAGAGACCGGCCCCCACCCACCTCACTACAACCTCCAGTCATGGAATAGAATTATTCTCCAGGAACACCTATTCGCCGTCCTGTTTTCTCAGGAGCTTGGCGGATGTTCTCAGAGGGTCAGTTATCCCCACACTTTACACCAAAATTTATGGGGTATGCCGGCACTGAACTGAAACCCCCTTCCCCCCCTCTAAAGCCTTGATGAGATCTTCGTGCTCGCAGGTTATCCCATTGCTGGACATCATCGGGCTTTGCAGAATGAGCACCTTACTGTGAAAAGCACCGTCCTTTCTGCCTGCCTGCTTGTAGGGTGCTTTCATGCTAAATGGAGATTGTATAAGTGATGTGGAAAATGCAGGTACAAATACGGATTCGGGGATGACCTGCAATCCATCACTCATCTCCAACTTTCCTTTTCAGGGTCAGCTTCCAGTACTGGCCATGCACCCTGCCCATGGCAGAAGAATAAAAGCAGCTTGGTTAGACTCCTCTGGCTGTTTTCAAGTTATAAAATAGTTATCCCCTCTCCTTTTATGTCATTATTTTTTAAACAAAACACTTGGATTTTAGACACTTGACTGTTTAATGGGATTTAGCAATTTCCTGGTTTTTGTAGAAGTTTGATCACAGTTATGCAACATTTAGGTTACAATACTCTGGATGCTTTTATACTCCTAATAATTACTTTCTAGGTTCATGAGCAACAGAGCTCAAAATTTGTGGTGGTTGTTATCTCTCTGATGTGTGATCACTTTTCATGCAGATGTGCTTGTGTATAGCAATTTAGGTACCATATAAATGAAAATATTTTGTCAATTTATTGGCCACACTGAGAAAAATCTGAAGTTTCTTGTATCTTTTTCTTTTTTTGTCTTCCTCTGTACTTCCACTGCATCACTAAGAAAGTTTATTGTCTTGTCATGTGGTGGTAAGAATTTCAGCAGTCTATCTAAAAGGAACAGATCCAGCAGTTACAAAACTTACTAAGAAGTAAGTGAGGCGGCACTTACATTGCAGAATGCCTACCACCAGTTCTGATAACGCAAGTGGCAAAAAAATGCTTGGTGGGGCTGAAAAGTGTGGTTTTAAAAGTATGTTTGCAAAGCTATCATAAAAATAGGCAAGGAAATGTATTTTATTAGCTGACTTAGAAAATATTTGTGTAACTCTGTTTGCATCACTGTATATGTCTACATATTTCTGGTTTTTTCAGAATGATCTCAAGGTCATTCAGAGCTCCTGGGAACTTAAGCTATATTTTTCTAGTAAGTTATTTCAGTCTTCCAAGTCCAATTTAAGTATAAACACAGTTTCCATGCACAGCAGGTTTACAGTATCTCTGTTTGCTTATGTTAAAAGTTACCGGCTACCCAGGTCAGTTCAGCCAGTCAGATTGCCCTCTTCAATAAACATTCTGACACCACTTTCAGGTTTTGAGTGTGTGTGTGTTTTGGGGAACTTGTCACACTGTGTGATGGATTGCTTATTCCACTCCTAGGCTTAGGTGGGAAGCTTTTGGGGTTGTGATGTGTCACAGACCTGATCTCGTTAATGTACCTGGAACAGTTGAGCACAGTGTCACAGGAATATGCATTTTGGGATGCTCCGGTGTTGGAATTGCAATGGAAAGCTGTCGATTCCTTTGTTGGAAAATCTTCTTTGTGAGCATGCCAGCTGAACTGAGGATTTAACAGGCTGAGATTGAGGAGTTGCCTTAATGTTCCTGTTTTACAGGTGAAATCTGAGCAAGAAAATAAATAGGAAAAATATGTTCTGCATAGTGAGACTATCATTCAGCACCTGGACCTGAATTTCATTACAGTTCTTAATTAAGGCTTAGATACCTTCTGCAGCAAGTGGCTTTGCAGGAACAATCCCAAGAAGGAAATTTCTCTCAGCTACCATTTATTCAAAGGAACAATAACAAAGGGGGACAACTTACTTTTGTATGGGTGACACACACTCCTGCTTTCCTGTTCCCTTTCACTGCTTTTGTGGCTGACTGGCACAGTGACACCAACCTGGCTCAAGGTGCACTGAGTTCACAGCAAGGTTTAGGAGATGATACAATGCAGAGATGCTGCTCAGCCCCTCAGCTCAGGGGTCAGGAGAGCTCTGTTCCCACATGGGTTCCAAAGATGTGGCACATTTGCTCAGTAAACTGCCCCAACTACTCTGTTGTGTGTTCCTCGACATCCCTGTGTGTTTGCTCCTTTTCAAAGCAGAAATACTAGAGGTGGTATGTGTCCAGAAACTTGGGAGAGCAGACGTCCGTAATTCCAAAGTGTTAAAGGACTGTGTTCATGCCTATTACCTTCAATGAGATATTTCCAATACTTAAACCCATGTTTAACTGCTTGCAGAATCTTTTGGGTTTGATTAGCATTATTCCAGTATCATTTACATTTCCACAATCCTGTCTCTAGTTCATCAGTTCCCAAACTTCTTACATTCTGGTTTGCTGTTGGCTATCACAGTTTCTTTGCAGGGCACTATCCAGGTGTATCATTGCACTTCCAATTGAAATAGCTACCTCTGATGTCCTTCCACAAACCAAATACCTTATGCCATCACGTCTTCCTTGCCAAGTATGGCTGTTAACTTGACTTCCAGAAAACCAAGAATGTGTTAGAATGACAGGTTGCCTTTCACTACATTAAATACATTCCTTTTTCTCCCTTAACAGTGGCTTCTGAGTTGTTTTCTTGTTATTAAGAGGAAAAAAAAAAAAAAAACCCAAACCAAAAAAGATTGAAGGTTGTGAGTGCTGTCATGGGTGGTTTGCTCATGGATTCTTCAGTCGCCTGGAGCTGCTGGTCTCCTGTTGTAAAATAGTAGAATCTAGATGTTTGTCCCTAGGCTGCAATAGCTCTGAGAGCGGTTTATGTAACCGTGTGATAAACAGCCTAATGAAGAAAAGCAGAAAGTGTGAATAAAAATTTTTGTTTTTCCTGGAAAGGAGAGTACATCAGCAAGCAGAGAGGGGGAAAAAAGAGAAGTGTGAGAAGTGTCCTGTCTGGAGTAAAGAGTCTTAAGGGAAGATTCACTGGGATTTCTTACAAAAAAATGAAATGTTAACAAAAGTGTTAAAAAGGAATTCTTTCCGCAGAGTAAAGTTCTTTGTTTAACAGACTTCTCTTTCCTTCAAAGCAGTGTTCGCTCTGTGTTACTTTGTGAGTAACTTTTATTACCGGCAAAGTACCCAAACTTTTTTTTTTTGTTGCTCTTTTAAGAAATCCCCTTGAGCTTGGACTTTCTGCCGACACAGTCCTTCCCTTCCCCTTACAGCCCCGCGGTCCTTGGGCACGCACTCTGCAGAGGGTCAGGTTGCATGCTCATTAGCAGTTTGTTTTATTGCTGTTTGCTTTGGGACACAACCGGCAATGTTTCCGCCGCAAGCCCGGGGAGCCAAGCACACCCTCTCACCTCGGCCCAGGCTTACCGTGAGTGGGCACCCAGGAATGTCCCTTGCAGTACTTCCCTCTTCCCACTGGAGCTTAGCAAGGTGCCTGAGCTGTTGGGTTCATTCATGCAGAGTTAGGCAGCACGTTTTCCATAGTGATTTTTGTGTGTGTACATGTCTGCGTGTACTTTTAATCTCCGTCAATCCCTGCCAGGCTCACTTTGTTCTTTGACATGCCATGGCTCATGAACAAAAAATCATCAGGTCCTGAGCCCTTCATCTCCAGAGGACTCCTTAATATATTGCAGAGTATCATTCCTTTTGACACTTATGAGTACAGTAGTTACTAAGATACTCCAAGTATGAAAGCCTCAACAACTAGAGGCGTGTTGACTTGCAGTTCTCAAATTCCATTTTTAAAAAATATTCTAACCCTCATGGTTGCAGGGAAAAATGGGAAATGTAAATGATGGAAATGTAAATGGTGGCAAACTTAATGGTTTGTGAGCTGTTAAGCGGAAGTGATGCCACATGTTTGGTAGAAAGGCTTTGGTGGGGTGACAAATAACCTGAATCCCTAGCTCTGGGCAGAAGAATGCCAGCAGAGGCTGCTGAAGCCAAGAGGCACTGGATCCAGGTGTGTGGCCACATCAGCCCCATCCAGCTGGGATGCCATCAAAGCCGTTGTCTTCTGCCTAGAAACTGCTCCCAGAATGTCCTCCTCCGCCTCAGCTCCCTGGGCCACGTGCAGTTTTTGTTAAGGTCACATGGGGTATTGGGAGAGTTGGATGCCTTTGCTGTGCAGAGTTAGTGAGAAAGATGCATGAAAGTGTCCTAAATGAAGTCTATTTTGTAAACTCATGTTGGGAATCCTCATGGCTGACAGCATGAAATAATACCCTCTTCATGTGGGCCATCCTTGCATCGCCACAGAGATGTTAGTTTTGAGTGCCTTTCTGGGGATCAGATGCATGTTCTTTCTGTAATGAAGTGGCTGTTGTGAAGTTTGCCTTCTAAAGCTTACCCCTTAGGCTCCTGGGGAAAAGCAAGCCTGAAGCTGCCAATATCTAACTTTTAATTATTACTCAGTTCTGGGGCATAACCACCCTGGTTACATTCATGAAAGTCAGGAACTGTGCTTATGCAATTCTTTTGGCATTGTAAATAGAGCCCTAGAGAAATTTGTTTTGATTTTTTAGTAGTAACTTTTCTGAGAGATGACTTTTTGTTTTAATAAATTATTTACATTTCAATTACAAAATATAAAATTAGAGGTCCACACTGTGGTACACATAATATTATGTTCCAACAACTTTATTCACCATCAATCGGTTCAGGGCTGCTTTAATCCATGAAGAGCCCCAGTCTGAAGAATTTGGAGCAATTATTCCTGAATTTGGTTTGTAAGGACTAACAGCATGATCAAAATCATGGTGTGTGGTATTGCTGATGTGCACCACAGCGAGTTAGAGGAATATGTCAGTTTGTTTCCCTTAGATGTTTTGATTAGCTCCACCTTGTTTTCAGAAAAAGTGTATCTCTTTTAATGAGAACAACCATCTTGGTCTTTTCTTTGCAAAGTCAAGAACTGTCTCATGACTGTAGTAGGAAACTCACCTTTGTCTAGTTAGAATAATGTCATTTCCCGGAAGAGCTGAAACCTGCCTTGTGCAATGAAGGTCTGACAGATAGCTTTTTTTTCTGCCTGTCATCAGTAAAAGCCTTGAACTAAACATGGCAAGAAAAAAAATTAAACATATTCAGTATAAATATAGATACAGATATCATGACATGTAAAATTGGTCTCTAAAAATAGCAAAGGAAAAAAAGCTCTGCAACATAAATGTGTAACTAATATGTCAAATAGTTCTTAAGTTATTCACAATATAATATGACAAGTTGCAATATGGTATAAAGTAGAGGGGGGGAGGTGAGAACATGGGAAGAAAATTCTCATTTTTAGCTTTTCAGTTGAGGGAAGAACAAACACACAGTCTGTGGGAAAAAAAAGAAACAATATGCATGTAAAATTTAGATGCTTTTATATTACATTAATTACTATCCAACAAATGTTGCCTACAGCTAACAGAGTGAAAATGATTAGAGGGAAGGCTTTGATTTTTCAATAAACTTCTCTCTAAGGAGGGAAAAAAGAAAATGATAACACCGTGTTGTTTGTACTACAGAACTATGTACAACCAATATCTGGATCTCATTATGCTGGGAACTGTTCAAATGCAGGTAGAAAAATGGTATTTTTCACAAAAAAGCAGCAAAATAATTTGCACAAAAGAACAAACAAGATGAATGTACAGTAATAAGGAACAGCTGAAGGAGAGCAAAAGCTCACGAAGGATCTTTTGTTTGCCACAAATGTACGCAATAGAGCTGGAAGGAGAAAAGTATTTTGATTTCTCAGGGAACTTTGATGTTCCAATAGTTTGAAATTGCCTGTAAAAAAGGACTGGAGCTGGAGTTGTTGGATACTGGAGTGGTGGCCATGGCTGTAGCCATGACCCTGATATCTCTCAGCTCTCCAGTCACCAGGATACTGCGCTGTGCCTGGTGCTCTGCCCTGGACGGGGGCATTATAAGCCCAAGGGTTCTTAATCTTCAGGCAATTTGTCTAGCAAGATTTCTTGAAACTGTGGGATCTGGAAGCCCTGGTCCTCAGCTGGGCTGTTCAGAAGCTGGGGCTGGCATAGCTCCAATGGAAGCTTGCCTGTTTTTCAAAGGAATTTAATTGAATACTTGTCTGGATGAAATGTTTCTGTTTAGTAAATTGAGACATTCCAAAATAAAAATATAGTCAGAGAGGTTTTTTTCACTAGATATAGGGAGCAGGTTTCTATTTCAACATATTAAAATATAAATATAGGTATATGTGTTTTATGTGATAGAAAGGTAGAGAGACACAGCTGGCCATTTTCCTGCCTCCTCTTCATTAGGCATATTATATTATTTTCCTGTTTATTTCTATTGCGCCGGTGCTTAGGAACCCAGAGCTTTATTGTGCTCATCGATATAGAATCGCAGAACAAAACAGCCTAAATGCTCTAGTGAGGGTCTCGTGGTTGGCAGTGAGTTGGAGAAGAGCTCAAAGGAAGGACAGGGTAAGCACCCCACAACTTAGTTCAAGGAGTTGTAACTTTTCTTCAAAAAACATGTGGTTGAGGGACAGCACAAACGGTGATTCTGGGAGTGCTGTGGCAGTGTGGGATGTGGGCTGGAGGTACAGAGCAGCAGGATTTCATTATCAGAGACTTGAAGTCAGGAAGCAATATAAGGGCTGGACTGAGTGAGTTGAAATGATTTAGCCAGTAACCTGCAGGTAGTTGAGCTGATTTGTTGTTAAGGGCTAGCTGGAAAGTTAGAATTTGGGTCTTTAAAAGATTGGGTCTGGAAGAGATTGGATCTCCATAAAAATCAAAGTTCTGAAAAACAAAATCCTAGGCATTTTATGCTGGACTCTCAAAACTGTTGGCACTGACCTTTCCTAACTTGGGAAAGTGCCTGACTTTGAAATCTTGACTCTGTGGGTTTTTTTAATAAATGTTCTGCTTACTTTTCAATTCTTCAGTTATAGTCCAGAAAAAAAAAAAAAAAACAAACAAACAAAAAACCACAAAAATCAACCCTTCCTCCTCTTCCCTATTTGTGATCTGTCTTGCTGGAATCATTATCTTGGAGGCTGCAGAGAAGGTTTCCAGGGCATTTCAATTGAAGATGTGGGCATTAGTATGCCCACCGTAAAACTGAGCCCAGGAATATCCAACCCTAATCTCTGTCTATCTCCCAGAGCAGCCTATTCTCATTTTACTTTTGCAGTGCTCCCTCTCTTAATGCCTCTTCCTTGCCTGCAGCCACTCCATTAGAAAGCCTGCGGAGCAGGAGAGGCAGATGTGTTTAATGTTGACAGGTGTCAAGACCAAAGGAAAGGCACTGCTCTCTTGGCTCCCTGCTCATGTGTGAGGAGTTTGCACCTCAGCTGAACACGATGGACAAGGCATGGGGCATTAGGGTATGAAGTTGGCTTGTGCTGGCAGGGGATATCATTGCTTTTAAACTGGTGAGGATCTATTCACTGCACTGCCTTTTTGCTAAGGCTAGATTTGAGAGTCTTATAACTAAGCAACCTGTAGGAAGAAAATGGCCTCCTCCATCAAGATCAGGAATTATGTATTTTTTTAACCACAGTGCTCTCCAGAAACTACCACAGTTTTCTGCTCATATTTTAAAGATTTACAGTCCATGTATGCTAATTTATCTGCATGAGAAATTGTGAGGACTTAGAGGCAGTCTTTGGCAGAGACAATAGAACAGGCTCACAGACAGGTGGTTTTCATCACTGGATACATAGTGCTGTGAGTATGTTTTAGCTCCTGCCCTGATGCTGCAGAGGAGGCAGTTCTCTCTGGACATAAATCGGGATGCATTTGCTGCAGAGGGTAACAAAGCACTGAGGCATCCTGCCTGGTACCTGTATAAATACCTCTAGGCAAGCAGGTAAACCAGCAGCACATAATCTGTCACTGCTAAGGACAGCATTGCTGCTCTGTGTACACAAGAAAGGAAAATATGTTTAGAATGAATGTGGATATTCTGTTCTTCATTCATGTGTGACTGAATTCTAATCTCTTTAGTGGGCTGTAAATCCAAAATAACATACTCAAGTCAGTGCAGTTCCTGGGGATTTGTGCTACTGTAAATGAGAACAGAATAAAGAGTTTTTTCTCCTTCTCTCTTGTGATGAGAAGAAAAGCTGGATTGTCAGCCTGGCTATGCTTCTTTGCTGTGCTGACTTTGTCATAAAATGGACATCATTTAAACATTCTTTATTTTTTTATGTTTAGAATATAGCTGAAGAAGGACCTTGATGGTTTTTTATTTTACAGAAATATAAACATTAAAGTCATTTTTCTTTTACACGTGGCTTAGAAAGCATAATTTACGTGAAAGGACCCTATTATATACTCTGTCCTGTATTTGTTTATCTAATTGAATAGAAGAGCATTTACTGCAGTTTTAAAGTTAAGCCAATAAACATTTGTCTTTGTATTGCAGCAGCAATGTTTGACAATTGGGTTGGGCAACACCCGTTTTAACTTGGGTTTATTTTATAGTATTGACGAAGCAAAACTCCAAGTACATTTTCACCTCCTTGCTTGCACTGTTGCCATAAGGTGGATATTTGGCAAGATTCTGAAAGCCTTTCTTACAAGCTGCCTGTGTTATTTACATCATCCTTATCCCCTTCACCATATAGGTCATCTCACAACTTTACATTTTATTTCACATATCCCTGGATATCCTGGATCCCTGGTGTGTGAAACAAGATGTAGAGATATGAGCAGAGAGATTTTAAATGGACCTACCTTTGTATTTCCAGTTAAAATCAAGAGGAAAGCAGCAAAAACCAAACTGAACATTTTTCTCTTATGTGCCATGCTCACACCAAAACATCTGTCCATCCACTCTACCTGCTTCAAATCCAGGAACACCATGGTTATAGGGGTGTTTAATGCTTATTTTCACTGACAGTTAGAAGATGCCTTTGGCATACTTAGACATAAAAATACTTAAAGACTGCTGTATTATTTTATTTTTGCTCTATATATGGCATTCTGGATTGTGCTGCCTGTATCAAATAGCTCCTAGAACATCCCTCCTAATCAGTTCCTTTTGGGAGCAGGATTGTCGGGCTTGTTCTGAAGCCGTGCCAGCGCCAGCAGTGAATGGGGACTACAGATGAGATCTTTGTTCCAGAAGCATGAGATCAATTCCCCATTCCAGGCCATGTAGTAAATGCATTCCTGACTGAATGTTACATCGTTTTTAAGTTCCTGGGACAGCATTGTGCTGTGTCTCCTCACTGAAAGAGCCATGTTCATTAGATACAGGAAGTCCTGCTAATCATCCATAACGCGACATTAACAGCTGCTGGTAGGTCTTTGTGTGCCCACTGATCAGGGGAGAGCTCACAGGAGATTTGGTGCTTCTTTGCTGTGATTGTTTTCCTCAGCATGCTTCAGAATCTGAAGTTCTGTGGAGAAAAAAAAAAAGAGGGGCAGTTAATCCTTAAGGTTGTGAGGAAAACTTTTAAAACATGCACCAGATGGAAATTAATGCAGTAGTGTCTGCAGGCAGACACATACACTGAGAAGCAATCTGAAGACTGACACTATTTTGATTAAAGGCAAAAGAGCTGCAAAGCAGCCACACAACTTAGATATCATCAATACAATACAGGGGCTCTGCAATTCTGCAGTGAGCCCTGTCTTGTTTCACATGGTTGATAGCTTTGTTTTTGCCAGTGGCTCAAGATAAACCCAATTTTTTCTCCTGTTGATTTGTGCTCCCTTTCTTTTGTATAGACAACTTCCATTACTTCCTTTAGCAGTGTACACAGATAGCTGACTCAGGAATGGAGCTGACCGGAAAAAGAAGTATTTCCAGTCTATGGACAATAAATTTATATTTCTCCACTTGTTTTCTGCCCATTTTTTCACAACAAGGAAGAAAAAAAAGAGAAAAGAGCGTAACTGATGAATGATGAGATGTTTGTTTTGAACGGTTTTGATCTATTTGAAACCCTTATGCTGGAGTTGATTAGCCTAGTGGCTGCTTTGTGTGTAGTGAAGTGTTCAGGAATCTATCCTGGGTGCCAGCAGTTATTCCTTAGCCCCAGCTTGGGATCTCTGACACCTCTCTGTGAGTGAGATATAGCAGGATTTCTACAGATTATTCTCCAGAACAATCCATTGATCATGCAAGAGTCCTGCGTGTCCGGTCCCATCCAGTTTATGGGACAGACTTTCTGCTGCCAGTGTTGCTGGTTTTGGTAGAGAAAATATTAATCCAACATCCTCCTGGTAATACTAAAATAAATGATAAATTAAACCCCAAGGTGGTTTACAGTGTCTGGGAGGAAAAGTACATCGCAAATCACATCTTGTTCCCTGGAATCCAAGTGGTTCCCCAATGTCAGCAGCGAACAGGGGATGTGGCTTCAGAGAGCTGGATATTCCATGTTACACAGGGGTGATGGGCCAAAAGCACATGAAAGTACCTTCATGCCTGGTCCTTCCAACACAGGAAAGTGCCCAGAAACCATAAGAAGTACTCAGGAGTGGAAGCTCTGCCAAATGAATAGTTCAGAGTTTGTAGCAGCTGCTGCCTGAAACAGGAAGGCAGCTGGTGTCTATGGATAGTGCCCATGGGGGGAGCTGCCCTAAGATTTGGCAAAGGTAAAGCAGAGCAATAATCAAAGAAGTGCCCATCCTCTGGGTGGAGGTGTTTGCATGCAGTACCTTGCTACACACCTAAATGCCAGGCAGCTCGAGGTTGTTGATGCTCTGCAAGACCATACATGGTACCATTTGCTTTAATAGTAGCAATTAGTGGGCCAGTAGAATAAACAATGATTTTATGAAAATGAGGACTGATCCATTCATGGATGGATCTGGGACAAAGATTGAATCGCATGCTTGTCATCAGTCAATGCCCCCCTCAAGGTGTTCATTGTTCAGCCAGATTTCACTGTAAGATCCATACAACCGACATTTATTTTTGTACATTTGCTGCATTGCAGAGTACCCTGGGGCTGCAAAGCAGCTCTTTGCTGTCAGTAATACCTGCTGTATGCTCTAGAGCAGGCAGGCAGAAGAGCAGGTCCCAGAATCTCTTCACAAAATTAAAAAACCAAAATAACCAATACCATGGAGTGCCTTTGTTTTGACCTTGCAGGGAGATGGTCTATGGCGTTGCAATAGCCAGAATTTGTAGTAAGAATCTGCAGTAAGGCAAGTCTAAATGAAAATTAAGAAGTGTGTTTCCAACAGTGGGCATCACTCACCAGGGGAGCACAAGTTCCAGGAGAAATCACCTCATGGCTGATAATTAGTGTGGTATTTTTTGGTAATTTATAGGCAAATTGATAGATTGCACCAAGTTTCATCTGTTACAGAGTGTGAGTAAAGCAAGTAAGGATTTGTCCGGGGAGAAATGCATGGCAGAAAATGCATTGGTTCCAGTCCTCCACCACCTCCTGTCTCCTCTTACCTGATGTCCCTCCTGTGTTCCCAGCAGGGAGGCTCAGGAGGCCAAACTGCAGGGATGGCACCTTCTGCTCCTGCAGCTCAGTGACAACAGGGCTGCTCCCTTGATATTCAAGGTGATATAGGTGAAAGAGGACTTAGGTTTCATGTTTCTGCATCTTCACCCTTCATTTTGTACTTCCCTCCCTTGAATCTGGGAGTTCAGCGCTCCAGGGAGAAAAGGGTGGGAGATCTGGCTTTGAAGGAGATGAATCCTAGAACAGAACAGGAGTCTTCAGGCTCCAGTTATTTCTACCTGGTCACAGAGATTAAGTTTCTGCTGTTATTAGATCGTACATCCAGACAGGACAAGATGCTTGAAGCCCTCTAATGTTATCTGCTGTCAGCCAATACCATAAAAAATGTAGCACTCGAGTTCCAAATCCTGAGAATTGGCCATGAGGATTCATAATAAATAAGCATTTCAATTTCTCTGTACTAGGAGTCTTTAATGATTTTGTGTTTTTCTTCACAAATGTGGAGGCTTGAAATGAATTATTTAGGTGAAAGATGGCTCTTTCTTAGGGTTATGATTTCTTGTCTTTGTCTACTTAGACACCAGTACTGTAGGTTAAAGAAACACATCAGATTTGCTTTGATATCCTTAAACCTGGAAACGATGGATTCATACCAGAGAATGAGACTGTTGTGAAACTGAAGATGAAGTCTTGGCTTTACCCACAGAAGTAATTTTAACAGGCGTCCACATGTGTTTAATCAGATTTCCACCTTTCCAACTGGAGCTTTAGTCACAGCAGCATATTTTGCAGTTCCCACTCAAGCCAAGCAGTATGTGGTGGTAAGGACACTGTTGCTGGAGCAGGGAAAGTGGAATCAAGCAGTGTGGTAATCCATCTCACACTTCCCAGCCAACAAACTGAGCAGGAAAGTGTTAAATCTCCTCCAGCAACGCTGTATGGGAGCCTGCCAGTCATCTTTGCCTTTATGTGCAACTCAAGCAAAGAAGTAGATCCTCCAAATTAGGTCATCTGTTTGCTTCATTCTGAAAGATTTTTATTAAAATTAAAAGTGTTGTCTGTTTCTTCTCCCAGAGGGAAAACAAACATTGGCATCTGAAGTGGTGGAAGACAAACACTTGGTGCTGGGCAACTTGATTAAAGTGTATTCCTTGTAATGAGCGGTGCCTCCCTTATCCTGCCATTGTGTTCAGACAAGAAAAAAAAAAAAAGGAGGGCCTGCCCTTTCCCATTGTACAGTCACATTTTCCAAGTGCAGTGAAAATGGGTTTTATAAAAAGCTCCAAAAAATTAAAAAAAAAAAAAAGAAAGATGAACTCTGTCTTTTGGTAAACCACTGAACAACTCTTCAATGAAAGCAACCTTGTGCACTTTGTATGTAGGAAAACTGTTGGAGTTGGTGCTGTATCTAACCTACCAGAGAAGGAAGATAATAGTGATAAAAATGGTCTGGGATAAATGTTATCTGAGCTTTGCTTAAAAGTTTGCTACTAGAATCAAAGCTGATTTTCACTCGGGAAAGGTAATAAAGGAAAAAGTGATTTGCAGCAGAAGACTGTGTTTGTACTGTTATATTTTTATCACTGCCATCACCAATACCAACATCTGCATTTATCTACCAGTGTACATTAACCAGCAGTCCACTAATACATTAACAGACATTATTAACTGTAATAGCCCACTTCAGTGGGAGAGGGCTATGTAGGGAGGGAATCACAGAGTCTCTGCATCATGTTTGCCCTCATCCAGAGAGAGTTGCTTGTGGGCATTCACCTGTGTGCAAACTGGGCAGAAAAAATGAAGACTGTGCATTGTATACTTACATTTTGGAAACATTAAAAAGAAGCTGTAGTCAGTAGAAATACATACCTATCCTCAAAAATAAAAACCCCAACAAAGAAAATTTGAGACTTAGGCTAAGCCATGTCCTCAACTCTGTTTTGTGGCACTTCTATTTGTTTTAAAGATTCAGCATGGATTTTCCTTGATATCTTTGTGTGCTGAGTTTTACTGTACTGGTTCCACCAGCAGCAGACTCAGTAAACAAGGATGTGCCCAGGGAAAAACAGACATGGTTAAAAAGATCTGTGTTGCCAGTCAAAATCTGATGAGGTTAGTTTGGGCTTCAAGCAGCCAAAATAAAACAGTTGTGCAGGGCCAAGAATTTTGAGATAGAGAGGGCTGGAGGAATTCTAAATATGCTACAGAAGTGGAAGCAACAGGACTTGGCAAAATCCTTGGTTGAGATAGAGAAACAACATGTCTCTCTAGCCAAACAACAGAGTGGTGTTGAAAGAGAGAGTGAGATGGCAAAACCCTTGGGCAGAGAGAGCATATCCAGGAAGGAATGTTTGAAACTTGGGCCCGGATGGAAATTAAAAGTCTGCTCTAATGAGACACCCATTTGCTCAGATATTTGGTTCACTGTAAATATAAATTCTTGACCTAAAATTCTTCTTTATTATGATCAAGGGATTTGAGCTGACCAAATAGTTCTGAGATCCAACAAAAACACAGCACTCTTGAAGTATACATAGATAAATATAACATATATACCTCCATCCATACTTATAAATATGTGTGTTAAATGGACATGGTTTTGACATAATAGTTGAAATAATAGAGAGAGATATTTCATACTAGAATAGTATTAAACAATTACAGTAAAGAATCTAATTTCCTTGTGCTTAACTTTAGTTCTGTATCGACACGTTTGCTTTTTGGTTTTCTTCTTTTCCTTCCTAATTTTAGGGATAATTACATTCCCTGCAGCTGCTTCGCTAATAGAAAGAAATGTACCTATGGAGCCTGCATCAGAGAAGCTGAACATATAAATGCTTGTACCTGTTCAGCAAGAGAATTAGCAAAGTGATGCTAATTGACACTGAACACCTTGAGGGGGGATATTTTTATAGTCACCAATTACACACTAATGTGTATTGATTGAGAGGCAAGCAGTGCATTCATCAATTCCTCAGCACAAAAGAAAAATGCACTCAGCCAGCATAGCATTTTTGCTGTGTGCTTTTCTTTGTTTTTAGCACCAAGTCCAATATAAAAGGCAGGTAGCTTCAGTTAATTAAAATTACACGTTCTATCCAGGAACACATCAATAGATAGGCGTGTAAAAGGTAGAGATGTTATCTCACTCAAAGGGAACATGGGTTTGGTTCACTCTTACTCTTTGAATTTGTGTTTGTGGCTTATTACCATTGTAATCAACAAAATATAAATCTCCTTCCAAGTGCCTGCTTGAGCCTGACAGCTCCAAGAGAAGATTTTACAGCGGGACCCTTCCATCCAGACCCCTGGACTGCTCGGGGTCTTTTCTAACTCTTGTGTTGGAGCTGCCAGAGCTCACAGGTGTAGTGCTGGGTTTAGTCAGCAGAAACCAGCCCTGTGTTGCTCTGCTGGTGTCTGGCATGCAGAGCCTGGGCTGCAGGAGCAGAAGGGATGCACGTGCCCCACAGGGCCTGGAGCCCACCGAGGGCGGAGACACAGCTCGTGCCAAAATATGCAAGGAATTGAAATGAAGAGTCTCCTAATCCTATATAACATGCATTTTCAAAAAAATGCCTAGATCTCTCATCAAAGTAAAATGTAATTAGGGATGTTATTGCATGCCTTCTTAATTGGAGCAGCTTGTGACAGAGAAGTGTTTGGGAGGATAACAAAGTGCAGAGGTTGTGTGTGCACGGCTGTGGTGGAAATGCTGCCTGGCACATCCATGTCCATGCAGACCAGAGGAATGGTGAGGGTCAGTGGGACTGCCCACAGGCCCAAAATTGTCCATGTGCAGAAAGGTTGGCTCAGAGCTTATGCTGTAATCACAGTAAGACACTGTTAAGATTCTTCTGGGCTAAGCAGGAATACGTCACTCCCCTGTGAGCAGTAGGGAGTACTTTAACAAGTCATGTGTAACTGTAAGTGACACCTTTTCTCCAGAAGTATGGAGGAATTATCAACCTCAACCCTGTCTTGAAGTTACTGTCCCAAATACAAAACTGGCCATGTCAACAAAAGGACGAACAATTGTGCAGCCAGTTCAGAAAACTATTCCTGTGAGACCCAGCCATGAGAGTGAGACAGCAGCAAATGGATGGGAAGAATTCCCACAGACAGGGTAGTGGAGAGAGACCATAGATGGGATTCGGGCACAGTTAGGGAGGGGTTGACACCGGGGGGTGAAAGATGCCTTCATTCTTCTCATGTGGTTGGCTCTGCACTGCCATGGCCAGAGGAATAATACCCCAGGGGACTGCTCTCCCAGACAGTCTGGCCACGGGCCAGGTATTAATTTCTCTGGGTTACTGTGTGGAAGCAGGGAAAGTGAAGAAAAGTGTTAGAAATGAAAATAAAATGAGAATATTAATGATGTTTGCCGTGGGGTTTCTTCTTAGGCAGTGTGCTGCTTGCACACCCCCAGAGTAAATGTCGAAACAAGTTTGTTATTTTCACATGATTAATAAGGTAATTTTTTTGTTTAATACATTTCTTGGTGGAAGGGAAGTGTAGCTGGAAAGATTGATTTTAATGTGGTCCATTGAGAAGAGCTGTTGCCTGATATTCAATAGTTAAGTTGAAGTATCGGACACTGGAGTAATAAAAACCTACTTGCTTTGATCTTGTAGTTAAAAAATGATTAAAGTATAGAATTGCATGTGCTGACATTAGACCTCCACCCACAGAGAGATTTAAAACTGTCAGGGGAAAAAGGAAAGTTGAAAGACAGCTTAAATATAATAATTCAGAAATTGAGCCGCTTTGTTATTTCAAAGATGGTCAGAGTAAAGGGGATTTTTCATACCCTATTTGTTACACTAGATCTAAGAACCTTATCCCAGGACATTTCCTCTTGCATACAACCAAAAAGATGAAAATTGTTAAAAAGAGGTAGCATAGGAGAGACCTACACTTCCATACTTTCTGTTCAACTGAACTCAGTGAATTTACAGCCTTGGGGATTCCCTCTTCCTCTCCTGGTACCTCCACCCTGTGCAGGGTGACCTCTGCTTTCCCCTCTGCATGCTGCAAATAGAAAAGTTTGCAGAATTCAGTAATACAGTTTGCAGAGATGAAAAGCTCTCTTCTTTTAATTGTATGCATATTGTCAT
Organism: Irena cyanogastra; assembly: GCA_013397155.1. Lineage (NCBI taxonomy): Eukaryota > Metazoa > Chordata > Aves > Passeriformes > Irenidae > Irena > Irena cyanogastra. The sequence goes on along the minus strand of VWZV01009093.1, from coordinate 50,400 downwards.
CTCCCAGGCACATGAAATTACCCTGTGGAATTGCAGTTATGAACTTATTACTGGTTTATCTAATTGTTAAAGAATACAGAGCTGGGTTTCTGGCCTCTGACATCTAAACTGCTCTGACAAAGGCACACCCGTACACCCACACACAATCCTGATTTAAGTCAGTAGGAAGCCTCTGGTTTTGCATAAGCATTTTGCAGCCAGTATAGAGACTTACAAAAATGTATTGGCTGATGCTTGTATGATTACATCTGCCCAGCCAGGTTTCTTAATTCTTCTGTAGCAACAGCTTTGCTTATGCAAAGTCAATATTTGATCTTGCAGTGTCCTTGATTATACAGATAATTTTGATTCTCTGGCAAATTACAGACCCTTAGCATTTTGTCAAACATTCTTCAATGAAAGGACTTCTGTGATAAAAAAGCCCACAGCAGCACTCATTGCAAATGACCCTGGAGATCAGACAGAACATTAGATCAGTGAGTTGGATTTCACTAAAACTGCTTCATTCCTATTAACATGATGATCCTGATCAGAAATTGCAGTGTGACTGAGGTTAATGTTGCTGTTCTCTGAGAATAAAAACCCAGAAATCACACCATGTCATCTCTGAGACATAAGATATGCTAGGACAAGAAGATTCCAAGACAGCTTTCTGGAATCAGCTTCATTTACACAGGATGCAACATTTTTGCTTTTGAGTTGCTTGCCATGTTGGCCATGCCCTGCTGTTCTTCTGATGTATTCTTCACCAGATGTTCATTGCTGAAGCACACATTTCAGAAAACATGTTAGCTTTTGGGATAAGTAGGATTCTTGCAACTCACTGGTTTGATATGCATTGCCCTTCTCAAGATCAAAATTTAAATACTGTGTGTCTGGCTGCTGGGGTGGACAAGAAGTTCACTTTGTTCTTCCAACCAGCAAGGGTCCAATTGCCACTTGAAGAGGTCCAGGATTCCTGCAGGACAAACTCCTGAGGCACAAGAGTTGTCTTTTCAGAAAGCCATTCTCATCATGCCTGTGGACAAGGGAACCTTCCAGCCATGTAGAATTTCCCCTGTGTTGTTTGCTGAAAGGATCATTCCTTTCCTGATCATCTGCAAACTGAAATCTGCAATGAGAGCTCTCTTCAGGTGAGAAAAATAGTGTTAAACTCTCAGATTCTTCTGTCTGAAGGTCTGTTTCCTGGTTAATTTTGAATTTTCATTGCTTCGTGAGATGGAAGCACAACAACCTGGCATGATGAGGCAGGGTTTGCATCTGGGAAGTGCAGATGCGTTCTCCAGAATCTCAGTACCCTGGGGGCATTGAGAACCTGGTTTAGGATCTTACTTATCCTTAAGTTAGTCTTAACAACAACTGGAAGTCAAATTTTTGAGATCATGATGTAATAGGAGATGTAGTAGCAGTATAAAGCACATGGATTAGGTAGAAATGGGAAAAAATAAGAAAGTTCCACAGAAAATCATAGCAAAGTAGATCTCCACATTTGGCCAACTTCACGTGCACTGACTCTGGCTATAAGGAAATATCCACTGGGAAATGGGCTCTCTCGGGCAGAGCTGTCAAAGAGAGCTACCCAGTCAGGCTTACAGAGAACAGGACATCATGTGCCTTTGGGCTCCTCTGAAAACTGAAAGAATGAGGTGTTTACAGATCATTTCAGACAACAAAGGTTTGTCTTGGGGTTCTACAGAATCCAAAAAATTATGGACATATTTTAAACGCTCACATCCTCTATGCAAAAAAATAACGCTTTCAAGTTAAAATAGCAAAGAACATCTTGAAGCTTATATCTGTGGAAATAAACCTTCCAAACTAATAGTAAATGACTATTTATAATTGCCTGTTGGATGCCTGACATCAGATGGTTGTACTACTAACATGAGAATGGTATCTGACAGGTTGGGAAAAACACATGGCAGAAGATGGGAATATTGATTCCTAGGCAAAATTTGGAGGGAGGGGGAGGGAGACAACGGCCAAGAATGTGCTTTACTTTTTAGGAAAGTGACATTCCTGCCACCAAAACAAAAACCTGAGAAAGAAAGCACATTCCAGAATGATATCATCACATTCCTTCTATACGACAAACATTCGGCACTGTAGCTGCTGTTTCCTGCATTTGTGATTTCCCTCAAAGACTGTTTCAGTGAGAGATGTTTTCAAATAGGAAAAGAAATTCTGTTTCAATGCCTTAAGAGCCTCTTAGCAAAGTTAGACTGTCTCTCTGAGGCCAAGACTGGCTTAAACAACAACATCTGGGTTGGCTAATACATGTAAGTATTGGGATGGAGGTAGGAAGTAGGATTTCCAGTCTTTTTAGAGAGACACCTTTTAGACAATATCCACATGTTCTGGTGGATGCTTTAGGCTGAATAATAGACCCAACATGAGATTTTAATTTGTATTGTAATGAAACAGAATCTGCAAATCGTCTTGATTTCCAGGTTTGCAAGTGGATAGGAGACCTGTGCGGCTTGAGAGGATTTGCGTTAAATTGACTCACTGAGCGCAGCAAACCACAGCAACACCTGACCAGGGATGTGGTGATTCTCCATCATCAGGAGACTGGACCAAGCCGTATTTTTTTTAAACCACCAGCAACCACAAACTGAGACCACAGAGTTGAGCAGAAGTTTCTGCATGAATTTCTTCACCTTGGGTTGCTCCAAAGGTCAGACAGAATGATCATGAGATCATGAGCTGTGAGTGCATGGGCTGCCACAGCCCCAGATCAGCGTGGGGCTTTACCTGTGCTGTCCCATTCAAGGTGGGGAGAAAGGGATGAGGAGATTCAGGCTTCCAGAATTTATAGGCTGTCAAATGTCTTAGAGCAGCAAAGCAGGCAGAGTCTCACTGCAACTGCATGGCAGGGAACTTGCTGTTGGTCTGCTCTCTTCTGAGTTCCATTCTGGTATAACTCAGTGGCTTCCCACAATGTAAACCCAAATGTAACTGAAGGGAGAACAAATTCATGATCAATTAAAAAAATGAAAGTCTGAGATTCCTGTGCTTTTTGGACTACAGACTGCAAAACCATGGCTCTATGTATGTTATTGTTCAGTGCCTGATTCTGAATTCTGTTATTATAAATAACACAGAGTGTTATTTAGAAACCCTCAATTTCATCATCAACTATGAACACCTGGGGGATTTCTGTAACTGTTTCCCCATACTCCTGCCTTCTATCATTAGCATCCTAAAATCAGCATTCAGGCACAAACACTGTCCTCTTGTGTGATTTATGACAACCTAATTCTTCCCTTTCCATTTCTGCTATCTTTGCCATACAACATCTCTCTTAGTGATTTCAAATGCAAGTTTTGAGGGGCAGGGTCTGCCTCTCTAAGTGTGAAGAGGTCTTGTGCTCACTCAGGGTTGCATTACAAACCTGCAAAATTATTATACATATTATTGTAAGAAATAATATTTATTTTTGAAAAGACAAACATTTACCCAATCCTTGACTCAGGTCAGTAGCTCAATCCTTATACCAAATATGTGCATTTTGCACAAGTGATGCCAAATTACCATGTCTTCACAAACACCATTGCTCAGAGAGGTTAAGAAAATAAAAACAATGTGTGGGTCATGGTAAAATCTTTCTTAGCTTCAAGTATACTTTTTGGGGGATGAACCACCTATCACAGCAGAAGCCTGATGGTCCAGCAAAGAGAATTGCCATGACAAAACTGTGCCCCTCACAGCCTTTTCTAAACCATTCCCCTGCTGATTGCAGTTTCTCTCCAAATGCTATTCTGCTTTTATAGAGTGTGTGAACCTCCTCCATCCTGCTGCCCCCAGACTGGCAGCTGCTCCTTCTGTCCTTGAAGCACTGAGGGAAGCTGTGACTGGCATGTAGCTCTTCCTCCCCTCCAAGCAAATGACGAGGTTATATGGCAGATCCATGTTTCCTTTGTTATCTTTTTGTTTGAAGAAACAGGGGTTTAGCCTGAATAGGTCTGCGAAGGCATTCAATTAAACAAAGACATTTTATTTTAGCCTCTGTTTAATGAAGAGGAAACCAATAGACAATCTTCTCTTCCTCTGGGTGAGGAAGGCATTGACAAGTGCTATATTTAGTTGTGAACGAATGCAACCTGCAAAAGGACTTTATCCAACTTACCAGGAAACGAATCCCCCTTCATTTCTAACAACTTGAACTTCAGAGAATGTGAGCAGCTCACGCTACACTGGAACCTCATGTTCCTAAATGCATTTGAGTTTTAAAACAAAACAAAGAAAAATCCAAACCAAAAGTAGGCAAAAAAGCAGCATTTTTAGGCAAGCAATTCTTCTATCTCGGTCATAATTTGGGATACACTTGCTGGCACTGGAAGGCAAGGTTACTTTTTGTTCCTGTTCCTCTCAGTGCTGATAATCTAGGGGAAAGCATGGCTGAACTGGACTGGATGAGGAGCTGTGGGCATGGCATGGGCACTGGAGCTCCCTCTCCAGGGAAAAGCTTTGGCCTCGGTTATGCCAGACAACAGTCCTGAGCTACAGGACTTTGATGTATTTATTGCTGCTGCTGCTGATGATTCATAAGACACTTGAGAAGACAACCAGTTCATCATATCTCAAAACAAGTTTCCAAGTCTGGGTAGTGTAGCTGTAAGCTGAGCTAATTAAAGATAATTTTTTGTATATGACAGGAAAATGCTGATAACATCAAACCCTAATGGAGGGAGATGGGAGAATTTCCCTGAGCTACGTGATTGTTACTGAGAAAGTAGAGCTTGGCAGATGGAGGAAGATGGAACTGATTTCCAATTTAGCCTTCTATTAATGTTTTATGAATTTAAATTTAGCATAGTAATTCAGTCTTCTGTAATCTTTGCAGGTCTCCTATTTCCTTTCTATGAACTGCTAAAATGAATTCTTTAAAAATATCCATGTATACACATATCAGAAGTCTCTCCTGTCCGAAGGAGGAACAAGAGAGTCTCAGTACAAATTCCACAGCAACTGCCCTTCCTACATTCGGGGCTCAACATCCTCATTCTGTCAAAACTTCCTCTGAATGCTGTGGCATAGATCCAGATTTGTCTGGGTCCAGCTTCTCGGGTATAGATGGGTAAGAGTGAGCAGAGGACACACATTGTTTTTACTTTCTTAATCTCTCTGAGCAATTGGGCTTTGGCAGAGAAAGGGTGAGAGATGCAGTGAGAGTCCTTTCCTCCCCACTCTGCGTGGGCTTGAGCTACAGGCTGTGTGATTTTATCCAGTGCATTCTTATGGCACTTGGGGAGTGCTCTGGCAGCAGGCCATCAAGGCGTACTGATGGCATCCCAGGAAATCTCTTTAGAGAAATGCAGGAAAGGAAAATACATATCCACCCACCCTGGGCACTAGGGACTGTCTGGGAGATGGATGCTGATTCATTCTGCCAAAAAAAAAAAAAGGTAGATGGAATGCCCAGCATGAATTACCTTCTGCCTCTCTTTTCATTGATTATAATTTAATCAGGTAGTGGGCTGGCTTGGACTCAGAAACCTGAGATTTAGGCAGATGAACTTGGACAAAAAGCATTCAGCTCCAAGGACCAAGATGGAAACAAAAAGTTATTTCTCTCAGGGCATGTTTCATCCCATGATTGATAAATGTGTCAGTGTCTCAGGCTTAATCCCTGGGAGCATCCCCATGGCTTTCATACTGTCAGGCCCTTTACAGGCTGATGGGCCAGTGGGTGAAGGATCAGCACATGCTGGCAAGTTAATTGGGGTTTTGGTCATGCTGGCGTGAACCTAGAGCAGCTCTCCCAAAGCCAACAGCAGCTGCTGTCTGTTTGTGCCACTGACACTTGGAAACCAGAGAGCAAAACGCTGTGAATTTGGGAGCTTCACTTAGCAGTTCCAAAAACGATGAGGTAGTGCATCAGCTGAAAGCAAGCAGAAAGATTCCCAAAATATAAGCATGATTCTGTAGAAAATCAGTAAGAAAAATAGACTGGGGAGGGAATTTTGCCCAGCAGGGTGTCCCCGGCAGGAAGGGAATCTTTATTCGGAGAAACACGACTTTATTGTGTCGATTGTTGCACTTTTTCTTACCATGTGCTGTTGCACAAAGAGAAAAGAGGCGTCTGCAAGAAGGCCTAATATGCTGATGCTGATTTAGGTGTGACTGGGTGTAAAAACACAGTCATTTCAGAGCTGGGGTAGCCACTGCTGGTGATTTAGCACTGCATATCTCGGGGTCTGTCTGCTCCGAGCGGCTTCCTGCCGCTATCCACCATTATGTATCAGCAGGAAATTACACTTTTATGAGTGATTTACCTTTAAACAAACACTACTACACAAACAATATGGTATTGAATTTGGTGGTTTGCCTTTTAAGTATTACAGTGAAAGACTGTAACAGCTGTCTAAGCTGATAACTACTACCTAGGGTAAGAATAATGTTGACTGAGTTATTAGTCAATTGTTTAACTAAATCTAGCTGCATCTCCCTCTTTTAACTGTGTGGCATTTACAGTTTCTTTAAACAATATAGTCCCTTGAAACATGTAACTGGTTCCTTGGGTGGGAACTTTATGGATAAAGAATTGTTTTGGAAGTCAGATCACATTTTTAATTTGAATTTTTGTATTTCTGTGTTTATTCTTTTATTTTTCGTAGCCAATGCCTGGAGGGAATAGTCTCCTAGAAGTGAATTTCCATGTGGCTTGCTAAGTATAGCAGATGAGTTGTAACCACAGCTTGTGGCTAAAGGTGACTAGACTGCACAGTTGGATGAATTTTGGCAGAGCTGGATTGAGACAATGTAATAAAACCACTGCATATCTACTGCAGTGGCTTTTGTGAGAAGGTTTATCCTAAGATGGGGGTAATTTTGTAAGGTGCTGAATGCCTGCAGCCTTCAAGAAGGCTCTCAAGCCATTGCAAAATAGGACATAGCATGTGTGGATGAGGTTGACCTAACAAAATTCTTATTCCCTTTTCGAACAATCAGGGTTAACTTCAAGCCCAGCTGAGACTTCCAGACTTTGAGGCTCCACAGTTTGGACCAGATCCAAAGTCCAGCTAAGTCACCTGGAGATTTTCCACTGACTTCACTATGCTTTGGACCAGGCCCTTTGAAAGGCTATTCCCATGAATTCAAATGCCTAAAGTCAGACATGGCTTTATACAATTGAAAATCACCTGCTTTGTATGTTTTCAAAGGCAGCTCCACCACTCAGCAGTAACAATGTAGAATTGGGTTGAAAGGGTGAAAATAGAGGTGGATGTGAAGTGACTCTTCAAAAAGTCCGTGGCAATGGTCCAGCTCTGCCACACTGAAAATGAGAAGTTTTAATGCAGACTTTTTATGGTCATTCCTGAACCAGATTTAAAGGGGAAAAAAATCTTGTCGCTATTGCAGAAGCACTCTCCTCGTGTTTTATAGATTTGAACGATCCTCACTGCATTCTTTGAAAAGAGAAACACTTCAATGCTTCAAGGCATTCCTTTTGTTGTATCTCTTCCACTACCATTTTAAAGCCCATTCTTTGATATGAGCTCTGGTGATGCTCTGGAATTGGTCTCTACCAACAGCCCATTTTCATCAAATCACACCTGGAGTCGTTTGCCCACTGCAGGAAGGATCAGTGCTGTGCCTCAGAGACAAACTGTTCTCTGCAGCTTTGCACCTGGCAGCAGCCTAGTTCCAAAGAGCCAGACTCCCCCCTGAATTCATGTACAATCTACAAATAAAGGCACTCTCATGTCTTTTGTCCCACCATTAGGTTCTTTAAAAGTACAGTTCCCCTTTGCCTTTAACTGCTTTTTTTAGCAAAAATCCTGAATTTTAAGTCAAGCTTATGTCACTATTTATGGTTTTCTTCTTTCAAACAAGGTCATTTTCACAAATTCTTGTACATATGTGCAAATTTTTGTGCAATTATGTGGGTTTTGATGCAAATGCCCAAAAGTTTAGAGGACTAGGCCCTTCTTTGTCTTATTACATGGATGAAAAGGGAGAAAAGAAAGGTGACAGAAGATTTATCAAGCCTCATGATCTACTTCTATAGCTTATTTTCTGCCCATATCTAAGTTTCTAAAGGGTCCTTTCTTCATTAGAGGGCTAATTATTTTGTCTAGTGAGCCAAAGCATAGATGAATATTGGATTAACAGTGCCCACTAACTCTCCCTCAGCAGGTGGAACATTTGATTCTGATCTGCTTGGTGGTGGTGTAAAGGAAGAGTCATGACCTGGAACCAAATGGATATGGAAGGGCACAAAGGAGGATGAGATCAGGAGGAGTTTCTGTTATTGTCTGAGCAGCTCCCTACTGATGTAGCCATCCTTGAAAGAATAATAAAATCCTACAGTTGATTTTTCAGATCCTTGTGTATTTTGGGGCACGAGAGCTATTGATCACAGAGAAAATAAATTATCTATTTTCAAGTTTTCTGTTGTTGCTTTGTTTGGTTTTGTGTCCATACCAAACTGGGAAGAGCTGCTGGTGATGATGAGTATGAGGTTCTTAAATGCACAAAAATGGAAGAACAGCCTTGAACACAAATGAAAGGGAGCACTTTTCTGTAAAACAAGTTGTCAAAAGCACTGCTGCTTAATGCAGAACAAAAAAATAATCTTTTCAAACAGTTTAATGGCCAGGATGAATGAAAGAACCTGTGTATGCTTTGCAAATGACCTGATTACTGCCAGCTCACATGCTTGCTCTGCAGTTGTAGTACATTAGAATTTGAAGTAGGATGTTGTTAGCAACTCTTTGCGTGGGGTGGAATTTGAATCAAAAGCTATAAATGACCTGTGACAGCAAAAATGAAAGTGCAATTGCTTTCTCACATGACCTGTTTCTTTTAGTGTCATTAAACTCAATGAATGATTAACCTTTGGTTTAACAGTGCTTGTCATTTCATAGCAAATCAAGTAGAAAAAATGTTGTCTACCTGAATAATTCCCTAGGAAATGTCTCTAAAGTACATTAATAGTTTGAGAGGTGAGAGGCTGACCTAAATTTGAAGTGCAAAATCACTGAGTGCAATTGAGGGAATGAAAAACATCTGACTATCCATTTGGCTTGCAGAAATCCTGCATGAAAACTCAGACTATAGGAAGACCTGGTGTCTTCTTGCACGAGCAGGACAATGTTTGACTCACAAATAACACATAAGAAATAGCATTGAATGATCTCACAGAGCCTTCATCTCACTAAGATTGTTTTTTTGCATAATAACTTTATGTAGTAAATATATACAAACAATGTGTTGTAATCCAAGATTCTCTGGATATGGCTGTGTGTCTTTGATCTTCATTGAGATCAAACGAGCTACGTTACTTTACACTGAATTAAGTTCTAGTTGGAATGAATTTCCTTTTGGCAACCAATTAGGATGTTTAAAGAATTTACTTTTATTTCTTGATCTCAAAAGTATTTGTGGACAGTTCACATGGACGATGTATTACTGTGCCTAACTGCTATCAGCCTGTATAATTATGTCATTTGCATATGCTAACAAGGTACATTATAGGTATGGTGTTTTCACATGCCTTTTATCCAATTAGCTCATTGTACCCAGCAGTCTTATGCTCTGCCCCTCTGTCACCAAATTATTAAGAGTTGTGAATTGAAAATGGTTCCATTCATATGGCGTGTCTGTGCAGACAGACCTTACTCAGAAGAAATGTGGTCTCTGCTGTTTGCAATCCTGATTCATTCATTACACGAGGGGAGGGTGTGCAGGGTCCCCAGATAAGCCAGGGAGCTTGATGTGGGAGATAAGAATTGTTTGAGAATTTCACAAAAAGCTATGCTCTAAAAAATACAGAATTCCCAGGATGACTTCTTGTGCTCATCAAGCACCTTTCATCTGAAGGCACATGAAATAATTAACCTTTACTTGCTTTCATTCATTTTGTTCTCAAAAGGAAAAGTTGGTCACAGTGAGATCTCTTTCCTCTTTTTTCCTATATCCAAGTGTTCCAAATGCACTTTATGTAGCATTTTTAGTTCAATCCCATTGAAGTGGGATTCATTCAGGTGATTCAGCCCCGCTCATGTGGCTTCATGCGCAGAATCATATCTAGCTATGTTTCTTTTAAAAGGGGATTTGCATGTAGATTTGCAGCAGGGGGATAAAAAATTTCAGTAAATTTCCTTCCTAAAATTTTGGCACAAAATATTTATAATCCTGCGCAAGGATCCTGGTGAAATCATCACCCTGTTAATAGTGTTGCAACACGATAGTACTGTCATCATGGTCAGTGAAGTCAGAGCAGTGTTGGGAAAGTATAAAGGACAAGAAGGTTAAGTTTATTTTTCCCAGTGCTCTTTTCTATCTTACCCTTTTTTAAATTGTGAATATTCCTAAAGAAAACTGCAGAGTCAGTTTAGGAACATCTCCTATTATATTGTCATGTGATTAAAACCTCATTGACTCAATGACGGCCTAATTAATCACTGGAAAAATGAAAAGGGCAGAAAGATTGGGCCAACAATTTGCAAGCAGTATGCAGACAAGAGGAAAATGGGCTAAAAGAAGTGTGGAAAACATAGTTTTCAGCTACTCTGTTTTCTCCTTTTCCCTTCTTTCTCTCCCGTCCGTGTCACTCCAAGAAAAGCAGCTGGCATCTGTAGCCTGCAGTGCAGATGGGTTGAGAGGAGCACATATTCCACGATGTGTCTGGCACACTTCAGAAGTGGCTGGTGACTGATTGTGTATTTGCCAGCAGCCAGTGATTAGGGAGACTTGCTGTAGCCATGGATGTCTGGCAGCACACGGAGTCCAAGAGACTGAGGGCATGAGGAAACATCACATTAATGTCTCTCAAAGAGCTGGCCACACATGCAGCCACTTGGTAGACACAGCCTGCAGGGTGAGCATGTCTCTTATCCAGACTCGTCAGTTTCACAGGAGTCCTAAGTTTTGTTTTTGTTTCTAGATGTGTCGAATATGCACTGGAATATGTCGTTGTGCATGTACACCTTGTGAGAAATGATGCTTGGCCTGAACAACTTGCAGTTTCAATAGGCAAGAGCAGCAAAGGGCTGGAGATGGAAAGTTTCCCCATTCCACAGGGAAGGAACTAAAACACAGAGAAATAGCATTGTTGGGTGACACATGGGCATTGTGACAGTGGTGAGAGCTAAATCCCGTTATTGCAAGCCTTTGTTGAGGGTTTTAGCTTCAAAATTATTTTTTTGCCTGTACGTACAAGGCACACCTTTGACTAGATGCCACTTGACTCTTTCCTCCAGCAAGGCAGGGCTCTGCTAACCTTGAGCACAGGTCAGATGCCAACCTTACCAGGGTTCTGTGCCTCTCCTCAATTCCCACTGTGGCCTCGCTGTCATCACCACTCTGCAGCACAGCTGGGACACAGTTCCTGCTTTTTGGAGGAGGCACAGGAGCCTTTCACTGTCTGCTCCCTGCCCACCCAGCCTGGTGCAGGACCAGGAGAGAAAACAAGGCACAGGCAGGCAGATGGAAAATGACACTGAGAGGATGCTGACATGGCTGGAGCAGCATTCCTGCAAAGAGCCAGCCTCTGGCAGGCAGCTTTGCCACGGCCTTTGCCATGCAGGCGGGACATGGCATTGCTCAGAACTCTCTGGAGCCTCTCTCTTGTTTTTCTGGAATGGTACCAGCCCAAAGCTGCAGCAACACGCTGGTGATTGAGGCCCAGCATGAATGGCGGGGCTGGACTGGTAACTGCTGCGTGCCAAGAGGGACTCTGCCAGAAAATTCACCGCCAGCAGCATACTTGCACCACATTCAGCTTTACAGACACCTTTCCAAAACAAATATATCTGCTCAGAATGCAATTCAGTTCTTTGTGAAGTGGCGTCAGGCTCGGCTAATTGGGGTTGTTTATGGAAAGTCACCAGCTCTCCAGTGGTGAGTTCTCCAGCATCAAATCCAGTGTCTGCATTCCTCATCACAAAATTAAGAGCCCTTTTCCAACCTACACTCAGGACTCAAACTTGTGATGATCTTGAGGAGAGGCTAAGGCAGAATATCTTCCTCCTTTTCCTCCATCATTCCGTGATCTTTCTTATTATGAGACTTACGCACTTCCAGTGCTGTGCCCCTGGTGAACTGGTCTGTTCATTGGTCACTAACCCACCTCTGGCCTCAGTTTCCCATCAGATAGGACCTCCTGCCCAACCATTTGGCTGTGATAGAAGACCCATGGGCTCTAGCAGGACCTCAGCCAGCATCCAGCCACTGAAAACCAAAAAAAACCATTTATTCTGACCCACTCTCACAGCTCTTCTGCATTGATGCTCTTCCGGATGATCCAGAAACTGAAGGAGGATTGGGACACCACTAACAAATGTGGTGGCTCTGCCTCCAGAACTGTCCAGGTGGCAAGGAATGGCACTCTGTCTCTGCCCTGGGCACAGACAAGGACACTGCTGTGGCTGCACCTGAGTAAGATCCAGGATCAACTTCTTTTGCCAGAGGTTGCACGAACAAAATACTTGAATGAACAGAAATAAAACAGGTGACAGAGAATTGGGAGGATCAGGATTGCAGATCAGTGCAATCACCTTTCCCTGCAGTGGGAACAGCTGTGCACCAGACACAGAACCTCAGTCTTTGGTCAGTCTTTATACATTATGCATTGTTATAAATTGCTGTTGCATACCCTGATATTGCAGCCTGTTGGCTGACACTGGCATGCCCAGTGATTTCATCAGGTGTAATGGCTACCACCAGCCTGAGCCCTAGCCCAGAAGCCTAGGAGAACTAGGATATTCACCAGATGCTTTTAGTAGAGAAAGCTTCCCACAGACAAAGCTTGAGTTAGTGTATGAGGAAAGAAGAGGAAATGCAAAGCTGGCATAGCCTCAGCTTGGAAAAACTGACAGTCAGACAGTAGTCCCCAGGGAAAATATCCTAATTTGGGAGAGCAGGAGGAATAGCTGTGGCTTGTTTGGTGCAGGGTTGGGAATGCAGCTGGGCCAATTCCAGACCTATGGTGGGACCAACTGGGGAAGGACAGGCAGTGCAGGCCAGGGCTCCACGTGGACATTGGATGTGGTCTGTGGAGCTTGGCATCCTGGAAGAGCCTCTCTGGCTGATCCCAGCAGTAACACGGAGGGAAGCGATGCGGGGGCTTTGCCTCACACTTGCTTTCTCCCTTGCAGAGATAAACTATTCAACCCTCTGCACTCCAGCCCCTCGGGGGACTTGCCACCCAGCTCGAGAGCAGGCACATTAATAAACCAACAATATCTGCGCCTGCATCTAGATCTAATCTGTGGCTGCTAAGTGAGATTTGCTGCTTCCCACCCCCAGAAGCATCTTGTCAGTAGTTCTGGAGTTCAGTTCTCCACCTGCAGTTTGACTATCCCAAGCAGTGCTGTTAATTTAGAGCCCATTCCTCCACTGTTCTGTTGGCCAGCATTAGGGAAGTCCAGGTGATGTCCATCCCTCCAGGGAAGTGATTTCCTGCTTTCAGTGGTTGATTCAGCACATGATTCTGGCTTGCTGGATAGACAAGCCCTTGCTGGATTTTGTCAGCTGAGCTGCAGCCCTTACCTGCTTCACTGGAAGTTCTCCAGTGGCCATTAATTTGGCATCAGTTGCTGTCGGGTTGCTGTCAGGTTTGTCATGGTCTCACAGTCTGATCTCTGCGGAATCTTCCAGAAAGATCTTGATGGCACACACGGCCAAGCAGAGTCTCTGCTTCCCCAAGTTGCCTTCCTGCCACCTCTCTTCCTCTGTTTCGTCTGAGCTCCAGCTTCACACAACAGTGTTTAGTACCTTCAAATTCATTATTTAGCTACATTTTGGGCAAAACACTCTAAATATTAATGCAAACAAGGCCTGTTTCTTTTAACTGTTTCCCTCTGCTTGCTGATAGAAACAAGAGGGGAGCTAATCCCTGGGGACAGCCTGCCCATCTGGAGTATTCAGGCTATTAAGGTCTGCTTTTCATCTTCTTCCCTGGCACTTGCTTCTTGCAGGGCTGGGCTGCACACTCACAGGTATATGACATTACTGCTAATACTGCAACAAGCTGGCATTCATCAAGCATCTGGGATGAAAGCTGTCTTTAAAAAGGCAGGTAGGGCCTGTGCCATGGGAAAAATGACCAGGTTTTCTAATCACTCATATGGAGCTATCTGGACACATGGCTACCTTTCATCACTTACGCCGACGCCAAAAAAAAAGAGATTGTAAAGCCAACATGCCTGTTGAAATGTCTGTGTGTACTAGCTGTCATGGACTTGTTTTGGGTCAAAATAACACGTGTGGTTGATTTCTTTGTTTTTAATTTTTCTTTTTTTCTTTTTTTTTCTGTCCTAATTTTCTTGTGAGAATGTGAATAAAGACAAAACTTATCCACAGAAAATATAAGTAATAATGCCATTAACCAACATTACTTCTTGAAAGCCATGCATAACCCAAAGCATACTGTAATGGTGGAAGCGAATACAAATATCCACGTGATTTTTCTCTTAAAAACTAAATACTTCAGTAAACGGTCTAGTGGGAGGTGTCCCTGCCCATGGCAGGGTGGTTGGAACGAGATGATCCTTAAGGTCCTTTCCAACTCAAGACCATTCCATGAGCTACAGCTTCCTTATCACCAGTGTCTGTACCACACACACAAAACCAGGAGAGCAGCTGTACCAGGTCATGTCAAGGTCCATCTTGACTAGAATCCAGATTTGGACTGAAATCATAAACAGATGTCTTGGGAAGAGGAAGGAAGCAGAAAAACTCTAAGATACATTCCCCTTCCAGCATCAGCTCTTGTTAGGTCAGGGACTCCCTGAGCAAGGTGTGGTTTGTCTGTTCAGTAACCTCAGTTAATTTCTCTACTGTGAACTTGTCCAGTCACTGGTTGAACCCTTATAAACTTTTATCATCCACAACATCCTTTGGCAAGCAATTCCATAGATCTACTATCTATTGCATGCAAAACTACCACTTCTTGTTTGGAACTCTCTTCATGCACAGCAAAAAACAATTGACAGTCCATCCCTATCCAACTTCTCTGTGGTCATGTTAAGCAGCTATGCAAATTAACAGCAATGGCATTATTCAGATTTGGCTTTACATCATCCATGAAGTTATGCTGGCATATTACAGACTAGCAAATGCTAAGCTTGTGCAGAACTGGCTTGGAAAAGGCACAAACCCCCTAATAGCTAATAAAAGAATGTATTCAGAAGATTTTCTGGCCTATACAAATAACTGAACAATTTGTACAATCTGTAGGGCTTGGTTTTCCATTGCATGGCAGTAATGGTGTAATACTTGGAGAAACTGTGTATAAAGCTCTATGGGTTGGAAAGGAAGTAATTTCCATTAAAATCCTATGAAGATAAAAAGGTGCAGCACTGGACAATGTAGTTCTCAAAAATATGCTGCAAGAGACAGAAGAAAAAGAATATATTCATTTATAAGATGTCATTGTTCAAAGGTATAACGTTAGTCCTTCCAGGTTTTCCTGATGGCAGTGAGTGATAAGGCTCTGCTTTGCTCCCCAGTGAGTCAGTGGTGTGCACCACCCCACAACAGTTATGGCTTTTCATTTATCATTGTGCAGTGTTTTGTCCCCCTTCTTGTGTGTTTTCCTCTGCTTCTGCCGTTTGTGTCATTCCAACGAGGCAATTCTAACAGGGATGTCAACAAGCAGCAGTGAGGCCCTCTGAGGAGGGAGCCAGCATCTCCGGTGTCTTCAAGGAGAGATCTGCAAAGAATGGCAAGGAGGATGCCAAGCCAGAGAGTCACTCCAAGCCAGAGCTGGGAGAGTCACTGTGGCGAGGGAGGAACAAGAAAGGGAGGAGAAGAGGAGGGAGCTTGCCACCTTCCCCTGCAGAACTCATGCAAAGTACTGATAATATGTGTTTTATTCATTCTTTGCCTTTGTTCTCTAACCATCTCTTGAGAGACATTTCAAAAAAAGGGAGGTGAGGAATAGACTAAAAGTCTCCTTTTAGATTGAGGAATGCAGGCTCCACCCTTGCTCCCAGCTCCATCCTTTTTGTGCTGCTGCAGCTGGGGAGTCTCCCTTGAGGCTCTAACACAAACCTGGGGTTGGTCCTAAGCCAAATGGTCCAAGGATCAGGGGAGCCATTTTCTTCCCCAAGCTCAGGGCTGGCCTTTCATTACAGTGCTGGGAGGTCAAAGATCCCTTGGGAAAGGACTCCATCCCTTGCACCACAGGGGACCTGGAAAGATGTAGGGGTGGCAGTGAGCAACCAGGTGAACATCATCTCCTTGTGTGATGCTGCTGTGCAGAATGTCCTGAACATGCACAGGAGGAGCCACAACCTGGATTTATTTCTGTGCACAACAGCACGGGGCAGCGGTGGGAACGCTCTGTCCCATTTTCAAGTCCACACTTCAAAAGAGATGTTGGCAGGTTGGAAAGGCATCAGGGAAAGGTACATGAGCAGCCTGAGATCTGGAAAACTTTATGGTAGGAGACTGAGAACTCAGTGGAATTCTTCTGTTTGAAGGAAGACTGAGGGGTGACTTGCTTGTGGTCTACAAGTATGAGCATGGGGAAAATACAACAGATGTTCCAAGCAGAAAATAAACCCATAATAAAATCTAGTGGTTGGTTGTTGATGCTAGATACATCCAGAACAGAAGGCAAGTAAAAAAATTGAAGGTAATTAGCCACTTCTTACTAGAGTAAAGTTGAATTCTCAGTTTCTCTTTTAAATCTAGAGTGGATGACTTCCTGAAATCTCTTCTGCACCATCTGAAGATGGAGAAGAGATCATGAGAGATGATTTTGTATCAGGGTTATACTGCAGTTCAGATGACCAGCATGAAAGCTCCCATGGGAAAATTGAATGTACAGCAGAGTTGGCCTTCCATGCCAAGAGCCTTTAGTCCTTACTTTGACAACCCTTGTGTGACCCTGGGTGCACTGGGAAATCCTTATGATCCACAGTCACAGTGTGTTTGTATACCCCAGAGAGATGAATGGGAGAAATGTTTCCATACTGGGTAATCAGGATTAAATCTCACTGAGATTACAGCATTCAATGTCAGCACCTCTGAAACTGAGATAAAGAGCAAGTAAAAAAAATAGCCCCCTTTTATTTTCATACAATAGATCTGCTATCAACAGTAGCCAATCTGCTTTCAACAGAAGCCAATCTGCTAGCAATGGTATTAAAATGTACTGCTGTGTTCAGAAAATGTACTATTTTGGGTATAGTGGGTGCCCTCAACTAAAACAAGTGTGATCTGGCCAGTTGGGTGACATGAGTGCTGGCAATACCTTATGTCTGGTCGCTTGAGCTCGGGAAGATCCACTGGGCTGCCTGGAGGCTTGGGCACTGTTTGGATTTGGATCTCCACAAGAATAAATTTTATTTTTTTAAAAATACTTAATGCATGTGGATTATCATGCGCATGTCTGGGAATAGAGAAACTCATTTTTAGGTATTTGGCTTCAAGTGGGTCCCGGGTGAGCGTTCACACTCCCATTCTGCAGTGACCTCTGCTGGCAAGGGCAGGACCCGGGATCTCCCTCCCTCCCACTCTGCCGCGTTCGGGGCATCTGCAAACAGGTTTTTTTTTTTATTAGCACCTTTATCTGGAGGTGTTCAATTACCCTCCGTGTCAGTGCGGGGCAACAAGGTAATGGAGCTGTCATACAGAGGCAAAAAAATGCCATGGGGCCTATGAAGGTGGTAGTTAAACAGAGATAGTCAAATCTGATTAACAGCAATGATAGAGGAGTGTCAACATACGCCAGTCTCGATGATTAAAAGAGAAAGTAGCTGGAAATTAGCAATTGTTACAGGTAGCTTAAGGATATTGTTATTTTTTTCACCTTTTGAAACTTCCCTTCGGGCATGTGTCTGCCAGTGAAATCACTGAGATGTTTTTCCAGTGCGTAAGGAGCTGCTGTCATGCAGCGACTCATCAGAGATGCCCCTTGCTCTTCTGGAGGGATCTGTGCTTTTAATGGCAGAGTCTCTGTTGCTGTAAATCACATCAGTGCAATTTACTTCATTGCTTTCTTACCCTGACAGAGAGTCTGGCTCCAAGTTTTTACATTACAGTTGTCCAAGAGCACCTACGAACACCAGGTTAGTTCTTGGCCCTTGGACAAGTCCCCAGTGTTCTCTGTTGCAACTTGCCTTCTTATAGCTGACTTTTTTATTTTCTTTTTTTAACGTAGCTTGTTTTTCTTTCTGCCATCACCATTTGTTTGCCTCTTCGGACACATTGTGTTTGCACCCCCGTGACCAATAAAGTCGTGTTTCCATGCAGAATGCAGAGAGGAGCAGTGTTTCTAGGTAATATTCTCAGCTCAGTGCAGGTGGAATTGTTGAAGGCGCGGCTGCCTGCCTGTCCTGAGCTCTGCCCTCCTTACCGTCACTGTCTAAAAATGCACGGCTAGCTCTGACTGTGAGCAGCAGCCCAGAGCCAGAGCACGAACAGAGCCAAGAGAGCAAAATTAGCTTACAAATTAACGTGCAATGTGTAACCTGAGTTTTGGCTGTGTGCTGGTGCTCTCAGGGAGCAGCCAGGGGCTGGTGTCTGAGGAAGAGGATAACAGCAGGGCAGCACAGAGCTGATAGTCCCCAGCCTGCTCCACCAGCCACCAGTGACTAATCTGACCCAGGTGCTGCAACTGGTAATGGATAAGGTGTTGATGAAAAATTACCCATTTGCCATCACCTGTCTCTATAAGGCTCCAGCTCCTGGGGACATCCTGGTCTGGAAGCAGGAGGCTACAAGAGTTTGTCTTCAGAGGGCTTCCCCTTCCTAGGCCGGTTTGTCCCCATCTCCTTGGGGCTGCAGTGGCAAACAGAGGTGGGATGTAATTTCTCCCCTACAGAGGAACAGGCTCATGAATACTTGTGTTCCCTGAGGAAACTGCCCAGGGCCAAGTGCTGGAAGGCAAGGTAAAAGGAGAGGGAATCTTTATGACTCCAGCATGGCCAGAATGGTTCTAAGCACCAGCAGACAACTAAGTTAATGTCTGCTGAAATTCTTCACATGGTGAAGCCCTTCAGGAAAATTCAGTTTTACCCCTCCATGGCAGAACAATCTGCCACCTCCAAACTGCTCCATGGGGGCTGCCATGAAGAAGTGGCACATCAAAACCTGAGCACCACAGTTTCTTCATGTGCTCCCTGTTAGACAATTCCCTGGACATTCTGGTCAAGACCAAACCAGCACACCCCCTGTACTGGGAGGAGACCACCTGCCCAAGCAGCCTTGCTGCCTTCTCCCCCTTTTAGCTGACTCCCAGTATTTTATCTGGATCACTGACACTCCTGATTAGTTAATGTGGCTCTCCAGGGCCTTGCAGAAGTCTCACAGCTCTTCAGGTCTCTTCCTGTGAACTCCTGGGATCTGATGAACTTTGTTGCAGCCAAGGTGCAGGGGAATCTCATAAATCTTCTCCTGCCCTATTGTATGTTGTTCAGTGCATCTTATCACGTTCGACATCTCTAGTTACAGTAATCACTTTTAAAAATGTACTTCTGCGATGTCAGTAATTAATCAAATGCCTTTGTTTCATTAGCCATAATAATACCTTTGGTTTCATGTTCTTAGGTGTTCCTCTTTATAAACCCCTCCTGATGAGTGTCTCCTCCTCAGCACGCCGTCACTCCAGATGCTTTAACATTGCTGATAAGGTGTTTAATGGAAAATCTATGAAAATTTCTTTTCTCATATCAGACTGGGATCTAAAAGGGTTGGGATCAGCATCAGGTCTGCTTTGCAGCTGCAAATACTGGCTCTGCTCTTTGATCCCTGTAGCTTCTGACTGACTCTGGAGAGCTTCTCCTGCAGCTCCCAGCCCAGGCCCTGGCCCTGGCCCACCCCTCCTGCAAGGTCTTGTGCTGGTTTGAAAAGAATAGGATCAGTCCCTAGAGGTAAGGTAAACTCCTGACAGTTTGTGGAGGAAAAGGTTATGAGTGAACAGACCGTGTGGAAGTGGAAGAAAATGAAAAGGATGTCCAAACCCAACACTGTATCTGTATTGATAAGACAGTAGCAAAGGTGAAGGCATTGCATATGTCCATCCCTGAGAGCTGGTGTGTGGGGACCTCACCTGTCACAGCAACGTGCACTGAAGCCATGCACACCGAGCTGAAGCCTGGTTATTCAGTATCTCTAACTCTGAAATTTGTGACACTGCTGTACACTTCAAAGTCGTGCTGTACAAGAACTTTCTTCTCTTCTCCTTTTCTTTTTTCCTCTGGGATCACTTCTTTTTTTTTCTTTTACTTTTTAAATCAAGGGGAAAAAAATTAATTCTGGCATACTTCTGGGAGTAAAATAATTGTATAAAGTCACTGGCAAACAATCTTTGCCCAAACACGCATGCAGAAAGTGCGTTCTCACAATTATGGTTAATGCAAAATGAAGTCAGATTATAGAGGCCTCCAGCGTGATTTCTAGCATGATAATGATGAGAAGAGAAGATTAGGCTTATCACAGACAAAGCTTGTGTGCTGAGATTTTTAGTAATTCAAAAACAACCACCCTGCTACAACACACTTAAACTACTTATCTGCACCACGGTGATCACTAACACTGTAGCTTTGCAAAGAGAGGCAAAGGAGGGATTTTCTGCACTATTTTACACCCCAAAACTGCAACGGTGCAGGCACCACCTCCAGCACGTGGAGCAGCTCTGTGGGCTCGGCTGGGAAGCGCTGTGTGCCTTGAGGTGCACAGGTGCTGCTCATTACCTGGGTGCTCAAGCAGTTTGGTTTTTTGGTGGGTTTTTGTGTTTTGGTTTTTTGGCTTTTTTAAATTTTGGAGTGAGGCCTTATCTGAACCTCCTACAGCTCTGTGCATCTGCCATGGGAAGGCTGGGAAGTCTCAGAGAGCCTGGTGTGAGCCTGGAGCAAGGCTTGCCCCCTCTTTTGTTTAGTGAGGAACTCCAGCACAAAACCCAGAGCTGTTATACCCTGGTAAAATGCAAAGTTGGCAGAAAGTGTTTAAGTGCTGGGCATGGCATGGATCCAAAATTCCTTACATGTCCATATTCCCACTCCATATGGCACTGGTTTGTGATGGGGACTGTGTCAGAAGAAATGAGTCTGAGTGTGGTTCCCTACACCCCGGTGAGTCCTGCCAGAGTGCTGATCAGGTCATGGCAGGTTGTTTTAGCTCTTTGTCATTGCTTTTCTTTTGCAGCTCTATCAGGACCCTTGACCTCATAGTACCAAATTTCTCAGCTCTGAGCATTGTGTCTGAAAACTTGTGTCCCTTTGCCTTGATCCCTGTGAGGGTCTGTCTCGGCTGGCAGAGAAAATCTTGTGTTCTGGTTAACCCAAATTACACAAGACAGCAGGACATGAAGAAATACAGCCTCATCATATGAATTAGCCCAGCTGGAAGGGAGCCAGGCTGCAGGAAGGGCAGTGCTGAGTCAGGCTGAGGGGTCACCTAGACTGCATCCTGTCTCTGACCAGCCCGTAGCAAATGCTCAGCAAAAGAGCACAGGAGCAGGACAAGTACAGGGATATTTCCTCCACTTCATCCTTCCAGCTTCTGGCAGTCTGGAGTTTAGGGACTTCCTGATTCAGTGCTCTATCTTCATCTCTGCAGCCTAGGGGCCTTTGATGGACTTTTCTTTCAAGAATTTTCTAATTGTATTTGGAACTCGTTTATACCTTTGGCCTCCACGACATCCTGTGGCAATGGGTATCACAAAGTGATTATGCATTGGATGTGTTTGCTTTAAACCTGGCACTTAATCATGTAAAGTCTCCCCAGTCCTCACACTATGGGAGACACATTTTTTTCACATTCTCCAGGCCATTCCTGATTTCACACACCTCTCTCATCTGCTGCCCCAGTGGTCTCTTCACCAGCTGAGCAGCCTCAGCCCATATGATGCTTCTTTATTTTGGAGACTTTCCATAGCTTTGATCATCCCTGTTGATCTCCTGTGAATATTTCTGGCCCGGCTCTGTTTTTCCTGGGCACAGTGAACAGCCCTGCCTGCAGGGGTACTCACCACCAATGTACACAGCAGCGTAGGGATGAGAACAGGTGTCTTTTTTTTTCTCTGTTTCTTTCGTAATAGTTCCTGATGCTCAGTTTTGCTTTCTGAGTGCTGCTGAATTATGTACTTACAAGCACTACCCACACTGATTGCAGTGTATTTCCTGAGAGGAAGTAACTAATGTAATGTCCATTACTGTACAGACATTATTAGGGTGTGGGTTTTGCCCTGTAAGAGTCAGTTTGCATTTGTTATCAGCAAACTTTTATTTGCTATTTCATCTTTTGCTAATGTTAGATTGCAGTCACTGGTAGAGCAGGATTTTCTGTGGCTCTTCACAACCAGCATTAGTTGTTTGACTTTTCAAAGTCAGCCTTCACTTTTTAGCAACTGGGCATGATTTATACAGGGATAACACTTAGGGTCTCATCCTTAAGGGAAGTACTGGATAAAACCCACCAGACTTTGGGATCTGTGCCTATAGGATGCTCTTCACAGGACCAAAGGGGTGTTGGACATCTCAGAAGCAGAGATGACACCAACACCTCATTTCTCGAATTACAAATGCCAATCCTTGCCTCATCCTGCTCCAGGGAGTACAGAGTTGAAATGCCTGATTAGTGAGCTGAGTGTAATGCAGATGCTTTGGGGCTATTCCAGGCACTGGAGTTAATCCAGGCTGTGGGGTTCAGCAATGGGCCCCAAGCTGTGCAAGTTGCAGATTGGATTCCACTTTGAGATTAAGTTATTGATTTTCTTTATGAAACTTTAAATATCCCAGGATGCTTATGCTTTGAAGGCACCACCCCTCTGAACCTGGTCTTTGGCAGTGGCAAAAAAATGTGTAGATGTGACCTTGAATCCCTCAGGTCACTTGTTGGTTGTCTCATTCCGTGAGCTGGGATCTTCTTTCCTTTATACAATTTGACTCTGTAAATCCTAGGGGTGCTATGGAGGAGCCATCGATCTACTGCTGCCTTGGGAAGCAGGGAAAGAGTGAAGCTGGGGATGATTTTTGAGGCTTACATTTGATCATAATCGGCTGTTGCAGGGTGGGAAGAAGAAGCTGGCTTTCCTTGTGACAGATGCTGGGGAGGCAGAGCCAGGATAGGTCCTTTCCGATGGGAGCTCAGGGTATGAAATAAATAAGGGGAAAGTGAGAGTGAAAGACACATTGTATAAGATGTGCAACTGGCAAGCTGCCAGCATAAATATTCATTGAGTATGTTAATTAGCAACTATTGCTGTTACTCATTAACTAATTTATTCAACAAATAGCATTCAGGCCACTCTAGAACACTGCATACTGTTACTGCTAAAAGGGGTATCAGTTTCCCTGGCTGTCACCTGGAGACATTGATACTCCCCCATCTTTGCAAATACTTTGATGTGTGGAGATGAAAACTGCTGCAGGGGGCTGATGGAGCACGGAGTGTCACTTATGGAGTAGGAGAAGTCCAGTCCCATTCCCAGCAACCTGCTAAGAGATTAATTCATTAATTCAACCTCAAATGGAGAAGAATGGCAAGTCCATGACAAGAGTCCTGTAAGCACAACAGCAATAGCGTGTAGTTAGGAGAGAGTCTGCAAAGAAATGGATGGGCTCCCCTGTGAATTGATTATTTTTCAAAAGAGAGGAATTAAAGGTGTCATAAAGAGTCAGCTTTTGTTGTTTCCACCAAATACGGTAAGTCCTGCCTGTCAAAACTGCTGCTGGCAGCAAAGAATTGCAGAAGAGGTCGGTGTTACTGAGTGGCCGGATGATAAAACAGAAATGGAATCTAGTTTTGGAAAGTGCAAAGTAATGCACTGCAGAGAAAAACAATCTGAATATTACATACATAATGAGGGCTTCTAATATACCAATTACCAATCAGGAGAGGAAAACTGGAGTCACTGGGGACAGTACTATGAGATTATCACACCAGCAGTGAGCACTCAGTAGTGATCAGAAAGGCAAATGGGATATTGATAATTACAGGAAAGAGAATACAGGGGGGAAAAAAAAGATATTATTAAGCCATTACTCCAGTCCAAGTACATTCAAATAGGCTGGTCCCCCCATCTCAAAAGCTCAGAGCAGAACTATATTACATCTGTAACTGTGACAGAATGTGGTGTGATACTTATGGAGAAATAACTTCTATGCAAAGACTGAATAAGTAGAAAGGAATCTACCTTATAGAGAAAAAAGTGATGATGAAAGGCAACATCTGAGAAAAAAATGTTTTCCATCCCAAATGGCACAGAAAAGGTAAATAAAGACAGCTGTTCTTACAACAGAAGAACTGAGACACATGCAAAGAAATGATCAAGCAGCAAACTCAAATAAGAAATACTGCTTCATACCACATCTAATGGGTTGGTGGAACTCCTTGCCCAGGGTGTTATGGAGGCCAAGAATATAACTGGTTCCAGAAAAGGAACAGAAACATTCATGATGAAAAATTCCTTTAGAGTCTACTAATGCAGAAGTTGAGGGAGTTGTTGATTGCCACAAGCTGTGAGGAGGCCGTGCCCACAGGAGGATTACTGCATCGTGCCCTGCTTTGGACTCTACAAACCTGCTGCAGGTCACTGTCAGAGAGAAGGTCCTGGCCGACCTGGACTCACAGGTGGCCTTGTGTAAGGGTTTTTATGTCAATGCTCTGCAGTGAGGATGGAGATCCCTTTAAGGTCCCTTCCACATCATCTTGTCTGGATGGACTTTGGAGAAGAGCCAGAGGACGAGGAATCCTGATCTATCAGTCTATCTAGCTATCTACATACCTGCCTACACCCAGGTAATAAGTGTCACTTAGCAATGGCTTAAGCTCCATGGTGTATCTTACAATACCTAAGACAAATACACCTTCACAAGCAGTAGAGACACCAGTGGTGTGCTGTGATACCCAGCAGATGTGGTTTGCACCACAATACTCACTCAGATAAAGCAGTGAGCAGGTCCTTGTGGGCTGCTCCCACAGCATGGCCTTTGTAGCAAGAGGCTCAGGCAGCAGCACTTGTAAATTCAGGTATGGCAGTAGCATCCTCAGTACTGGGCTGTGCCTGTACTAGCAGACTTTTAGAGCATCCCAACATGAATTTCACAGAGTCCTAGAACCCTAGAGTGGTTTGGGTTGGAAGGGACCTTAAGGATCATCTCATTCCACCCCCCTTGCCAAGAGCAGGGACACCTTCCACCAGACCAGGCTGCTCAAAACCCCATCCAGCCTGGCCTAGAACACTTCCAGGATGGGGTAGCCACGACTTCTCAGGGCATTTGCCCATTCTAACTCTGCTCTCAGCACAGCACTTAGACCAGTCCAGGGTCCATTTCCAGTAGGTGGTTGCCATGTGAACAGCTTTAACCAGGCAGTCCAGGCACAGGCACTGCCTTTTCCAGCTGGCTGCAGTGCCCCGGGGGTGCTGCTGCCCATGTTTAATTTACCAGTGTACATGTAGCTCCTGTGCCTGGACCCAATTACAGGATTAGGTCTACAAGGACAGGAGAGACGAATGTGTGAATCAAAGCAGTGCAAATTTATTTCCTATGAAGGGCAACATTTTCATGTGAGGCCAAAGGTAGATCAGCTCCTCAAAGAAAACTCCAGTGATTCTTATCTCAGCTGTAAGGAATGTGTGCATTTTGGAACTACACCATGAATGATAGTAGGATGCTGAGCTGGAAAGTAAAGAAGCTGGAACAGAGGTTCAAGGACTCTGAACCTCAAGAAGGAATGGCCTGGAGGAAAAGCCTAACCAAAAGAAAAAAAAAAAAAGGAAATAAAGGAGCAAATGAAAACGTAGCTGACATTTATGCAGTACCTGAGACAGTGACCTCCTAGTAGAACTTCTTAGAACTGGTGTATTTTAAATGAAATATAAAGTGAAGCAGCAATTAACTAAAAAGGCAGTCCAAGTCCAGCCCCTACAACAAGTTGCAATACGTAGAGAAATATGTATGAAATTCTTTGATGGGGGTTTAAAGTGTGAGATAAAAGTGGTGTTGAGAAAACAGTATTCTCTTTCTCCTATCTGGTCCATCATCCCCAGTGACTGTAGGTCGGTCATGGTAACTGCCTAGCGTTTGGTACTGCTGCTTTTTAGGGTGGTTGAGGCTGAAGGAAAAAAATGTAGATGCATGCTGTTCCCGAAGTGTTGGATGCATTCTATTAAAGCACGATAAATATCAGTGAGCTGACATTACTCATGCTCGAGCTGACAAAAAGCACTGCAGAAAAGTTAATAAATAGCTGGCCCTCTCCCTTCAGTAGCAGCTTGTGATGACACAGACTTTGTGAGGAGTGTGGAGCTGTCCTTCCTAATCTGTGCTATGCTTTAACTTTGGAGCAGGGTAAATCCACACCAAGATTTATGCACAGAACCATCACATTTCCTGGTGTGGGAGCAATGGGATGGATCTGGCACACCAATTCATGTGGCAAAGGGGTGCCTGTGTGATGAGGAAGAGCCAGGAGATGTGTGAGGACTCTACAGCATGGGAGTAGGAGGGGAGGGGCAGGCGCTGGGCCAGCAATGCTCAGGCTTTGCCCTAAAAGATTCTTGTGGATCCACTTCAGGAAAGCTCTCCCCTGCTTTCCTATTTTAATATGCTCACAGAGTGTTTTCTCACCTCATACAGGGGCTTTATTATTATTATTATTATTATTGCAAATATTTTCCAGGTTTATTTTTAATTTGGTGCAATGGCTTATACCCAGAAGGGCTCTTTTTAATAAAATGAGGAATCTTTTCTCTTTGGATAAAGTCTTCATGGGAGAAGAAGGTTTTAAAGTAGCTCAGAGAGGGAGAGGGAAAAAAAGGCAATTGTTTTCTTTTAAGAGCAACATGTATCTACAAATCAAAAAGATTTCTGCAGCCTACGCTTAAAAACCCTGGAGAGTCCCTCGCAGGGAGGATATCACCTCAGGGAGAGTCCATCCTCCCTCCTTCCAGCCCCTCCACGTCCTGGCTCTGGGTACGAATGGAGTTTACCCCTGTGTTGGAATAGCTGCAAGCCCTGGCTCCAAACCCAGCCAGTCTCTCTCCTCTCCGTGGGGAGCTGGACAGTGCACACAGGCTGGACACCACATGCCTCCTTCTGCTCCCCAGCAGACATGGAGATGTGCTGGGGCTCCAGTTTGGTCTAGATAAGCTTTGGGAGGCTGTCTGGGGACAGACCCACCTGGCCCATCCAGCCTGACATCCCTCAGGAGCACCAGCTGCAGGCAGTGTCCTCACCAAGGTCCAGAAGGAAATAGCTGAGCAATGTGGGATCACATTTACTGCCCCACCCTTGGGAGGCCCCTTCAAGGCATTATTTTGGACGAACCCAGGCCAAATAAATTGTAACTGTTTGCAGCAGAGGTGAGGGAAGTGAACGGCCCTGAGGGAAATGTATTTCAAATACTGGCAAATACTGTAATTTCTAGGTGATGCCTAACTCCATTGCAAATCCTTCCTTTGTCTAGTTACCAAAATAAAGAGTATTCTTTAGTAGCTGGTTATAGAAAGCAGACCAAAAAAAAGCTGATTTTTCACTCGGAGCACAGACAGTGCTATGGGTGTTTTGTCTAGTGTCGTGCATAAAGACTTTTTAATGTCCCCCAAGGAACATCTCTTTAAAGCAGCCTGTCAGCTTTACACTTTAATCCATTAGGCTACAAAATGCAGATAACTGAACAGAAAAATACCAATCTTTAAGCTACTGTTGCTTAATTTGCTTCAGTATTTACATATTTAGCAGCAGACAAATAATGGGCTTCCTCATTAGCAAGAGTTTGTTTTGTGCCACTTTTATTTTCGTTGCAGCTTTGCTGGAAACTGATCACCCAACCAACAATACACTGGGGGAGAAAATGTCATTTCATATGATTTAGCTGCAAGGCACATCTTGGATTTCCAAATGCTTGCATGCATTGTTCCATTCACAGTATATGTTGTCCCACTCCCTTTTGAATAAGGACAAATATTTTCACATATGCAGGTCATCAGCCAGCTCAGGCCCATTCTGTTTTGATTGGGCGCTGAAGGACTGTAGTCAGAAACCAGTCACATGGATTCCCGCTCCTGCCTCATTGTCCACACTTCCCGACAATCAGTCAGTTGTCCTTCTTGGCTTTTTTTGCCTGGAGCAGCTGAGTAAAGCCACATGCTCTCTGGATAATCAAACAGCTGATCCTCGGGGCGTGCATTGCCAATCGTGACTCAGTAGATATGGAGACAGTCGCTAGCTGCCCTTATGATTTGCTCCTCGTGGCTCCTGAATAGGGACTAGCACAAAGGGATGAGGACAGACATTCAGGTCACATGCACAACCAAAACCATGCCCTGGCAAAGCTTATCTTTGTTTGTAAGCCTTCAGCCAGGCCTTCATTTGCTGCACCTGGATGTCACATCCTTGAATGCAGTAGCTCTGCACCTACACATCGCACCCACGGACCCAGCTCTTCCCCATCCTCTCTTTCAAATGCTTATCTTTTGCAGAGGAAGCTTGTTGGGGATCCATTGCCCAGTCTAAGGACAGAACACATGCACAGAGACCCCATTCTTCCCTTTAATGAGATGCCATCTCCATTTAACTACTTTCTGGCAGAATTTTCAAGCGTTGCAGATCTCACATTCCAATTACATCAGTCGGTATTTTGCTCCTTGGCAAAGGCCACCGGCTCCAGCAGCTCGCTGCATTCACCACCAGTAGCAGCGATTACCTACAAAACAGGGCCACAGGCCTAAATAAGCAAGTTACACGCAAGGAGCCAGATACTTGGCCCAGCTGGGGCCGCTTTGCCCAGCTCCGGCAGCACAAAGCTGTCACCAAGCCAGCCCAAACAGCTGTTGGAGGATTCCCTTGGCGCAAAAGAATTCCTGAATGGCAAAGAGCCACTAAAGCAACTCCTACACAATCTCACTCACTGGTCCCCAGAAATCCCTGACAGCTGGGACGGCACAATGGGGCCAGAAGCACCTGTTACCATTCAGAGTGGCCTAAAGGCTGCTCTATAGGGCAATGAATGGCAAAAGGAGCACCCAGTATCTTTGGGAGCCCTTTTGGGAGCGCACAGAGACGTGCCTTCATCACCTCGCATCCACAGCCGGAGGTGCACCGTGGGAATGTGCGTTGGAGGCACTGCCACGGCAGTCGGGAACTCAAGGCACTCCGTGTGTGGCTGTGCTTTCTGGCCTCTGTGTATGTGGAGATGTGGAGAGAGGGAAGAAGAAAGCCTGGAGGCCTGCAGGGGGAAGGATCCTGGAAGCAGAGCCAGGTTTCTCAGCCCTCTCAGTATGGGTGCACTGGACTCACCTCAGATGTGAGCCTCCTTCTGGAAATTTATAGCCATCTATTATGAAAGCAAATCTTGTAGCTCGGCACCTTATTTAATTTGGCATTTCAGGTCAAACCCAGAGTTTTCTCTCAACCAGGAATATCAGAACCTTTTCCTTCATCTTGCTCGATCTCACAGTCAGTTCACCCTTGCTAATTCCTGTTGTCACTGGCCCCAAAGTGTCATCTTGCCCCCAGCTCATCTCTTAGACCAATACAACCCTCTCTTACTGAGTGCCTATCTCCCACAATGTTACTCCTGGTCACAGATTCATGGAATAGTTCAGTTGGAAGATCATCTGTCCCAACCCCACCATGGGCAGGGATGTTTTTTACTAGGTTGCTATCCACCAGATCACTGATGCTCTTAGATATTCTGTTCTACTCAGGCTTTGGGGCTGATGTCTGAACTTCACTAATCCTTTGGCACTTGGGCACTGATGAGTCCCTTAGAAACACGGAGATATCCCAGCAGAGGATCCTTGTTTCTGCAAATGGCCATAAAATCCTGTGTTTTTTGTCCTGTGTTTCTAGAGAAGTTGTAAAGCAAAATGAAGCCCCAGATTATGCTCATGTTCAGGCCAATTTTTCTTTTTGTTTTACCCAGGATCAATTTGTGTCTGAATTTCTAAAATCTATATAAATAGTGCATAGTGAAAAACAAAGAAAGCAGTTGTTATTTTTATTTTATTATACACACACACACCCACACCAAATTCCAAATAAATAAATAAAATATGTCCAGCTCTGTTAATAATATTTTCCTAGTACTTATCATGAGATTCTTCCCAGCCTTAGACAGATTTCACTCAAGTGACAGTATCAGCATCAAGATTTCATGCAGCATCTGAATGGAGCATTGTCTCTGTGCTGTGCTCTTAACATGCTCTTGCTCTTATTAATTGGGTACTTAATAAGAATTTGTGAGGGATCCACCTTTCATATACTGCCAATGTAAAAGGGATTAATATAGAAGAGATCTAACAAAGGAAACAAAGACAAGCCCTGACCCAGAGACCTCCTAATCAAGGATTTAGACAGTACACAACAGGTGAATACCCCGGTAGGATAAATGGAGACGGGAAGAAGGAATGGAAGACAAGTGCATTTGCCTAAGCTAATAATCACAGTGATCTCAAGAGTCACAGGTGGTCACTAGCTGAACCCACGACTCAACAGCCAAAAAAGTTTAGTCCGAAAGCTCACAAGATGAATGTGCTCTATGTGAGCACAATTCAAAACATTTAAAAGCCACTGGAAAGACTCCCATTAATGAGACCCGAGGAGCTGAAATATTTACCTCTTGGCTTTAATCATTATCGGATGCAAAATTTGTGGATGCAATAAAGACAGTGGTTTTATGGCATGTTCTAATCCCTCAGTAACTACTCTCAGCAAATAGCTCTGTGTTCCTGAGGTGATAATTTACCTGTCTCTTTCCCTCTGAACCACACAGGCTAATGCCCTTTGGGACTCCACTTTTAGCAGCAGTCCCTCCTGACACCAACAAGCCACAGGCACCAGCTACCTTTCATCTCAAGTGATATCTCTTCCTGCTGTATTAATAGATTTCAAAGCAACACTTTTCAATGTCTATCTGTTTTTGAAGATTGGAACTTTCTGAAATTCAGTGGTGTCCTTAAAAACTTGTCTGACCCTTCCAAGCACAGTAGATGGTCTAAGAAAAGCTATTCCTACTCCTGACAAATTTTGACATTCCGAGCTATTCACTGGAAAAGTGTAGATTTTTGCCTTTTCTGGAAAATGTGTTCCAAATGCAAAGCAAGCTTAGCATTTCAATTCATCAAGTCAATGATTTTCCATTGCAGCTCAGAATAATGCAGGTGAGATCAGGTAAGTATGCAATGAGGGAGACTAAAATTGCTGTAAGCTGGTGATGAAAGACCACTCATTCATACAAGGATATGTCAGCAAGCATCTTTGGTTTGTACAAATATATATATATACATTTACTCCCTCAATATATGCCAGAGAAACATTTCTGCCACAGAGTAAAACTCTGAGAACAAAGTCCTCAGCAGTTTTGTGTAACACTGCACCACATATGGCAAAAGTAACTCACAGAAGTAGCCAAATTCAAAGCCAGTGGAAACAGACTCTCGACTCGTCTGTGCTGCAGCGTCACTGGTGTAGCCACATCAGGCAGTGCACAGAGTCATTCCTTCCTCACATAGGTTTTTACAAACAAAATCCTTTGCTTTACTGTTCTGGGATAATACATTTGCCCCTGGGCTGCAGGTGGAGGTGAAACAAGTCACACTGCCAAAAGCACAGTTCCCCTGATATGAGCTACACTCACAATAAGGCATTTTGCTGGTGGAGAATACTGTTAAAGCTGTATTGGCAGAGTAGAGGGATGTGGACCTGATCCGAGAGAAGCTGGCAGGTTTGCATACTGTGTATTATTCCTTTCCAACCTTCTCTTCTGAATAAAAAATGGTGTGGAGTCCAATTTCCTCTCTGAATAAAACATGAATATAGATAAGACAAAGTAAGGACCCAAAGACCACAGCAGCATACTTTCTTGTTCTCCTTACTATTCAACATCATGGCAGCTCACATATAGAGCAGTTCTAGAAACCATCTGTCATTGAGCAGTTCTTTATTCAAATGAAATCAACTGTGAAGTAATCATGGTTCTCATTTTTATTATCTCTCCTTACAGTGAACTTGATTAAAATCCAGCGCACGGTATGCAAACAGGCTGTTGTAAATTTGTACTCTGACAAAAGGGGAAAGTAAGTGATCTGCCCACATGCCTAGAACTTTGTCATTATACGTGGGGACAAAAAAAGGAAGGGGCATACTGGGTTGCATAAACAAGTTTGTCTGGACACAAACTGTCCTAGCCCTATACAAAGGCCACGTCTGCTGCATGACACCATCAGAGGGGCCGAGGAGAAGCTAATTTTACTAGCACATATAAAAGGCTGGGGCATGTTCTGAATAAACCAGATAGCCCAGCTTCAGCAGCATGTGCTTTAAAGTCTTTTGCTCAGGAGGATGATCTGAGCTTCTGAGGAATGAACTCAAAACAGACGTGATTCTCCTTTCACTTCTGGCGGTGTAAATGGGGAGTGATTCCATTGTATGGCTGGTATGAATGAGACTGGGAAAGAGTCCCAATCAGTCAATCATTCCCTGCTTTGTCTATTCATTAAACCCCTCTTCTCCTCTGCACAGATGGTCAATGTACTATTGTACTCTAAGAACTAGCCAAGTTAAAAAAACAACACAAAGGAATATGCCTGACAAGTCAGCAATAAATGTTTGGGGTTTTTTTGTTTTTTTTTTAAAAGGGGGCATATTAGCCTGTTCTACAGATGAGGCTTAACCTGTGCATGTACACATATGTGTAAGATGATACAGCTCCATATATATGTAGATATGCAGAACTCTACAACATGCATGCACACACAATGACTGTATGTGTATATATACCTCACCCCAATGCCCACAGATTTCCCAGCACATGGCAAAAGGTGTGATTTTTTTTAAAATCATAGTAGCTGCTGCTTTGTTAACAAACCTTTCTTTGTACTTTGGAAGCGGCACGGCTGGAGAGTGAGACTGCAGGAGACATTAATTCGGTACAGAAGCATTTTGCAGCCCCCTAAAAGCAGGAGCATGTCCAGGAGTGCAGCCACGAGCCATGGAGGCTGTCCCACAGCTCCTGGGAATGCCAGCTGCAGGGAGCAAGCACTGGGCTGGGAAGGTACAGGAAGGAGGACAAGGATGAGGGGAAGGGCTGACAGGGGATGTCATTCCTGCCAGACTCCCGGGGTACAACCAGAGAAGAGATGGTGCCATTCAGCAGACCCCAGCACATCTTTAGAACCAGTGAGTCAGGGTCTGTGGAAGATTGGACATTTAGGTCAGCTCTCCTTAACCCTAGAGTGCTCAAGTATGAAATCTCTGTACCTTCTAGCAAAATCCTATAGAATAACTACCTGGGATTAATACTTACACAGTCTCAGTCCTGCCCAGGGTCTAAGGAATTATGGGAAGGATGCCTTTCCCACATGCCCCTAGCAGATACTACAAAATTAAATCCCTTCTAAAATCTTAGAGCTCTGGTTAGTCACAGGGACCCACAACAAATTTGGTGGCTGTAACATCCACACAGTACACACTTGTATTTGCCAAAGTGTCTTATGGGGTTTCCATCATAGCACACTGCTGAAAGGGTGATCCAAGTCCTCCTGAGTGCCATGGGCTGAGCAAATGCACCCACCACCTGCACCCAACCAGTGGCTTCTCATTAGCTGGCATGCAGAGATTAATCAGCAAACTTCTTGGACAGCTTGAGCCATGCCAATGGTGGGGATGGACTATACCGTGTGCAGGAGGCACTGGCCACACACATGGATCTGAATTTTTTTAAGCACTGTCTCGACACAACTTGCTTGTGATAAGAAATACCAGGGTTTGCTGCTCAAGTAAATCTCTCCAGCCAATGGAATTTTGTGTTGAGCTTTATTCAAG
Organism: Irena cyanogastra; assembly: GCA_013397155.1. Classification (NCBI taxonomy): domain Eukaryota; kingdom Metazoa; phylum Chordata; class Aves; order Passeriformes; family Irenidae; genus Irena; species Irena cyanogastra. The sequence goes on along the minus strand of VWZV01009093.1, from coordinate 16,669 downwards.
TCAACTTTGGCACCTATGAACAGATTCTCTGTCTGTAATGCCCTCAACTCATTTCATTTGCCATTGCCAGGACTGAGGGGGTCTGTGTCTAGGACATGAACAATCTTCCTAGCCTGAGTGTTCCTCGCCTTGGCACCCAAGGACCAATAGTCACAAGGTAGGCACACATCATGTGTCAGTTGAGATGTTGCTTCTCATTCCTGAAGAGACCACATTCTTAAAGATTTGAAGTCTGTGGAAGGGTCAGAAAGGTGTTCTCCATCAGCTGTTTCTTTGCAGAGAATGTGCTGAAGCTGGTGTATCACTGGAACATGTAGTAGATGCACACAGGGAACAGGGTGGTTTGTGCTGCTGACTCTGCTCTCCTCAGGCAGGGCACTGGCACCAGTGTCACTGCCTAAATCATGAGCTGAGAGTTACAGGGAACTTTCACCCCTCCCTACAGGGCCTTTGATACCCTGCAGACATAATTCACTGAGAATGGATTTCATAGGCTTGTACTCAGAGAAATATCAGGCCTGATAAGATGGGACAGCTTTGTGTAACTAATGAGTTTTCAAGCCATTTTGGTCTGAAAATCGGAAGTATTCTTAGTGAAAAAATAAGCATAGGGAGCATTGCTTACATATAACAGGATGTTCATGGTAGCCCTGGTACATGTCTTTTTTTTCTGTGCATAAAATATGTTGCTATAGTTCTCCAGTGAAGGAAATTATGCCAATAAAGAGAAAATAAGGGAAAATCTGAGAGAGCACAGGGCACTTCTGATTATACAGAGTGCAGCTGCAAGAACAAAATGCCTGTTTTGTCTGTGATAAGTAGGAACTCAAATATGCAGCACCCAAGAAATAAAAGGTTTTACCCAGGCAATAAACAGAAGATGATTACTTTGGAGCTGCACATAAACGCTGAAATTCCTTGGCAATGATTTCATACCTTTTCCTGAGGCACACTCTGCTGGTACATAAAACCTGTATCTCCCCATGTCCCACAGAGATTTGTGTTTTTGTTACTCACTCGATGTGGGACTGTGGGCAGGGTCAAGCAATCCACCAAGAGGTGAAAATGTGGGAGCAGCCCTCCCTCCAGCTTCTTCTCTGGGGGTTTGATTTGCTGCCTTTTTAATAATGAAAACCAAACCAAAACAAGAACGCAGCATCTGAAGTGTTTAGAAAACACAGGGCCCCGCTTAGATGAAAGCAAACTGTGCTCCCTCATCAGGTGTATGGAAGTCTGCACCCTCCTGTATTTATCTGCTCCCTGCTAACCTCAATTCACCTTCATGGCATCCAGGGAATCTTTGCTACAGGGCTCAGGTATCAAAGTCTCGAGTTTCTGAGCGTCTCATTGCGCCGTGCTTCATCAGGTTAGGGCGTTGCACATCCTTCCATTGATCCGCTGGGCTTTGCATCTGGCTCCTTTGTGCCTTTTCCAAGCAGCACATCTCAACTTTTCTCAGAATGCCTGCCTTGTTTTGGACATATGTAGCCCACTCCTCATATAATCTTGGATTCTTTAAAAATACCAACACTTGGAAACAATGCCCAAGGAACCTGTTGAGATAACTTCACCCTCAGCTGATCCACACAGAATGAGAGCAGCAAAAGAGAAATGCTGGGCTGCATGGAACGAGGGCAAAGAAAGCTTTGGGGTTCTCCTCAAACTCTAAACAAATAATTTATTCTGCTGCTGAATGGCAGGGACTTTTTCACTAACAATCTAGAGGGTAATCTAAGGGCAAAACTATGGGAGGTTTGGATCTGTCTGAACTACAAACCTGCCCTGACTGGGTCAGACAGCCCTCTGAATTCAGGATACACACAGCTGCCACACAGCACTGGGGAGGTGTCTTCATGTTGAACAGCTGAGGAAATAAGACATCTTTAACAAAACAAGATATAAAGCCTGGCTTCTTTCATTAAGTATATATAATCTAGATACATTTATTACCTGTGTAAAAGAGTGACTCACAGGCCTGACATGAGGCAAGTGCATCTCTCGGGAGCTCTTTGAAGGCCATCACTGATAGCAAAGAAGTTCTTAGTTCTGACCTGAAATGTCCTCTGCTGTCCCAGACAAGAGATCCTCTTCACCAGACACCACCATTTCCAGTGAACTGAACTGTAGTTTTGCACTCTGTGCAAACTGGAGTGTCCCAGGGAAATGAAAATTGAAATTACTTTTGAAAGTAAATTAAAAATCCAACTTGCAGAATATCCCTGTACATTGTCTTTTATTTCAAAACAAACTCAAATTTCCTTTTTTGTCAGTCTGTAAATCTCCTTAATGCACATTTCAAAGCCTAATTTCGCAATCTTCATTTTCTTAAGTAATTATATGCATAGAGGCACCATCTCTCCAAAGTTTTCCACTGCAATAATTATGATTATTTACAAGATCAACTGAAGATGACCTGACATGAAAAAAAGCAGACCTGAAAAAGTCTTACATTCCCCCAATCTTATCTTTGTTTTCCCACCGTTATCAGCTGGCTTTAAAAAGAGATGCTATCTCACCTTCCAAACGACTGTCTTGTTTATGTCGTTAGATCTTCATCACTTTAGCAACTCTCACATCTTGTCTTCACCCTTGGAAAGAGAGACATTGCTCGTGTTGCTGGCTGCAGGTTCAGTGCTGAAGCTTTATCACTGTCCTGCTTTGTGTCACTCTGGCTGCACGGGGAACTCATTTGAGCAGCTTTAGAGAGAATCACAGAACATCTTAGAGTGGCAGGGACCTCTCAGTGCCACCTGGTCACACACCCACTCACAGCACTGCCAACTTCAAAGCCAAATGCAACTTCAAAGTCAGATCAGGTTGCTCAGGGTCATACCTGCTGGGACTGGAGTGCCTCCAAGGATGGAGACTCCACAAGAGTCGCTCTCTGAAGCACTCATTGCTGTCTTGATGCTGTGGGGTACCTGAATGCACCCCACCATGCAGCTATTGAGCACTGAGCTGGTAGGAGTTTGTGTACTGGGCAACACACTGCTAGTCCTTGGTCCTTCAGAGGATTTGCATTCCTTCTTGTTCCTCATGAAAAAACAGTCACCCTTTGCGCTGGAGTGACTAGTTAGGACAACGTGAATGGCTGGTACTTTAATCTTCAGCTTTGCTCCTCTTGGTTTCAGAAAATATTTCCTGACAGTTTGTCTGAGCATTTATCCTATTTTGATATCATTTTTACACAGGAAAGAGAAAAAAGAACCCCCCAAATTCCAATAAAACCTCAAACACTGGTGCTATAATTAAAAAAAAATAAAAAATTATAAACTTCAAAATGAACCTGAGGCAAAATCTTAGAGCAAAAAAACCCATGTGCCTAATCCAAAAACTGTTTGCCTGCCTTTGCTTGCCTCCAATTTTACCTGATCTTCATTGACCTAAAAAAAGTTTTCAGTTATTTTGCTGCCTTGCTGCACAGTTGAATTTAGAGCATTATCTGTGGTCTTGTGGACTCAGCTTTTTTGACTCATCCACAGTAGCTTGGTTTTGATTTCAGACATCACTAGGACATTCATAACCTCTGGACACTGTGGAACCAACTGAGTGGATAAGAAGCAGAAATAGTGGAAGTGATAGGGAAACTGTTCTGCAGTCAGTTTTGGCCAGGGGAAAGAGTTTAGGCATGATTTATAGGGGGAAAAGTGTGAAGCATTGCAGGATGTGTCCTGTTCTAGAAGAACAGTATTAAAGCAAATCCGTATCTGTAAATTGAAGTAATCAGATACATACAAAAGAGCACAGTTTGCTCTTTCTAACATTAATGCTACTAATAGTAAAATGAAAGCATATGTATTGTTGGTGATGCTTGCCAGTATTTCAGTGTATTGACTTAGGACTGTACAATATATTTCAGTGATAGGAAATCCAAAAAAGTCTGAGCCAGGTTAAGAAATCTCCTCACATTTCTGATAGACTGTTGATTTCACCTAAATTAATTTGTATTTTGCTGCAACAATTTCTCTGCTAAAACCTTCCAGGTTTTAAGACAGCAGCCCATATTTTCAAATGAAGCACTGACATTTTCCACTGAACATTGTGTTAAAAGCAATTTCTTTTCCACTTTTGTCAAGCATTTCCAACAATATATTGCCAGTTTTCTGCTGACTTTGCGAGAACCAAAAACCATTTTAAGGGATTTGGATAAAAGTCCAATACACTTGCAATTGCTTTACTCCCTCTCAGCTGTCCTAATTCCTGTAGTCCAGATTTCTGGCCCTTCCTGATGAGTTGAATGTAACATGACTCATCTCCTTCTTGACCTTCCCAGCTGTTCTTATTTCATTTCCTTTCGCTAGGTCAGAGAAAATCAGATCATTTATTTCAACCTTTCCAAGATGAAGGGAAAACAACATTTTAAAAGGACAACATATGATGACCAACGACCCAATTGCATAGTCTCAGTCACATATTTGTTACCCTGGATTCTGAGTAGGACTCGGTTATTTGATGTTGATTGATAATATTTGTAGGTATTTGGATACCAGAATATCAGAATAAACATGCCATGTCTTGCTGATTTGTAAGGTCAAGGGAAAATTCCTCTCCACAGCAATACACCAGAGCTCGGTGTAATACAGGGACTTTTCATTTTCCTTTGAAAGGCTGATTAGCAGCCACATCTAAAAACAAGTAACTGGCCCTAGTGAGCCAAAGGTCTAGGTTTTTACTGCAGTCTCTGTATATATCATGACAGAAATATCAATATAGCTTAAGGCCAACCATTCAGGTTTCTATCTGCCTGCAGATTCTTGTCATGTTCTCTTTTTGCCAGGTCTCTCAGAGGAATTTGTTATGGTAGGCATCAGCCTTGTCTTGGGTGAAACATCACAAAGCGAAGATAACAGGATGGGAGAGTTAAGCTGGGCAGGAAAGAAGGATTAATGAGGGGAATGGAAACAAACTGGAAAGAGGAGATTATTTCTTTCAATAGGTTGGCCAAGGCAGGCAACATTTTTTTTTCTGTTTTTCTGTGGCTTGATGTCAAAAACTCCATTATCTCTGAGCAGACAGGAGAAGAGACAATTTGCAAAACATGAACACCTCAGCTTTATGTGTCTGGCATAGACCTTCGTGATTCTTTTCCCATCTATGTTATTTTCCTCTGCAACAATAAAAAACAACCTAATGAAAGACTAGACCAGAGTAGTAGAGTGTGTTGCATCCACCAGTCCTTCCTTTGAAAGTAGAAACTTCTACTTACTTCTGGCACTCAAGAAAAAACCTATAAAAAAGAAAAGACAGGCCTTGCTCATATGTGAGGTCAAGTAGGAGGCCAGCTCTTGCTTGCCTTACTCTCATGAACAAGCCAGCTGAACTTGCGTATTTGGTGTGAACTTAAAGTGAGTGAAGCTCTGGAATGTACTTCTGATTTGCAAAGGGAAGTCAATCCCCAAAAGGAACTTCCCTTGGATCCAGGTGCCCCTCTGTGTAAATACAGATGCAAAGTGGTGGTAAGCAAGTCTCTTCTATTGTGTAAATTAGTGAGTTCTAAGGTGGGGATTTAAGGGGAACTTTGTCCTGCAATGGATAAAAGTGAGGGAGCTCTTCAGTACAGAAAAGGAGCCAAGGGAAGAATGTGCAGCTAATCCAGACGAAAGACCTACAGGCAGTCTTTAAAAACATGTCAGTACAACTGCCTGGGAGGTTTCCAAATGGGTGCCACATCTTGAACATCTTTCACAGCTTTATATCTGCCTTCGGTATGGAAATGAGAGAAAGGAAATGCTGATAGGAGCGCTGAGAGGAATAAGTGAGGTTATTTCAAAATGCAGTTGTTGTTCTCTGGTGTTCATTCCCTCCTCCCCTTAAGCCCCCCACAACAGTTTCTCATTTTTACAGAGACGAATCTGCCCTGCCAATTGTCTGGCTCCGAAGGGCAGGGCTGGTGACGGGTTTGCAGCCCTAGATCCCTTTTGAGATGGGAGTTCTCAGCATCAAGGTCAAAAGCAGGGGTCATGATCCCTCGCCTGCCTATCTTTCACACTGCTCCTGGGTACATGTACTTCTTTTTAGACATGGCAGATGGTGAAATACTGAAAGTACAAAGGATTACCCAAACCCATTCAATAGCTGAACTATTTGTGTATTATTGTTATTTTGGAGCAGGGGCGGCCTCGGGACACCCTCACTGCGTCTTTCACTTTAAGCTGCCCTTAGACATGTGAGTTCGGAAGGCTAATGAGAAAAACAGTGTTCTTTGCTCTGTTTCAAAAGCCTGCAAAGCACCCCCCAAATGCCTTTTCTGCAGATTTTCACATAAAATCTATGACTGTTCATCACAACGGCAATATTACTGCTAATTTGAAATGAGCTGTAGCTGTACAGATCATTACTAATAATTTAGCAACCTGTGTTTTCTTTAGGCCAAAACACTGAAATTTGAATGAGATTTACTCATTCAGTAATGAGATTTACTCATTCAAACTTTACTTGAGGCTAAAATTTTAGTGGAGTTCTTCACAAACCAGGATTGCTCAAAATACTTTGTGCAGCTTTGCTGTTGTGCATCATGTGTGAGCAGAGGAGATTAGAAAGTGGAAGGAGAAGGCTGCCTGCTTTTTTCTATTTTTTTTTTTCTATATTTTAACATTTCTCAGTGATAGCCAAACATAGAGTTTGTTGCTGAATTCTGACTCTGAGAACGCAAGAGTTTTTTGAATCAAACCAGAAAATACCTTTACTAATTTCATGCATTTTCTAGAAGCCTTTAACAATTACTGCAGGGGACAGACTGAGCTGCTGCTGTGTTGGTATCAGTTGTGATGGAGAATGGTTCTGAGACCTCTAAATCTTTCCAAACCACTCACGAGTGTCAACATACTCTCCATTTCCTTCAGAATTGCCAAAGCTGGGATAGAAGTGTGTGCATGAGGACGTGGCAAGAGAAGGCCACATTCATCCTATCATTAAAAGAAAAGGAAAAGATGAGGGGAAGGGATTTGGGCTAAAATTTTATGGTGTTTCAGCCATGCTGCTCACAGGCTGTCATGCCTTTGGGAGGAAGAGGACGTACTCTGGTGTCACTCTCACCAGAAAAATGAGAGCAGTGTCTCAGCAGCCACATGAGGAGGAAGCCACTGCTCACAGGTGTTTTTAGTGGAAGTCTGAGAGCTGCCAGCATTGCTGGAGCTCAGCACACAGTTCTGTTGTCTGGCTGACAAAGACACACAGTTGGCAGCTGATGTAAAGGGAGGGAGCACTTGGAAAGCCCACAGCCAAACCTGGTTCTCACAGACATCAGGGCAGATCTGACATGGTTCCACTGCTGAGTGAAAGCCTGACAGTGTTGATAGCTCTTTGGTCCCTGTTAGCAATCACACAGTGCAAGAATGTACCTTTAGCAATAACCAGCACCTAAACACAGGCAAATCTGAGAGAATTTGGCTTCTTTTTTTCTGCCATATGAAGAGAATGCTTCTGACTAGTATTTCTGTCATTCCATAAAACGACAGTAACACCAGCAAAGTGAAAGGAGGTAATTTTGGGGGCAATGGAAGGGTCACCAGCAGTATATCGTTTTGTGGATAATTATTCCATGGTACAGACCACACAAAAGGCTCTGGGGTACCTTCAGTTGTCAAATTATGTCTGCTGTTAGCAGAAAGCCACAGCAAATCTAAGACCATAATTTTGTGCTCGTGTGGCATTGTGAAAGCTCTCACCTGAGCAACCAAAAATTTCCTCCTGAATACCCACAATATTATGCAATGCAGGCAACTTTTAGCATGCAAAGCCAGGCATATTCAGCTGAAGGCTGTGGTGTTCCACCTTAGGGGCATAAACAGGGCTTGTTCTGTCAAACTCAACAGAAGATATTGAAGATTCTTGTCCCATCCTACAACCTCTTGGGATTTTTGCCTCCATCATACAGAACATGAGAGAACTGAATTCCCTCAGACCAGTGTTTTTCAAACCACAGTCTTACCCATGTCCACAGTGACTGAATACAAATAATGTATCCACACACAAATTCTAGAACCACAATCAGGCCCAATGCATCTAAATAACCCTGGCTCTGACTTAAAGGTCAAAGGAAAAATGAGTAATGAACTAATTCTTAAACAATGCAAAATTGAGAAATGTTTCTGGTGTGCAATGTATGTGGCTGTTATCCTCCTTGTGCCACTAGAGTTCATAAATACAATGTAAAGGAAATGTCCTTTCATCTAATATTAACAATCAGAATCTGAAAAAAAGACCATTGACCTTAACATGAACAGAATTCAAATGAGTAATAATTTCCTCCAATTTTAAAAAAGCTTTCAATAAATTTATTGTTTTTAGTTTTCATAGGGCTTGGCTGGTGTGCTGGGAACACTGCTATTTGCTTATCAAGCTTCTGCCCATATATATTCTGAATTAATGAAAAGCCTCTAGCCTGGTGCTGGCTGTGATAGGGCTGTGCTCATACACGCTCTGTTGAAGGGTAGGTGGAATATTCTGTATTTTCTCATGCGCTATATTTCATTGTGGATTTTTTCTATGTGGGTGAGGGGGGAAGTGGGTTACAAAATTAGGACTTTATTTTAGTTGCAGTGTAATTGCTTCAGCCTCCTTTAGATGTTTTGAATAACTTGAGAAGTAACAATGCACAAAAGCACAGGAAGCAATATGAGAAGCAAGCCCTCACCCAGCCTAGTTAAAACACTCTGGCCACAGTTTACAGAGTTGGGTGCACAGCATTAAGCACCAATCCTTGCACTTGGTTCCTGAGAGAGGTTCCCTGCACACCCACAGGTCCCACTGCCTTAGCTCTGGCATCAGATTCTCAGGGGTGCCCCCAGAGGACTGAACTCATAGAAAGAATGTTCCATGGGGTTGGTTTCTGCCACACCTATCTGGTACACGCTCATGGACCGACGTGTCTGGCTCTGGCCACTGCTGCTGCCCAGGTGTCCCCTGGCAGCACCGACAATCCAGACTGGTCCTACAGGTGAGCGGGAGATGCCCACAGAAACAATTCCAACCTAGCTCGTGACGTGCCTCAGGCAAAACAACACCAGAGCTTTCCCCATCGTGAGATGGAAGCAGGGCCTGTATAATTTATCCCTTTCCTTCGAGGAAATTATTTCAAGGGCAGAAATTGTATATCCGTGGGCACAAAACAAATCTCGCTCCTGTTCTTTCCGGGGCTGTGGGCAAGTCACTGCCTATCCCAGGGACAGGGTTTTGTTCTGGTTTAACCTCACTAATTGACTCACTGGTGTGCTGTGGAGAGGCTTTGCATAACTGATGAATTTGGGTGATTTTAATGAAATTGCTGCATTACTGAATGTTATGTTTGAGCTTGTTGCAGCCTGGAAGTATCCTTGAGATATTTCCACTCTTCCCGTCCGTATCATGGCAAAATGCTTTGCAGCAAGGAAAAGATGCTCTCATTCCAGGCCCTGCTTGAATGCCAGAGATTCAGAGGATGAATCTGAGCTGGGATCTGAAACTCTGCAGTCTGTAGAGAAAGGGACAATGCTCAGATGGGGGAAAAGAAGAAACCAGGATGTTCTCACTTCAAGAAAATGTAAAGGGAGAGAAGAAACTGGGGCAGAAGAGAGAAAGAGGAGGGTAAGCTTTTCTAGCAAAGGAGCTGTTCTCATAGCAGAGAATCAGACAAAGTGGCTGCATGGGATGGAGAAACTGATCCATGATCCATGGGAAAAGCCAGCAGCTGCAGTGAGGGCCATCTTGGGACACCGACCAAAACCTACACAAGTCTCAAGAGTGGTGAACTTCAGCATGGAGCTCCATCCTGCTCTTCTACCACTTCACCTCAGTCTTTGTAGTTCTTGCACTGGTGAGGATGAAGGATCACTGCTTTTAGCACACTTTTTAAAGTCTGGAGTAACTTTGTCACTTCCCTGAAGGAGTAAGTTGAAACCCACAGCACCTGCAAGGCTGGAGGTAGGGAAGTGTTTGTTCAAGCAGCTGGACATCTGTGGGGCTGCCCACACAAGGCACAGGACAGCTGAACTGCAATGCCCCATTTCTAGTAGGGCGTTAATTACCAGAAAAACACGTGGTAAAGGAATAGCTTGGGGACGACCAGGTCACTTAAATTGAACAGTTTGTGGAAGAAATATTTTTTTTTTTTTAAGGTACTAAAACAGCACCAAACCTCCCTTTCAAGGGGAGTCACGAGAGTTTTATGACTTTTGCTCGGTGTAACTGGAATGGGCTCGGTGCTTTTTTTGCCCGTGACTGTCATGCAGGGCAGCCTGCGCAAGGGCTGGGCTCCACACGTGAGAGCGGCCAGGCTGAGCCCTGCTGTGTTTGTTTGTGCTGTAGCGGCACCTAAAGGCAGCCCAGAGCCTGAGCCAGCCTGGGATCGGAACCAGCGTCCGCCTGAAGATCAAATCCCTTGCCTCTAGATGAAATAGATGAAGGATAAAATGCTAGTATGGGGACAAGTGGTGGCTGAGCCGAGCAAGCTGACCCCTGGGAAGTGGAAATATGTGTTTATTTACTTATTTCAGTAATTAGGGATTTTCCTACCTTGCACCTTTTGCACTCGTATTTCTTCCAAAGCTGGCCATGGGTACCAGGCTTCTTTGGTTTGTTTTGCAGACTATGAATCAGATGCTACTCGGGAACTCATACAGAAAAGAATAATTTTCCTGTGGTGAAATGATTAATTGGGTGATCCAACCTTCCAGAGGATGCAGCAGGCCAGCATCTCCTCTGGGTGATCCAAAAATGCCAACAAACCAGCAGATATTTACTGTATAGATTGCAATGAGGTTGGGAAGCGAGCTCATTTCTGACCTATGAGAAACATCCAGCTGGACAATAAAATGTTTCCCTGCCACCTTCTGCTGCTGTCACCCGTTCTTTCCACAAAGACATGTGAGCTGGGACTAGTTCTGATGTTCTCAATGCAGTTCCCCAAAGCCCAATTGAATGGCTCTGATTAGCACCAGCCAAATATCTGGGCCACAGACTTTCAGAGGAGCCTTCTTGTCTCAGAGCTATTGTTAATGCTTCCTGTTTATTGCAGTTCAGCACAAAGCCTTACAGCCTGTCCACAGAGCAAAACAGCCAGAGGAGCTGAAACATTCTTTAGTAAAGGTCTCCTGACAGCTTTTGCATGTTTCTCATATCAAAGACAAGAACTGAAACCTCTGCAATGTGCCCAGTGCCAGTGTCTCCCCCTTCCAGGTATTGAAGTATCAGTTTGGGCACTTCACAGAGGGATTTTGGAGTAACCATATCTCTCTGGACAGGCTTTTTTACCATGCAGAAGATTAGATGTGGGGATTTAATATTTCACTTGCTAAAGGCAGATCTAGGATAGTGAGTTGGTAATTTTTCAATACACTATACAAAGAAATCCAGAGGGCCTGAGGTAGGAAGGATGCATGTTTCCCAAAGGACAGAACCACAGCCAGGAATAGAGTCAGGCACAAACCTGGAGAAGAGAAGGAACAGGTAAAGCCAGAGGAGCGAGAAGGACAGAGCACAGGGAACAGGGCTCTGATGGACAGGCAGACTTAATCATACTTGAATTATCATGTGTCAGGCTCCACAGGGAGCACTTCCTTCCTCCCCCATGTTGCTATTAGTGAGACATTTCCAAAGGTACAAAGTGCCTGGTGTCCATGATTACTCAGCAGGAACTGCCATTAAAACTGCCTTTTAATGGCACTGAATGTCATTTTGGCCTGACAAGAAACACAGTCTAAGACCTGGTTCCAGTTTGTGGTGAGAATTGCTCTTGCTCATGGCCAAAATCAAATTGAACTGGTGCGAAAGTCAGAAAATGGAGGGAAAAAACATTATTAGGGCTAGACAGTGCAGTGGTGCTGGCAGCAGTGGGTTTGTAAGCCACGTCATGGGCTGTACCACAGTTCCCCTCAGTCTCTTGGCACCGCTGTAAAATATCCTGAGTTTTGATCCTGTGGGAATTGAGCAAGGCACACAGAGCTGTGAATTACCTGCCCAGGGTGTATCTCCAGCCCTAATACTGGACCTGTGATGTGGACAAGGGCAGAAAGTACACAGACTGAACAAAATGCATCACAAATCTCTTAGATGGGGAACTACACAAAGAAGGGGAGCAGTGCCTGCCTGTTCACTCAATCTTCTAATCCCAGAGTTAGGCACAGCTTATGAAGATGGCAGGGAAAAGCTCTGAACAAATGGAAAGAGACACACTACAGATTGTGTAGATGAGCTGTAGAACTCCTTGATGTGGGGTGTTGTTGATGGAAAAGCCTTAAATGGGAGCAAGAGGAAGTTGCACAAGGTAATGCAAGAAAAATCTGTTGAAGGTTACTGAATAGATAAAGACTACTCCAATTTAGAATATCCTTGGAGCAGGAATGGCTGAGGGCTGCAATTACTCGGGGCATCTCATAGTTCCTTGACATGTTCCTATATTCCTCCTTAGGCATTCACTGTTGGTTGCTGTTGGAAACAGTGTGTTGGACAATATGGGTAATTAATCTAATCCAGTATGGCTGTTCTTCTCATTAAATGCAATTAAAAATGATACTGTGCAAGGAAGATCAGTGTCTCTAGTGTGATACTAAAAAGCTGTGACCTCTCTGAGCACCTTCAAACTCTAGGCAGCATCAGCAAGGACATACTGAGGGAAGATGGAGTTAATTAATTTTGTCATTCTGATGACTTAATACTCAGGGGTGTCACAGCACTTCCTCTTTGCATTTGATTGAAAAGTACCTGGGGTATATGGGGATTGTCATGCTTTGACATATTTGATTTGCTTTGGGTTTGATGAGCTCTGTTCTTTGGGCAGTTTACCGACAGTGGACACATGCAGAGGAGAGATGGACCCGATTTGCAAAAAGAAAGAAGCAGGACTAAAAGATCATCCCACACAGACACACACAGACCCAAAAACTGTTGCAATGGCTCGTAACAGAGCCATCTACTGACTCACGCTGATATTGCCTGTCTCTGCTCCTGGGAAGGGTCCTCAGGACCAGGCTGCATCCTGCCTGGGCTCATGATCAGGATAATGATTCACTGGAGAAAGCAGGCTTTTAATAGCGAAGTGCCTGAGAGGAACACAGTCATGGTAATGGAAGCAGAGATGATTCCTTGGCCTGGAACAGCAGGCTGGCTATTGTGGAGACCAGATAGTGTGATAGCTCTGAACTCTAGATGAAGAGCACAGCCATGAGAATGGTGTCATTTGATGAGAGCTTGGAGCAGATGGGCAGTGTGGTTAATTAAAGGGC